>CM021108.1:580897877-581183087 GCA_007115665.2 Sequoiadendron giganteum | reverse complement strand
AAAAAAAATAAAAAATAAAAAAGAATTCCTCATTAAATTAATTAATCCTAAAACATGTCACATTCTCTAGAGAATGCAACTTGCACGATAAATGAATTACTTTGATTTATTAACTTGCCTATTTTCTCTTAACATGGAATACAGGAGGAATATTCCTTCAAATTTGAATTCAAATCCAAGTGGATTTTTCCTTCCAACAAAGCATTCACTCCTCTTACATGTCCTTGTGCATTGAGCCAAGTGGCATTAACTTCATTCTTTTTTCCCTTTCACATGTCATTTCACTATTTTGAAATTCCACCTAATATCATTTATTGGCACTTTGATCAAAATGTGCACAACCTTCAACCATTCACATCTTGACAAGTGGCACTCAGCCATTGGATGTTGAATGATTCCACATTGCTCAATTTAACTCTCTTCCAATTTGCAAATCTATAAATGAGAGACTCGTCTTCTCATTTTATCATCCATAATGTTGGCACTCTCAAATTTTTCAAATTTGAGATGCCCATTTTGAGAAAATTTGCCTCTACACTTTCAAAAGTGCACTTGAGGGGTCAGTTTGAATGACCCACTTTGGAGAATCAGAACTTGAGGCATGTTGTTTTCCAAGCAAAACCCATTTGCAGACATGTTTGATTGACATATGTGAATGTGTGTGTCAATTTTCAGCCTCCCATGATAGGTTTTGTCAGGGTTCTAAAAAGTGAAGTTGGAGGGGTTTTGCACTGTTCTGCTGTTTGCAGATTTGTCAGTTTATGAAACAGCCTCCTGTTTGAGCTTGGATTTCAACCAGTTGACTGTTATGTCAAAATGAATGTTTTTCTATGTTCTCCATACCTAAATGATCTCAGATGTCATTTTTTAGAGCCTAATGATTTGATTTGCTATTTTTAGCAGATCGAAACCAAATGCAGTTTGCTCAGTTTCACATCTGCATTCCTGACAGCCCTTCTAAGTGGTCAACTTTGATCGTTAATATCTTTTGATCAAAGATGTTTCATGCAAATTCCTTTTGCACACATGCTCAAGGTATCTTAATGTTTCATTATGTCTGATGGAAACTTTCCAGGGGTTGATTTGCTATTATTGAAAATTAGCAGTTGAGTCAGCTTGTGTTGGTTCAGAACAGCTGCTGTTTCAGAAAAGCCTAACTGGGCAACTTTGCCGATTAATATTTTCCATCTCATGATACATTTCTCTGAGCCATCTTTTTCACTATAATTTTGGATCAAAAAACTATATGTTTGCAATTTTTTATGGTTTCACGAGGTCGTTTGATTGGTTTCCCAGGACGATTCTAGAGCCTATTGGGCCTGTTTTGACAATTTTACAAAAGTGCCAGAAAATTGTTTCTGAAATCAATCCAGTTTACCTTTTCACTTCAAATGCATCCAAATGTTGTCTTGGGATGATTCGAGGGAAAAACTTGTTTGGAAATGAAATTTTTTTTAGTCGGGCCCATGAAGGACTCGACATTTGTCACACAGTTTGAGGATAGCTTGTTCCTTGAGTTGTTTGCAAGTTGTGGATGTGTAAAAAATGATGCATCTAAAAGGTATGAAGAATGTATTTTGGATGTCTTTGAGACTAAATCCACTCTATGAGGGTCTCTCAATTGTCTCTGTTTGAGGTAAGGTGGCAACTGTGGCTTGATGTAAGTACAATAGGGATCGTGTTTGCATACTCTCATTTGGTTTTCCAATGAAATTATTGAGTTTGTCAATAGGACACTTTTCAGTTTTCTCAATAATTGGATGGTGTGACATTCTCACATGAAAGGGGTAGTAAAGGATTATATCCAAACAAGGAACTATCATGGGTAAAATTTGTATGAATGAGAAGCATTCTTTTTACAAAATTGAATTTGAGACATTTTGTTCCTATGCACAACACTGGTTTTAAGTGATAGGGATATAATGAACACAACACAGATATATTTGCCCTGAATTTTTTGTGCCATCAATGGAGAATATGTTCCAGCTAAAATGCTTCTTGTGGTAGGAAAGCATGGTGATTGTTGAAAACTCACCTTCATCAGAAGTTTGAGGAGGTGTCATTGTAAGAACCAACATAATCATGGTATTGGAAGGCTTCATCAAGCGGGAGAATCCCACACATACAATGGTGAAGGGAATAGCAAGGGGCCACACCAAATGCAGATGGTAGGAGGGCTGGTAAAGCCAAAGTGAATGTGGGCCAATGCAAAAGGAGAGTTACCAAATGCAATGATAGGGGCATTATGGATGATGCTAGTATATTGTGGAGGAGACTCCCTCACACAGACCAATATGGAGCTTTGGAATAGGTATAGGCATCCATCAAGGTAGCAGGAAAATAGAGTAGAGGCTTGAGAATGAAGAGGAACCACATACATCCTGCGGCCTGGAGAAGAGTATAAGGCGCACAGGGAAGGTAGGGAAACCCACGCTAGAGGGAGCTCAGACCAACAGGGAGGACCCCCACATGCAGGAAGAGTGCAGGAGATGCTCGCGCCTGGTAAGGAGAAGGCATGTGCCTCGCATCAAGGAGGCTCACGCAAATAGGTGAAGGAGCCCGTGTTGGTTAAGGGAGGCTCATGCGCCAGCTGAGGTGGGCGCGTTCAGAGGATGGGGAGGCAAGTGAAGCCCATGCCTGGAAGATAAAGGGGGACACAATAGGTTGGAATATGTGCAGCCATCAAAATGGATGCAAAGGATGATCACAATAATGGCAAGGGAAGCACCAATTCATAGAATGAAAGAAATATTATTGTCTCTGGTGTGTATGCTGCAGGAGATTGTATCAGAATTGTTTGGGCATTTCCTTTTGCTGAGTCCTGGGAGAACCCGCGCCATAAGTTGTGATGAAAGGTAAACAAGCCGATACACAGAATGCATTTGGTGGTGTGGTGTTGCGCGTGAGTAAGCCACAACCAATGGAAGGTGCCATCATCAGTAGGGGGGATATGGTTTGATAACCATAAGAAAAAAAAAACAAGAGTTGCCCAACAAAACACGTCTGCTTTGGTGCTTGATGAATAAAAAATAGCATAATGAAGAATGGAGAGAGGCCCATCGACCAGGCTACAGGGAACGTGTGTTTTAAAGAGGATTGGCTGCCATCATCAGTTGAAGAATGTTTTATCAGAGGTGAAATTGTAGATGAATTAGGGCAACAAATGAACAGAGGAAGCAGAAAAAGATCCAATAGTGGAGAATCGGGGTGCATCTGCAGCAAAATCTAAGCCATTTCCCACCATTTCGCAATCCCGAACTGCTCACGAGATACTCATTGCGGGATGGCAGGGAGGAAGGAGTAATAAACATTTAAAATTAAATGTTTTGGAAAAATTCGGTCAAAGATATTATGTGGGTGCCTCCGATTTAATTTTAATTTTGTTTTACGGAGAGGAATGGGAGGTGGGTCCCACCATAGTTTTAAATGGTTGATGCAAATCAAATGGTGGGGATTTCGGGTCAAATGCAGTCAAATCTCCACTGTTGCTCGCCAAATCGCAATCGGGAGGTGCTCACGAAATATGGATTGCGGGATGGCGAGGAGATGGGGAGACAAATATAAAAACTTTAAAAAATTAAATGTTTCCTTATGGCTCTGATCAAAATAATTTTTAAGTGGGGTGGGGCCCATTTCTTTCCTCGGGTGAAGTTTATAAAAGTACTTCAAATGAAATTTTAAGGGAAATGATAAAAGCACGGGGGGAGTAATTTATAAGATTTTTCATTTGATTTAAAATGAAGGAATGTTTTAAATGGAAATTTGAAACATTATATTGTAGTATAGGGTGAATAAAATTAAAATATTCTACATTTTACTGTGCTGGGGTAAAATGTAAAATTGTAATGACTTTGTACTACTAGGTGAAATATCAAATGTAAATACATTATTGTGCTGGAAGATTAAGTGAAGTGTTTTATTTATTGATGGTATTACAAAGTAAAACAACAGTGAATAAATACACAAAGGTAAAATGCAGCAAAGGGGAAAAAATAGAAAATAGAGATATAAGAGGATTTTCACGGGAAGAGAGTTTTGCTTTCAGCTGCAAATAATGAGTGGAGTGGACACCTGGCATTTTCCTGTTGAAGAACGAATTGAGCACATGCTATTTTTGAAATAGATTGAAGTTTGTTACAAGGAAATGGAGAGAATATTCTATAGATCATTGTTCAATGGTGGAGATTTTTCTAGATGATTATTCCTCTTCGGATTTAGGGTTTCTTCTGGAATCTTTTCTCTTCTTCTTATTTCTTTTTCTTCTCTCATTGTAAAAAAGAAAGTGGGCAAGTTAGCAAGTTAGGTTAGCAAGTAAGCTAGTCGAAATTCTGGTGTGGAGCTACATAAAAATTGTAAAATTTGTAGTTACAGAGGCAATGCAAGTGGGTTTTGTGTCATTCTGTTGTAGGATTTGATTTTATTGGGTTTTAGTGTTTCATAGCAATACTGGCATTTGAGTTTAACTGATAAATCCAAACTCATGTCTCTCCTATGTGCAAGTGTATTCAAATTTTGAATGAAGTAATCAAGGGTTATTCTATTCTTCTCACTATTGTGGTGTGTGCAATTCTGGTTTTAGCTTTGATTCAAAGAATTAATTAAACTGCTTAAATGAGGTTCCAGATTGATATGTTTTGTACAAGGATTGGGTAAGAATTATTGAGTTGAGGTACAAATTGGTGATACTGTAAGGCAGTATAGTTAGAGATGTAGTATGCTATGTGTTGAAATCTGCTATGAACCATTAGGTGTTGGTGAATTTGACTCCTCCAATGGATATGGCACTGGTCTAATTTGCATCTGTTCTTTGTGATGCAGTGTTTAGTTTGTCTTCACCTAGGGCTTGCTACCACCATTTTAAAACATAATGATTTATCCTTCACCATGAAATTGTGTTATAACCATCTCATGCTCCAAGTGGGTGATATTACTGATGAACAACCAATTCATTTCAGTCTTATCCCATTTTGTTGAGCTATTAAGTGAGATTATCTGTTTTTGAAAGTTAATGATTGTTTATGATTTTATTCCATAGAAGTTGTAAAATAATTATAGGGATCACCCTCCCGGGTCTTGCAAAGCCCAAAGTGTAGGAGGTTATTGTTAAAAAAAATCCTCGTTAGTTGGTCCAGGTCCTCCGAGCTGCCCTTAATTGGAATTGGCAATTCCATAGGTAGATTAGGAGACAAACCTGGTTTACAAGAAAAAACACCAACACATAATCCAAGAAAGTATACTATACTTCATTTCATCCACAATTTGAGTAAACTTACTATACTCAAATTCATCCGCAAGCACATCCATTTCGTCAAGATCTTAGCTAGGTAATGTATTTTTTGCATCATGGAGCTTGATTGAATCTTCATCAAAGTGGATCACTCATCAACATTGCACCAAAGGAGTTGGGAAAGGGCCAATTTCTACACATAATTGGCATCCATTCCCTCATGGGATCAAGTCGTCTTTGCATTGCTTAATTAGGATTCCATTTATCTTTTATGTTTTGTTCTTCATTTTCCTAGTATTGAGCATTGTAGATGGATTTCATTGGTAATCCTTGTCTTAACTTGCATATGAGCTTACTAATGTGTTTGTTTCTCATGTTTGTGTAGGTCTAGGATTGGGGTTTACACTAGGAAGCATAAAAAATGACTCATTGCAATGGAAAATGGTCTTATTGACCTTATTTAATGCAAAAATTCCAAAATCCTAAAGCCTAGACAACAAATTCTTGAATTGACAATTTTCATTCAATGGTGCTCCCACACCATGTATGCTTCCACATTTTGTATACACATATATATGACATAAGTTGACATTTTGTATGCTTTTCCATGATTCCATTTTGAGCATATCTTGCAATCATGGCATGCCACATTACCATATTTCTTTAAGGCATTCCATTGAAAAAAATCATGTGACCTATGTCTATGCTAGAAATATTCTTGTACAAGATGATTTTAATTATTCTTTATGAAGCCTTGAATGACATATATTTTGATTTACTTGAATGGATAAATTTTTGAGGAGCTAATATTCATCTCATTATCATGCTATAGGTAAAATTATTTGTCATGCTAAAGAAACTAACATGTGAAGAGAATGAAACCTTCAAAGAAAAGGAGAGAGTTCGGGTGGCGACATATCATGAAAAGAAGAAATTGGAAATGATTGATGAAAAAAATCCAATTGAAGAGGAACCTCAACCGTCAAAAAGAGAAAAGGAATTGGCAGCACAAAAGGCATGAATGAGAAAGTATCGTGGTAAGACAGATTCAGATACTATAGTTGGAGACACACCCTCTAAGACAAGTGAATAAAGGGACACCATTAAGCACAAGCGAATATAGAGGGATAGGATCTATCACAAGTGAATATGGAGGGACACCATTTACCACAAATATTGTTGGACACCATCCAACACATCTCAAGTTGAGAGTATATCATCACTTGGATTTGATGAAGAAGGTATGCCATCATCCCCACGTGAACCTCAAGGTATGTCTTCTACTCCACCCTCAATTGAAGGTACAAAATCTAGCCCACCTCTATTAAATATTGATGAAATTCCTAATGTTGAGATGTATGTTCCTAGGAGAACACCACCTAGAATTTTGTATAGAAAGCCAAAGTATTTGATTAATATTAATGATGATATTTTGCAGCACATGGAAGGTAAGATGTCAACATGCACTTGTAGAAGATATGCTGATAAGATTTGGAATTTATTCTTTGAAAGGATAAATGAGACCACAAGATGTCAAATATTTATTGAAATGATGTGGGGTGTAAAGTATAGAAACGTGATGAAGACTCTTGGGTTGAGAACATCGAATGCATCGATTGAATACACTATTGTGAAGAATCTAATGGATGCTTATGAGAGTGTGGGTAAGACCTCAAGATCAAAGGATAGTAATATCACCCGACATGCCATTACATTGACTTTGGTAAGTTGTCAAACAAAAATAGAGATTGTCTCATTAGTAAGACAAGTGAACAAATGAGAATTAGTAGAATTTTTTTATCAAGAGCCATTCAAAGGTGACAAAGAATTGAGGGCGCCGATTCAAATGAATAATGGGCATTCTCGGGGAGACTTCCATGAAAAGATAAATAAGTTGTTGAAGCCTTGAGAACACTAATTGAAGAGTATTGGAAGAATAGCAAAAGGCCATCTCTGAATCAAAGGGATGTGGAAAGAAGGAGAATCAGTAGTCAGAACAGTGAGCCACATCCAAAGAATTTTTTTGATATGACTCAAACCCAATTTTTCATAAATTTCAAAATGACTATCCTCAAATTAGTATTTCTCAACAAATTTTTGAAATTCTTAAACCTTTTTATGTCAAGATAAATCACAAACACACTACTTTTTTTTGCATACTACATATTGAATTATCTAACCATTATGATGTTTATTGTTCTATATGTATAGATTTGCATAGTAACAATGTTTTGCAGGATTGTGGCATAAAAGCCCCACCAAAATCTTTAAGAGAGTTCTTATCAAAAAAATTATGTGAAATAGAGGATGGCCAAATATTCTATAGGACAACATGCTTGGATGGTTCATGCGAGCATTGTGGTGGCTTGTAGCATATGGCAGTATGTCAACATATGGAAAGCACATATGAGGTGGGACAAAAATTAGTAGAGTTGAGGAATTATAAAAAAGTGGCATATACTACAAAATATGGTTCTCAAGTAAAAGGGTGTGATTTGGTTATTCAGAAGATTCTAGTATGTCATTTTATGTCCATGTTTCATGACAATATACTGTCTGAGTATGCAATGCATACCCATAGAACCCGATGGTTGGACACACAATTCAAGCTATGCAAGGATACCTTTCCAATTATTAGCATAGTATTAGTGGTTGAATTTGTAGAGAACTACACTCTACAACCACAACATGAGGTGCAGTCATAGTATTACAACTTCATACAGGTTTTGATATTTGTGCACATAGCATTCATTCATGCATCTGATAGTACAGAGGACCAAAGGAAGGTATTGAGGGAGTACCACTTTTACATTAGTGATGATTGCACACATTCTCCAAAGTTCATCCAAGGTTGTTTCCAGATGTTCTACAGTGGTTTGGCTTAGAGCGGCATAGCATATGGTCAGCATATAATATGGTCAAATAATTGTGTAACACAGTTCAAGAACTCATGCATGTTCTACAAGTTGTGCAGGATGCATGCCATTATAGGTGTTCAACATATGTGGAAATTTTGTGAGGTCAGGCATGGAATGGGGGAGCATGATGGTGCAAGAGCATGTGTGAAAAGAGAATTAGCATGAGAAGAGTTAAAGTATAAAGATAGTGCAAAGTCGATAGATGCAAGATCAATCATCGAGTGGTGTAATGCTTTGATGGGTCCAAGTAATGAAGGTACATCTTTAGTTCATTATTTTTTTGGTTGATGGATGATACTAACATTGCACCATATGAGGACTATTGTACCCTAACAAGATCGAGTGAGCTACACTCTTTCCTTAGCTCAAATGAAAGTTCATGGAGTATTGATACACGAAAGATGGCATGCTTTTGTTCTTCATATACAATGCAAGCCTAGAATGATTGTGAGTCAAGGGAGTGGGTTGGAAAATGGTTGACAGGTTATCTTAGTCCACTTAACATGTATCTCCCTCCGGCGGTATTGGAACTGACACAAATGGAATCATTTGTCAACTTCGAGCAGATATCAAATCTAGTTCAACTAGGTAATATAACTACTTGCTTAGTTGTTGAAATTCCATATTGTTATCTTAATTTGTAGTGTATTCATAATGTTGACTAATTTTAAGAGATTTGCTACACATATCAATGTCGGGCATGTTTATGCAGTTATTGCAGATGAAGACAACGAAGAGGGAACAAACTATTACTTGTGTTGTTGTGTTGAGGCCAAAAATTAATTGGAGGCCCCAGTTATAGATGGAGAAAACATCGAATACCCTACAGGCTCAGTTGTGGTTATTGGAATGTGGCTTAGAAGGTACCAGCATAAGAGTGTTAAAAATTGGTTGTTTCGGGACTTTGACACACATCATATGATTCTTCGTTACTCAAACCTTGTCATGGCATCTAATATTTGTTTGACCAAATATGGGGGTAGACCTTTGAACAAGACCTTGTGGAAGGTCTATGAGTCTGACCATGAGACAATACTTGACACAATAAAGAGTAGAGCAGACCTAGATGGTTTTTTGGATTAATTGATAAGTATATGCACACTGGTTCTTACTAATTTTATACTTGTATGCACATTAATTTGTTTGATGCCAATGCTATCATCTTCTTTTACTTTTCCTATTTATAAGTAACCTGCTAAACATTGACTAGTGTCCCCTTGCAGAAAATGCAGATTTATGAGCCATCCAAGAGAATCTCAGCCAAAAAAGCAACGCAACATCCTTATTTTGATGATCTTGACAAATCTCAATTATAATTTTTGCTAGAAAAAAAGAAGAGACAATTGAGAGGGGGCGTGAATCATTTGTCATAGAATTAAAAAAATTATTCCAAGTTATTAACCTTCAAACATAGATTCGATGAACAATAATGAAAGCATAAATTAAAAACACATCAAACACACATGAATACCAATATTTTATATGTGGAAACCCTATTAGGGGAAAAACCATGGTGGATGTTAGTCCACAAGATTATACCCTATTACAAGTATAATGAAGTATAAAATATGGAATTCACTTGCATTCAGGCACACTGCCTAGAGCTTAGTGCTCAAAGGAAGGCTTGCTGCCTTACATACAATAATCATATTAAAACCATTTGATGAGGATGAACAAAAAAATTAGATTCTACAAAATCTTGATGACAGTTCCGGTTAGGCAAAAAAAAATTCTTCACACTCTCCTCAATCTCTTTCACACTCTAATCTTCTCTTGAATGATTTGATCTTTATTCACACATGTATTTTGCATAAACACATTGAACATACATCTAAGAATACATCAAAATGAGGAAAACAACCTCTCTTATATATTTGCTACACAGATTTACAACAACTCTATCGGCCACAAATGAAGAAAGAATTTCAATTATCAGCCTCAATACATCAATAAATCTTAATTCACACCAACACAAGTCAATCATAACATAGTGAGGACCTAAAACAACATCCTCGAACATGCCAAAAAATAAAAGATTAATTCATAAGGATCCACAACAGGCTACACTCATCATGTCGGCCAAGAACATGAAAATACCAACATCCGATAGAAAATCCTTTGACCATGATCACACCAAACAATGTGGACATATAGAGATGATATGATACATTCTAGGAACATTCATGAACGTTGCAGGAACATGCGCAACAACTGAAGTTGCAAGAATTCTAGCTTCTTCTTCCAGAAACACCAGCTACAATAACAAAATGACTGTAGGAACACCGAAGCACACCACCTGCACAAATATTGATGCTTACCACTAAAAATTTCAGAAAACATACTAGATAGGCCTAGAAACAAACCCTTTAAAGTGCACCTTCAAATTGTCATCATACAAAAAATTTCAACACTTTGACCTTCACAGCATCATAGACTACCTACAATATATTTATTACAACTTTATCAATATCCTCAACATATACAACCTTAAGCATCACTAATGATAATAGTGTTGACATCAATGACAACCACATATGAAAAATATAACCACAACATCTAACAATCTCTCCCTTTGGCATTGATGGCAACACATGATGTGAAAAATATACCATCAACCCAACTAACTCTTCCATCTTCTCCCTTAGGTCTAATTGCACACTTATCCCCCTTTGTTCCACAAAGGTTTTTCAAATTACATCTCTCTCCTCCTTTGACATCAATGGAAAAGGTACACAAGTTCTTAACCACATATTAATAACATCTGACTACTCCCCTTGAGTAGAAGCCACCACAACATCAATCCAGAATAAGATATAGCTATGAATTCATGGACTAATGCAAAGACCTACATCAATTAGCTCTGATTAAGAGGGGAAATCACCCCTAACTTTCCTCTGAGATACTCAAAAGTATCCTTAGGTAATGGCTTAGTGAAGATATCTATAATTTTCTCTTTGGTAGGCACATACTTCAGCCTAAATTCTTTGTCACTCACTTTATCTCTCAAGAAGTGGTACTTAATGGATATATGCTTTGTCTTTGATTACAACACTATATTCTTAGAGATATTTATGGTGCTTGAGTTATCATAGAATATAGTAATCAGTTCTTCATACTCAATTCTTACATCTCTCAACATTTGTTTCATCCATAGTACTTGAATACAATTTGTTGCAGAAATAATGTATTCTACCTTAGCAGTAGATAAGGAAACTAAATTCTACTTTTTTCTCATCCAAGATACCAATTTCTTCCCAAGAAGAATTAACCACCATTGGTACTCTTCATGTCATCCACATCTCCTACCCAATCTGCATCAGTAAAAGCATTCAGGATAAGATCATCATCCTTAGGATACCAAAGACCAAAGTCAACTGCCCCTTTTAGATTTCTAAAAACTCTTTTCACAGCAGTAACATGAGATTCTTTTATATTAGCTTGAAATCTAGCAACCATGCATACAACATTCATTATATCTAGTCTAGTCTGATTCAAGTAGAGTAATCCACTACTCATTGACCTATATCTTGTTTGATTTAATTTAGGAGATTCATCCTTTTGTGTGAGTTTTCATCTGGTCATCATAGGTGTACCAACCGGATTTGAGTCTTCCATACCAAACTTATTTAGTATATATCTTACATATTTAGACTAAGATATAAAGATTCCATCCTCTAAGTGAGTGATCAGTAGTCCTAAGAAGAATTTCAGCTCTCCAATCATTGAAATTTCAAATTCACTTATCATCTCATCATAAAACTTCATACACAAATCATCATCACCTTCAAAGATAATATCATCAACAAAGACTTCAATGATTAATTCTTTATTCTCATCCAACTTGAAATACAAATTGTTATCAGTAGTACCTTTACTGAATCGAATTTTCAATAAATACTTATCCAATCTAGCATACCAAGCCCTAGGAGCTTGCTTAAGTCCATATAGAGCTTTCTTCAATTGACATACCATGTTTTCTTTGTCAGTCAGTTGAAATCCATCTAGTTTCTCAACATACACTTATTCTAGATCACCATTCAGAAATGTTGACTTAACATCCATCAGATAGATTTTGTAGTTCTTGAATGTTTCATAAGCAAGAAACAATCTTACAACTTTTATTATAGCAATAGGAGCAAAAGTTTCTTCAAAGTCAATACCTTCCATTTCTGAGTATCCTTTGCAAACTAGTCTTTGTTTGTTTCTGACCACTTCACCTTGTTCTTTCAGTTTATTCTGAAACACCCACTTGGTTCCAATCACATTCTTGTCCTAAGGTCTAGGAACAAGATCCCATGTATCACTTTTCTCTATCTGCATCAATTCTTATTTCATGGCTTCCATCCAAGATTCATCTTTACATGCATCATTGATATTGGTAGGCTCATTTTTGGAAATTAGACAATATTCTTGTAGAATTCTCCGTCTAATTTGTGCACCTTTGCTCTTGTCTCCTATGATCTGACTATCAGAATAATTTTGCCTCACATACTTTAGGGTTTTAGTATTATCTTTGACTTCTGGTTCTTGTTCTTTTTCTTCTGTACTTCTACTGGTTTCTGCTTCTTGATTTTCTTCATTCACCGGAACAATCTGAAGTTGATTTTGTGTCTGTTTATTGTTAGTACTAAGATGATCATCTGAATCATATTCACTACATATGGGTTTTCTATCAATAGCTTCATCAACTTTGACATTAGCACTTTCAACCATTTTCTTCAACCTCTTATTAAAACACCAGTAAGATTTTCTTTTCATGGAGTAACCTAGAAAGATACCTTCATTGGTTCTAGCCTCAAATTTTCCTATATCATCATCTCTCTTGATGTAGAATTTACTTCCAAAAAATTTGAAATACTTGATAGTAGGCTTATAACCAAACCATAGCTCAAAAGCGGTCTTACCAGAATTACTGTTGACATTTACCTGGTTAATGGTGTACACAACAGTGCTTACAACTTCTCTCTAGTAGAAATGAGGAAAATTAGCTTCCAACATCATAGTTCTAGAAGTGTCTAGAATTGTTCTATTTTTCCTTTCAATAACTCTATTTTGTTGAGGGCTCTGGGGTGCAGATAATTATCTTTGAATTCCATGTTCTTCATAGAAATAATTGAATTCCTGGGAAGTGAATACACCACCTCTATTTGATCTTAGGCCTTTGATCTTCTGACTTGTCTCATTCTCTGTCATAGCTTTGAATGATTTGAACTTTCAAGTGCTCCATTTTTTTCTCTTAAGAAAGCAACCCATATCATTCTAGAGTAATAATCAATAATCAACATAAAATACCTTTCACCTTGAATACTTTTTATTCTATAGGGACCACATAATTCAGTATGTATCAATTCTAGCAATCCATTAGAGTTAAACTATTTTCTTCGAAAATAGTTTCTATTCTGCTTTCCCATCTGACATTCCTTGCACATATTGTTATCAGGCTTCACTATCTTAGAAAAATCTTTGACTGCTTGAGAGGAACTTATCTTGATAATGTTATCAAAGTTCACATGACACAATCTCCTATTCCATAGACATCTTACATCAACTTGAGCAATCAAACAACTTTGTCTAGAAGAACTCAAGTGGAAAATATTACCTCTTGTCTTTGTTCCTGAAGCAATCATGTTTCCTGAATTTCCCAGTATCTTACACTTACCATCCTTGAACTGAAGATTGTAACCCTTTTCTACTAGTTGAGCAACACTCAAAAAGTTATGCTTTAAGCCTTCTACATAAATAACATCATCAATATTATGCTTACCACCAAAATAAATAGTGCCTCTTCCATGAATCACACCAGAAGTGTTGTCTCCAAATCTTACAACACCACCGTCATAGTCTTCCAAGTTTACAAACTTGATTTTATCACCACTCATATGATTTGACCATCCGCTGTCAATTACCCACTCATCCTTTCTTCAATCTTGGATGAAAGATATTTCTCAACATTCACATTACTAGTAGATTCAGTGGACACCTGACCATTTTATTTTATAGCAATAAATACCCATTCGTCTTTATTTGTAGTTTCCATATCAGATTCTTCATCAATAACACCTTCTTTAGAAAAGTAACACTTCTTTTGGAATGTAGACTTTTTAGGTTTGTATTTAGAAGTTCTTTTAGGACACCTTGATGCAAAAGGACCTCTTTTACTATAGGAAAAACAATTAATAGGTATCTTTCCTTTGTAATTACCATGACCTCTGGCTTCTCTTTTCACAATCAATGCTTCCATTTCTTCCAATTCTCTTTCTTGATCTTCAATCTCTTTCATTTGATCTTCATATTTGAATGTCTTCTTTGATCTTTCCCTTGAATCATATTTTCGCTTGCTTTTCTCAGATACAGTAGCTTTGAATGTAGATTTTGTCTTGGGTGTAGACTCACCAAATTTGCTCAACTGAAAGGCTGCAAGTTTCCCAATCAGCATGTCTCTTGTTATATTCATTACTGTTTTGAGTTCATTAATAACATGAGCTTTTGATTTGTAGGAAGGAGGCACAGATATAAGTATCTTAGCCACAATTTATTCCTCATCCAAGACTCCATCGACACATCTAATAATCATCACTAGTTCAATCACTTTTTGAGAAAAGGTATGGATGTTTTCATCTTCACTCATTGTCATACTTTCCCATTTTCCTTTTAGAATCTATAGCTTAGCACTATTCACTAATGGATCTCCTTCATACAACATCTCTAGCTTATTCTAGATCTCATGAGCATTCTACAAACCTATCACATTTGACATTTAAGAATCTATCGAAGCACTCACCAATGCTTCGATAGCCCTAGTATTTTCCTCTACTTCTTTGATTTCCTCATCAATAGATGGACCATTATGGGGAATAGTATATGCATTCTTTGTAATCTTCCGGTAGGCTTCTCTAATGCACTTTAAATGGCATTCCATCCTGACCTTCCATAGAGAGTAGTTAGTTCCATCAAATCTAGGATTTTCCTTCTTGTAAGATGCCATTTCAAATCACCTCAAGTTGTTAAACTTTCTCTTTAGAGGAACTATCTCTAATACCAATTGTTGGTAAAACAAGAAGAGACAACTAAGAGGGGGGGTGAATCAGTTTTCATAGAATTTAAAACTTTATTCCAAGTTATTAACCTTCAAACATAGATCTGATAAACAAAAATGAAAGCATAAATTAACAACACATCAGACACACATGAACACCAAGATTTTATATGTGGAAACCCTGTTAGGGGAAAAACCACGCTGGATGTTAGTCCAAAAGATTATACCCTGTTAGAAGTATAATGAAGTATAAAATATGGAATGCACTTGAATTTAGGCACACTCCCTAGAGCTCACTGCTCAGAGGAAGGATCACTGCCTTACATACAATAATCAGATTAAAACCATCTGGTGAGGATGAACTAGAAAATTAGCTTCTACAAAATCCTGATGACAGTTCCGGTTAGGCAAATAAAACTTCTTCACACTCTGCTCTGCTCCTAAATGATTTTATCTTTATTCACACATGTATTTCACACAAACACATCGAGCATACATCTAAGCATACACCAAAATGAAGAAAACAACCTCTCTTATATATCCGCTACATGGATTTACAAAAATAACTCTGTCAGCCACAAATGAAGAATGAATTCCAATTATCGGCCTCAATACATCAATAAATCTTAATGCACACCAACACAAGTTAGTTACAACATAGTGAGGACCCGAAACAACATCCTCAAACATGCTAAACAATAAAAGATTAATTCATAAGGATCCGCAACACACTACACTCATCATGTCAGTCAAAAACATGAAAATACCAACATTTGATAGAAAATACATCGACCACAATCACACCAAACAATGCAAACATAAAAATATCATAGGATATGTTCTAGGAACATTCACAAATATTGCAGGAACATGCGCATCAACTGAAGTTGCAATAATTTTAACTTATTTTTCCAGAAACACCAGCTACAGTAACAAAATGATTGTAGGAACACTGAAGCACACCACCTACACAAATCTTGATGCATACCACTAAAAATTTCAGAAAACATACTAAATATGCATAGAAACAAACCCTTTAAAGCACACCTTTAGATTGTAATCATACAAAACTTTTCAACACTCTAACCTTCACAACATCACAGATTGCCTAAAATATATTTATTACAATTTTCTCAATATCCTCAACATATTCAACCTTAAGCATCACCAATGCTAATAGTGTTGACATCAATGAAAACCACATATTAGAAATGTAACCACAACATCCAACAATTTTAAGCCATTACAAAAGTGTGTGTGAAGCTTGGTGAGGGAATTTTAAGTTATTCATTTGAAGTTAACCTTATCATGAGCACCTATGATGTAGACATTATAAGAGCATCTCCAATTTCAAGATATTCTATTCATGAGAAGTGTTGTGTGAAATAGGTATCTTGTAACTCCCAATGAAGATGTATGACCAGGAGTGACTAAGTAGAGAGACTGCCATGCCTATTTGTAAGTTTCTTCCATCTATTTTCATTTCATTTCCATTTTGGATTCTCTTTCTTTTTCTTCTTTTACTTTACGTATCTGTAAGTAAACTACTAATAATTGATTGGTCTCTCCTTGTAGAAAATGCTGATTTATGAGCCATCAACGAGAATCTCATCCAAAAAAGAAATGCAACATCCTTATTTTGATGATATTGAGAAATCTCAATTTAGATTTGAAGCCATTATAAAAGAGCATGTGAAGCTTTGCGAGGGAATCTCAAGTTACTCATTTGAAGTTAACCTCACAATGAGCACCTATGATGTAGAAATTATAAAATATCTATGAAAAAAGACTACTTAAGGCATTTTAATGAGATTTACTTGTAATAAGATTTACCGAAATAATGAAATTTGGTGTAAGGGCACCAAGGTTATTGAGCAAATTTGGTTCATGGAAGTCTTAAGTTAGTTTTGTGTTTTGAGTTTTTTCAATTGAATAAGGTCATATTAGACTAATTTATAATTTAATAAGTCATGTTAGTTGGTTTTGGGGTCATTTTAGAGTTTATGTTGCATATTTGTCAAGATGATGTAAAATTGCAAAAATTGAAAAGTTGTCAATGTGAAAAAAATGCAACAAAATGTAAACTTGAAGTGATTCTGATAGCAATACAGGGAGGAAATCAACTCACTTCCACAATAGAAAGGGATTCCAACCACCTTCCTTCCCTCAAAAATCAATGTTGGCTTATTTTCAAGTTTGCACCTAGTCACTCTTGTAGGTATGTAGATCTATTTTTCCCACCTTAACTCTCAGAATTCATTTACAACCTCTGCAACAAACCAACATTTTAGGAACCCATTTAAGCCTTCTTCAACATACATCAAACCCTCATAAGATTCTTTTGGATCACATTTCACAAAAAAAAAAACCCATTTATTCTTCCTATCACATGCAAACCACCATTGTGCAACATTAACCAGTCTGCCAAACCACCAATTCCTCCACTTTTAGGGTGTGATAAACCCTCTAACATAACACACCCCAAAACCATCTTCACTCACAAGTTAGGAAAGGGTTTATTCAAAACCCATACTCCAAACCTTCCCACAGCCAATCAAAGCCTGAAACACCTTCAAAAAAATCTACACAAGCTTAAAATTTCAAGAGATATCATTGTCCCCAAAGATTTCTTCAAACCCTAGCACGAAACCACCATTTTCCACTAAAAAATGCACCATTTGACGTCTAGAGCATCTCCTAAAAACCCTCTATTTGCCTCCCTTGCACAAAAAAAAATTCACACATGTTTTATAATCCTAACTAAGCCTTTGCATCGAGTTAGACAAGCATATAGTGGGTGGAAGGCTTAATATGACATTTTAATGCACTCAAAACCCTCAAAATAGGGTATATAGACTGACTCTGAGAAATTGGCTTCTAAAATGCACAAAATCATTAGAAATCCAACCAAACCAAAACTAAAATGGATTTAAGTCTATTTCCCACCTAATTCCATCGAAAAGAGAGCACAATTGCTCTGAGCTACGTTCAACCGGCTTGATCCCTTAAGGGTCCAATGTGCAAAATGTCTGCAAACTTCAATCTTCTATTAATCCGATACTGTGATGCTTAGAAAATTCTCATATAATATTATGAGATTATGTTGGGCCCCTCTACAATAACCTCTCTCATTTTTTCTATCTCGGAGGCATTTTCCTATGGTGGCAAATTTTCACTTGGGGAAAAAGTTGTCAAATGCAAGTAGTGGAAAGTTGCAAGGTGGTGCAACTTTCATTCTACAGCCCATGTGACCAAACAGACTCTTCCAATGCATCTGAATAGGTATTTTTATGCTAGGACTGGTCCTCTTTCACACCCAAACACAGATAATCACTTCGAGCTATGTTCAACCAGATCGATCCCTTAAGGGTCCAAAGTGCAGAATGACTGCAAACTTCAGCATGCTATTAATTAGATATCGTGATAATTAGAAACTTCTCATCTGATCCTATGAGATTGTGTTGTGACCCTCTACAATAACCTCTCTTCGTTTTTGCTATCTCAGAGGTATTTTCCGGTTGTGGAAAATTTTCACTTGGGGAAAAAGTTGTCAAATGCAAGTAGTTGAAAGTTGCATAGTGATGCAATTTTCATTCTACAGCTCGTGTAACCAAATGAACTATTCAAAAACATCTGAATAGGTATTTTTACGTTAGGAATGGTTCTCTTTCGCACCCAAACATGTGGAATTTCTCTAAGCTACGCTCAATCGGATCGATCCTTTAAGGGTCCAATGTGCAAAATGGCTAAAAACTTTAGCATGCTATTACTCAAATACCGTGATGCTTAGAAAATTATCGTCTAATCCTATGAGATCATGTTGGACCCCTCTACAACAACCTCTCTCAGTTTTTTCTATTTCAGAGGCATTTTCCCATGGTGGCGAAATTTCACTTGGGGAAAAAGTTGTCAAATGCAAGTAGTTGAAAGTTGCAAAGTGGTGCAACTTTCACTCTACAGTTTGTGTGACCAAAAAAACTATTCCAACACATATGACTAGGTATGTTTATGCTAGGAATGGTCCTCTTTCACACCCAAACACGTGGAATCACTCTAAGCTACGTTCAACCAGACCGATCCCTTAAGGGTCCAAAGTGCAAAATGGCTGCAAACTTCAACATGCTATTACTCAGATATCGTGAAAATTATAAACTTCTCATCTAATCCTATGAGATTGTGTTGGGCCCCTCTACAATAAAATCTCTTGGTTTTTTCTATCTTGGAGGCATTTTCTTGTGGTGGTGAATTTTCACCTGGGGAAAAAGTTGTCAAATGCAAGTAGTTGCAAGTTGCAAAGTGGTGCAACTTTCATTTTGCAACTCGTGTGACCAAACAGACTATTCCAATGTGTCTGAACAAGTATTTTTATGCTATACATAGTCCTCTTTCTCACCCAAACATGTAGAATCGCTCTGAGCTACTTTCAACCGGATCAATTCTTTAAGGGTCCAAAGTGCAAAATGGCTGCAAACTTTAGCATGCTATTACTCGGATACCGTGATGCTTAGAAACTTCTCTTCTGATCCTATGAGATCATGTTGGGCCCCTCTACAATAGACTCTCTCAATTTTTTCTATCTTGGAGGTATTTTCCTATGGTGGTGAATTTTCACTTGGGTAAAAAGTTGTCAAATGCAAGTAGTTAAAAGTTGCAAAGTGGTGCAACTTTCATTTTGTAGCTCGTGTGACCAAAAAAAATGTTCCAATGCATCCGAATAGGTATATTTACACTATGAATGGTCCTCTTTTCCACCCAAACATGCAGAATCACTTCAAGCTATGTTCAACCAGATCAATCCCTTAAGGGTCCAAAGTGCAAAATGGCTGCAAACTTTAGCATGCTATTACTCAGATACCGTGATGCTTAGAAACTTCTCATCCAATTAGATGAGATCATGTTGGTCCCCTTTACAATAACCTCTCTCGATTTTTTCTATCTCGGAGGCATTTTCTTGTGGTGGTGAATTTTCACTTAGGGAAAAAGTTGTCAAATGCTTGAGTAGTTGAAAGTTGCAAAGTGGTGCAACTTTCATTCTACAGCTCATGTGACCGAACAGACTATTCCAAAGCATCTGATATATATTTTTACACTAGGCATAGTCCTCTCTCACACCCAAACACGTGGAATAAATCTGAGCTACATTCAACCTGATCGATCCCTTAAGGGTCGAAAGTGAAAAATGGTTGCAAACTTCAGCATGTTGTTACTCAGATACTGTGACTCTTAGAAACTTCTCATTTGATCCTATGAAATTGTGTTGGACCCCTCTACAAAAAAATCTCTTGGTTTTTGTTATCTCGGAGTTGTTTTCCTGTGGTGGCCAGTTTTCACTTGATGGAAAAAGTGTCAAATGCAAGTAGTGTAAAGTTGCAAAGTAGTTCTACTTTCATTTTGCAATTCATGTGACCAAAAAAATTTCTCCAACACGTCTCGATAGGTACATTTATGCTAGGAATGGTCCTCTTTCGCACCCAAACACATAGAATTTATTTGAGCTACATTCAATCGACTTGATCTCTTATGATGGCACGAAAAACAATCGAAAAGAGAAACAATCACACAATGGTTGAGAAGTCCGAGTTTTCCACAAAAAAAGTGTATGATCATTGGAAACTCGAAGTTAGTGGTTGTTGAAGAGTTTGAAGGAGAATGTCAATCAAATATATCTATTTCTTTGTTAATTTCTATGCATTTTCTTCATTTCCAGCCTGTGTACGGGTCTATATAGCAAGATTTTTCTCTAAGATGATCTCAATCTATTGTAGAATGGTTCTATCTTTGATTAGAATCCATTCTTGTGGAATTATATTAAGTTCCAAAAAACTTAGAAGTAGATTTCTAAAACAGGTTTGAACTTGCTCATACAAGGGTTTGAGTGTAATATGTTGAAATAGGTTGTTCCACCTATTATTTAGGTTGTGTCTCGATGAAATGGGCCTAATGTAAGTAGGATAGAGAGTAGGAATAAGAAAATAGCATTGGTAAAGGCATTGGAAGATATTACTAACACAACCCCTATTGAAAATTCAGAATTTAGGCCTTAAAAGCAAGGCTAGAAGAGGTGAAAAGAAGAAATTTCTTCAGAATAAGTTAGAATAGGTTGGAAATAGAGTGAGGTTGTGGAGTTTGATGTGTTTAAAATGTATTCTATCATAGGGGAGGTCAAAAGTATGTTATGGCATGATGCCCTAGTTGGGAAAAGAGGGTTTTTTAATGAAAAAGAGAGGTTTGAGGGAGTAAAAGTGGGTAAAGTCAAGGGGAAGCATAATTTGGTGGTCAATTAAGTTTGTGCAGGTAGAATGAAGAGTGTTTGAAGAGGTTTTGAGGTTTTATGAGGTTTGGGTTTGTCGGTTCAGCCAAAAAAATTATGAGGGGGGTTCGGTTCGTTTTGGGTTCGTCAGTACGAAAAACATGTAGAAACAAAAAATATATATATATGTAGCCTAGAAGCATGAATTAGGATTAGAATATCACATATCATCATAGAAACAAAAAAAAAAAAAAACCACCATAAACTTTAATTTCATTTAAAATGTGCATGATAAATATTCATTGTTGAAACTTGAATTGTGGTAGCTTGATATACACAGTCTATTGATGCCAGGGTTCAATTTGTATGATTTTGAAAAAAGAAGCAAACTAAGTAGAGTTATTAGAATTCTTCAAAAATCATAAGAATTTGTTTAGTACACTAGCCATATTGATGTCTTCTTGTAATCTAAAACATTATTTTGTATCATTGTTACATTGGTCTTGAGAGTTGTAGCTTAATATAGCTCCACAATATAAGATTTGGTTTACCTGTGCAGTGTCACAGTGGCATAGGAAATTTTTTCTTTGAAAGAACCAAAGGGTGACTGCACAATTGAAGTGTATAAACACATATCTTTTTGTAATATCAAGGATAATTTTTGAAATATTTTTATGAATCATTTTATGCAATACCAATTGAAAATGTTTTTTTTACTTTTACATAAAGTTGTTTAGCATCAATCAATTAATATTCAAGACAAAACATGAAGGACAACAATGATCAATGCTAGGGCTAACCAATTAATAAGTATACATATGAATAAGTCAAGCATGTACATGTAAATAAGGGAAGCAGAAGTACTCAAAAATGTGTAAGCCTTGAAGTATACACAAATTAATACAAAGTATATGCATGAATACAAGGTATATACATGAAAACACGTAAGTTGAAAAGTATACATTGGAACACACGTAAGTCACAAAGTATACACGTAAGTTTTAAAGTATACACTTGAATACACGTAACTCATATCTATTGAACCATGACTTTAGAATGCAAATATGGACACCATCGATAAAAAAAAATTGTATTAACCAAATAGCCATGTAGGTATACATCAATATATGTCAATATAAGTATGAAATATAGGTACAAAATAGACATATAGGCTTATGATAATGCCATATAGGCATACAATGTCAAATATATCCAATATAAAATATGTACAAAACTGCCATGTAGGCATACAACAAAGGGCTCTAGAATCAAAAGTCGTTGCTCTCCATTCCCTCAAAAAAAGCTCCTTCCCTTTGCCTCTCAATCAGATGGTGATCATCTGTCACTCATTTATGATGTGCTTGAGGAGTACTCTTGCTACTCCTAGTTTTTAGTTCTCCATGAATTTTTATCTATTGCAATAAGAAGTAAAGACATTAATATATAGAAATTACATTATAAGAGATGATAATTTAACAAGACAATCACTTACCACCATCTGATGATCACTCTCCATGAGGGAAATATTTGCACGCCTAGGCTGAGGCATGCTGAAGCCATGTATAAACCATCCAAATAGAAATTAAACCATGAATCAATAATGGTTTTCTTTTTCACTAGAACTAGCATCTATAACAATGAATGCAAATTGAAATTTAGTAATTTTCCTCATACCTCCCCTATTAGAGCCATCGAGGATTCTATAGTAGATGAAACATTTATCTCCATTGCCCTCATCACATTCAGAGGTGTTTCCACTTGCAACAACTAAAAATAAAACAAAAAGTTATTCATTCACAAAAACTAAAATAGTGATCCACGTCATGACTTATAATGTATGATCTATAATAAAAAAAAAATTGAGAACTTATTAAACTATGTATTTTTGACTATCATGCTTACTATTTTCCCTATCCATATCTTGTTCGAAATCACATGTTTTTAGGCTTTTACCCATAGCAGAAATTTGGTGAACCATTTGATAAAATGATTTCATAGACATGTACAATAATTGTGGTGGAATAGAGAAGGCAATGAACTATTTGAAAAAATGCCTCAAAGAAATGGGGTCTTGTGGTGATGGAATGCCATTACAAATAAATGCACATAATGGCATTCTATCACCATAAGACCACATTTCTTTTAGGAATTTTTTCAGGCAGTTCATTGCCTTCTCTATGGTATTATTGCTTACTATTATGCTTTGATAGAAATTTTTCCAAGCATCCATAGTTTGTTAGTAAGCACCTATTTTAGGCTTTTATCCACAGCAGCAAGGAAGTGAGTAGTTTGATAAAATGCTTTGGTACACATGTATGAAAAATGTGGTATCATAGAAAAGGTGGTGAGTTGTTTGAAGAAACTCCTCGAAGAAATGTGGTATCATGGTGATGGAATGGCATTCCATCACCATGAGATCACATTTATTTGAGGCATTTTTTCAACCTACTAACTGCCTTGTCTATGCTATTGCTTACTATTATGCTTTGATAGATTTTTTTCCAAGCATCCATAGTTTGTTGGAAAGCACCTTTTTTAAGATTTTAGCCATAGAAGTGAGGAAATGAATTGTTTGATAAAATTCTTTGGTAGACATGTATGGAGAATGTGGTAACATAGAAAAGGCAGTGAGCTGTTTGAAAAAGTGTCTCACATGAATTAGGTCTCATGGTGATGGACATCACAATCAAACCGCATTTCTTTGAGGAATCTTTTCAAACAACTCATTTCCATGTCTATGCTATTGCTTACTATTATTCTTTCATATATTCCTTCCAAGTATTCATAGTATAGACAAGGTAGTGAACTATTTGAAAAGATGCCTCAGTAAAAAGTGGTCTCAGGGAATGCCATGACAGGAAAATGCAATTGGAAGTTGCTCCTACTTATTACTAATGCTATGTGAAGTAATTGCATCACTGCTTATGTTGACTTTCTAAAAAACTATATTGCAGTTGAAATTTTTTCATCTATCAACATTTGCTTATTAGTTATGGAATGTGAAGTAATGCTCCAAGTTTGAAATATGTACAATGCAACATAATCAATGATATGAATATAAAATACACAAATCTATTAAGTATAATTCATTAGTTAAACTCTTTATTCTATTACCTATGTGTAGGTTTGTGTAAATCTACTAGCACTAGGAGGTGTTCAAACAAAACCTCCAATATTAACCAATTCAACATGTATCCAAAATAATATATTAAAATACCATTCATAAAACAATGCTATTAACATGTAATAAATTTATAATTGTTTACTAGTTACAAACATCAACGGTAGGTGCAGTGGAGAAATAAGTAGGTGTAGGTCCGATGTATCTAGTATCAACACTTTGACCCTACAATTTTATTAAAATTATAAAACTAAATTAGTTAATCTTCCATTTCAAAATCAAAATTTAATAAATTAAATTCAATGAACATGCTAACTTTTACCTTAGTATCAATTCCATAGGCCTCATGCAAAATGTTAGCTACCCTTTCCATCTCCATAGCTGTAGACAGATCTTGCATAGCAGCCTCCTTAGTTTCGATGGGGTCATATGAACAAGTCACCCCACAATATTGACATAAATAGGATCGAAGACCACCACTCGAAGACTCCCCTGGATGCGTTGTAGAATAGGTCTGGCATGCTGGATGACAATCTAGGTCAAAGAGCTGATGGCCTATAAAGTCTCTATGTCGGCACACTCCTTCATGATGAAAGGGATAATGATGTGCTCATGAGGCGGCCTAGTGAGAGGTTGTCTCCCTTGTCGCATAGGATCCATCTGTGCACCGATTCTATCTTGTTCCGACCCCCCACCTCTCCCCTAGAAGTCCCTCATATCAAAATAATTTGGTATTTTGTTCAAGATAAACTCACAATATAGTTTCCTAGGGAAATACTATGAGACTTCTTGATTGTTGCATGGTGGGTAATCAAAAACCATGTGCCACCTATCCCAAAAAAAATTTCTAATCTATTGGTGGTGGCACCAATGAATAGGAAACTTCTTCGCATTGAGGCTAAGATTTGTATTTGTGTGTGGGTCAGTGAATAATGAACACAAATCACCTTTTGTAATTTTCAAATCTTTTATTGCTTTATTTGATAATTTATCTTCATAATAAGCCTTAGCCACTTGCCTCCTATCCTACCAACCAGTTAATTATTTATTGATTGAATCTACATGTTTTAAAATTTCTTTTAGTGAAGTTTCCAGTGTCATTCTTTCCACAGTTGACTGTTTAGATCGTTCAACCTCCTAATTAAATCCTCCATTTGATTTTATTGTTCTCAATTTCACTCACTAAGATTTGTTGAGTGCGAGGAGGATTTTGATGGATTGGTGGAGGAGATTGAAGTTGTGGTTGATTAACTTGAGGATTTTATTGTTGTTTTTCTTCCTATGCTTGTTGATGATTTTGTTCCTCTTATTGTTGTTGTTATTTTTCAAGATTTTAAGGAGGGTTTGCAAGTTGATTTATATCTCCTACAAATTCAAAAAATAAATGTCAAAAACAACCTAAAACTAACAAAAAAAAAAAATCCTTACCTCTCAGACCTCCTCATCAATGTGGTGGCATCACGGTGATGAAACAATAATCATTGATGAAGAATTTTGAAAAATACATCCTCCTAGAATGTGAGGGTAGAATATTGTGGTTTTGGTCATAGGAAAGAAAAAAAATGTAGTCACAAGTAACAATGAATTTAATTTCTTTTTTTAGCTTTTAATAGGTCATAACACGATCATGATATAACGCGCTCGCGTTATGAGCTTTCAAAACGTTTTTAAAAGGTTGGCCATAAATTGGCTACCCATCTTTGTGCACCCGCCCTTTACTCATTTTTTGGTTCCAAATTTCATATGGCATAGGAAGGACTTATTACCCTTTTTAACTTAAAGTTTCTCTTTTCTTGTTGCTTCATTTCTACACATATATAGTGAAAATTAGGAAGATTATATGCATAATTATGGTAGGTCTATTTAAAATGGCACATAGTGGACTTTGTTGTGATAAAATTGCATTCACCATTTTTTGTTTTGTTTCACTGTCGAGTCAAAATGACATGATTTGATTCCATTAGTGGTGGTAAATGGACCATCTTCTTAGGTGTAAAAATTTGATATGACATATTTAATATGACCATGTGATTTTGTTCAAATTTGTGTTGTAAGTATGATCTATACTCTGATGTACTCATAGAAAGTAATACTAAAAGCATTATGTAACAATGAATATCATGTAGCCAATAGATAATAATCAATACATAGAAGATTTATCCCAATAAGGGTAAACAATTATGATATAATGTGTAGGTACATAGGAGATTAGCATCAAGGTACATTCATATTTTTAGAAAAAGATGAATCATTTGCAATAATCATATTATTTTTTGTCTTCATTTTATTCTTGACATTTTTAAGATTCTTCTCTAAGATAGGGTAATCATGTGCTTCTATTTATTTAGTGTCAGTTGTAAAGTTCACATTTAGGTTCTTGTCAAGTTGATTAGCAATAGTAAATCAAATCATAATCTTCAACAACTAAGTCATTTAAGCTTTCATTTATAGAAACTAGTTAGAATTTGTAAACCCTAGGTTTGAACACCGATACCATAGAAGAAATTTCATTAACTACTTATTCTTCCAAAGAATTCACCATACTCAATACTTTTCATCAACTCAAAGATCGTATTTCACACCATTGCATGCTGGAACATTCTAAGATACATTACATCGACTATATCTCTTAAGAGACCAAAGTGCAAGAGGCCAACAAACTTTGATGAGTTGTTACTTAAAAAACATGGCACTTAGAAACATTTTTTCTAAAGGTAAAGGATCATGTAGGGCCCCTCTATAATAATCTCTCTCGGTTTTCAATATCACTGAGTCATTTTCCAGTGATGTCCAGTTTTTAGTTGATGGAAAAAGCGTCAAATGCATGTAGTTGTAAGAGAGGCGGACCAACCACTGCAAGGCCCCAGGTCACGGATGGCCAAGAGCAACAGGCTGCCCTAACTTACCTTTGTTTAAAGTAATGTTTAGGAGATGAGGGATGAGAATGATGAGGACTGTAAGGTCCTTCGTTCACTTTGCAGACTCAAGACTTGAAAGGAGACTAGGTGAGTCAGTTTTTAGGGTAAACTCTATGTCTCAGATATCTCTCTGTCATAGGACAAAAATGTGGTTTTGGGATGACATCACGATGTGCTAGCATCTTTTAGTTGTGTTGGCATCCGTACATCTAGAGAACTAGGAAGACAAGGTTTGACCACTACAAAATGAACTAACAACCTAGTTAATGATTTCTAAGTGAACAAAACAACACTATGAAGTACAAAACAAATAAACGGATGTGATAAAGAAAATATGTTACCACAAGGGTGACGAAGATGATCTCACACAATAGATTGTTCGCCAGTTTGCTCCAAGATATCTCCACCTCCACACAAAAAAGAGGGAAAATGTTGGGGGGTTGTTTATGAATTTGCCTCAGTCAGACCCCTGTTTTGGTGTTTCCACCTCTACGGACAACCAATTTTTCCACGATGTAGAAATAATGCGATAAAGAAGGAAATGCAAGAAAAGTACAATAAAACACTACAAAAAAGTAATGTGCTAACTCAACCAAGTAATAGAGGAGAGGAGTAGAAAGCTTACCACTTCCACCCAAAGTACTCAAGGCTAGTGTGGGGAGAAAATGAGAGGAACTCAAGCCTCTGTTGCAATGGTGTTGCTTTATACATGCTCTACTAAAGTGATAAAGTGATGGACTTCTTCCATGGAGTGTCAAGATACTGCTTCAATGCTTGAAGTGAATGTAAGAACTTGTGTAGAAGATTGTGAATGAGCTAAGACATGCGAAATTGATGAGAATGAATGAAGGTGAGTGAATTTGAAGGAAAGATGAACAAAATGGCCATATTCGGGTCGGTCAACCGAAGGGAGGTGTTACAATTCAAATCCCAATGGGAAGTGTAACACCTTTGCATACTCTAGCCACAAGAATATGCCAGGGACATAAGCGTGCCACACAAAAATTTGTGTGCTATGTAGGCATCTGTGATAGTTTCACCTATACTGATGCTCAAAATAGGTGCCAAGTGGATGGGAGGCAATAGGCTTAGATGGAATTTAGCCTCCCAAATTGGTTTTCTAAAGTGAAAGAGGGTAAAAGGGGAATTTTCCCAAGGGGTGCAAATTTTCTCCTATACATTTTCCCCCAATTTAGTGAGCATGAATACTGGTGAGTGCTTCGGTAAAGTAGATCAAAAAAGTAGCAGGGTTAGAGATGTATACCTGAACCATCGAGGAAGTAGATCACGATCTGGAAAACTTGAGAGTGAAGGACAAGAAAAGGGCTTCATAGCTCCATGGAACTATGAAGCTGAAGAGTAAAAGTGCCTTACAAGCCCATAGACCTACTACTAGAGTAATAAGTTATTACACTTAATTAATTATATCATATTGGTTAATTAATTAAGTCACTTATTCCTTTAGTTACTTAAGCTAAACTTAGGAAAATTAATAATTGATTAATTATTAAGTGTGCACACTGGGGTTTCCCTTTTAGGTCAACATTAGGGTTGCATACATTGCTTTTATAAAGAAAATCATCTCATGTAATTTCTTAATTCTGAATATATCAATTTGCACATCTTCATGCAGAGCTCTTGCTTTTTATTGTTTTTCTCTTCTGTGGAAGGCCTTTTGGTTTGCATATCTGATCTTGGTTTCTAACATGGTATTAGAACCTTGAAATGCAACCCCTTCTTAGTTTTTTGAGAAAATCATTAGAGAGTTCGTTCGGGGTTCGTCGAGGATTTCATAACTTGAGCCTATCTATGCGGTTTTTTGGATCTTCTTGGACTTCACCATTGGATTCAGAGCATTCAAAAAAGTCAGGATTGGCTTTTATTTTTCTGATTTTGGTCGTCGTTGAAGAAATCTATGAGGGTTTCAAGCTCAGTGATTTTTTGCAAGCTCTAGAGGTAGCTGATTTTTTGAAACATTTTGAGCACGAATGAAGGTCACCATCACATTTGCAGTGACCAAAAACCCTAAGGACAACTGTCGTTTGGTTGATTTATTAGAACTTGATTCAGAAGGAAAAAAAAATTTGCCAGGGAGGCCATACAGCCTCCCCAACATGCACTCCAAAGCATGATTTTTGAAAAACATGCCAAAAAAAAATCAAAAAAATGTGTTTTTTGGGAAGCCCGTCGGCACCTCCAGTTATAAGAGTACCCACTGCTTGGCGATCACCAGGCAGCCACCGATCTACCTTCCCCACTGGCCTCCACTACTCATGCACCGCTGGACCCCTTCCAACCCCCACAGGCCCAATCGACATCTACACCAGTCATATGGGGGACCAAGCACTATGCGCCTAGCCCCCAGCCGACTCCCAGCACCCTACCCTGGTCATATCGGTGACCAAGGGCTCCACCAAATATTTTTATGCAGGGGGGCATTTTTTTGCAGCGACGAACAAATGGCCATCAATTTTTTCCTGTGAAGTGTTGATGTGAGCATGACATGATCGGTTGTACGGCCCTCTTTGCCCCCCCCTAACATTAGTTTGCCCTAAAGGAGCAGGTTTTTTCTTTTTGGCATAACTTGGGCATACAATATAAAAATTGGGAAAATAAGATATTACCGAAAAGTTGGTTCCAAGAAATTTCCTATGGTGTAGTTTATTTTTCAGTATTTTTCTATTGAGCTACATTTATTGCTGTTTGAAGTCAAATGTTCATTTATTGCTTCCGATCCCATAACTTTTTGCCACGATCTTCGATTTTCGCTATCTTTGCGGTGTTGGAAAGGTATTGAGGAGCTCTATGTTTTTTCCATGCAATTTTTTCTGTATCTATCTCAAGTTTATCATTATTATAGATTTGGCCTGATGGGTGTTTTGGAGAGTACTTGGATATTTTTGTAGTTGGGAGGGTGCAACTTGCATCTTTGCACTTCATTTCAGTATCACATCATTCAATAATCTATTGTTGCTTCATAGATTCCAGGGTCGTTCTTGTTTGGCATTTTTTGAGTGTTTCATGGCATCGGGTCTATTGTTTCATTATTATGATTCTAATATGGTTTCTTGTAATCATAAGTATCTTTCCTTTCTTGCCGGATTTTGGTTCCAGTGTTACTCCACAGTGTTCTTCCAGTGCTTCTTTGTAGGATGTCATCTCATTGTAGGGGGGTTTTTTCCCACTGGGTTTTTCTTCTCTACCTCATTCTTGCATTTGTAAATGGGTACCTGATCAGGCCTTGTTGCTGGGACCCATCTTTGCTTTCATGCATATTTTTTCTAGTGTTTTAGCTACTTCTTAAGTTCATCTTACGGGGGGGTGTTAGAGTAATAAGTTATTACACTTAATTAATTATATCATATTGGTTAATTAATTAAGTCACTTATTCCTTTAGTTACTTAAGCTAAACTTAGGCACATTAATAATTGTTTAATTATTAAGTGTGCACACTAGGGTTTCCCTTTTAGGTCAACATTAGGGTTGCATACATTGATTTTATAAAGAAAATCATCTCATGTAATTTATTAATTCTAAATATATCAATTTGCACATCTTCATGCAAAGCTCTTTCTTTTTATTATTTTTCTCTTATGTGGAATGCCTTTTGGTTTGCATGTCTAATCTTGGTTTCTAACACCTACAAGGAAAGTGTATCTTGAAATCTCTCACTGGAAGGAGACCCAAGAAAGAGGACTCAACAAAGTCAAAGAGTGACTTCATAGGTGCACCCATGAAGCAACATGTTTACCCACAAATAGAACATGTCAGGAGGTGGTCATATAGGAAAGTAAGTGGACAGTCACACAGACCATCGTCAAGTTGGAAGACTATCAAAGGGGTCCCTCGAGAATCCTTCAAAAGGAAGAGGGGTCCACTCAAGGGACACATTTTTTGAAAAGTGATGTCTATTAATACTTCTCCCAAGCTAGATTCAAATATGTGAAACAAGGTCTAGTCGGACTGCCCTCAAGCCAGATGCAAAGATAGGTCTAGATGGGCTGCCCTCGAGCTAGATGCAAAGATAATTCTAGATGGGCTGCCCCCAAGCTAGATGTAAGGATAGGTCTAGGCGGGATACCCCCGAGCTAGATGCAAGGATAGGTCTAGATGGGCTACCCCTGAGCTAGATGCAAGGAAAGGTCTAGATGGGATACCCCCAAGCTAGACACAAGGATAGGTCTAGACAGGTTGCCCCTGAGCTAGATGCAAGGGTATGTCTAGACGAGCTTCCCTCGAGCTAGACGCAAGGATATTTCTTGAGATAAAAACCTTCAAAGGGGTCCCTTGGGAACTCGGTGTGAAAAGTGAGGGTCCACTCAAGGGACATATAGTTTGAAAGTTGGTGCCTTCTTTCTCAAATCAATTCATCATCAAGGAATCCTTTTCAAAAAAAATTCACTTCATCAAGGAATTCGAAAGGAAGAATATGCCGCCATGCGAGGGGAAGCTAAAATTTGTTCCCACTTTAGAGGAAGGTTCTCAAGTTATTTCTTTACAAACCCGTGATGAAGGAAACATGTTTCGTTAGGGTTTTCAAGTCGAGCATGCAATTCTAACAAAGAAATGTGTGAGGGTTCTTGAGAATTCATTTTCTAAAGATGAAGTAATGTAGAAGTAGTGTTGTCACACATGAGAGGGACAACTCAAGCAAAGGAGAGAGAATATGAACAAAGGGAATAGGGGGATCTGGTTTCATGGGGTCAGATCTATATTTTCTTATATAATTAGTAGGTAAACATGGTGTAAAGGTGAAATATCATCAATCCCCAACTAGATTAGGAAGAATGCATGAAAAAAAAAGTAAAATAAAAAATTGGGTCAACATGGAAGGAAGCCTAAATGCTCCCAACGGTCTGCATCATCCCCAATTTTCCAAAATTCAATCACAAACATTCAAGAATGATGATACAGATAGAAGAAGTTTTACAACACAAAAACCATTCCTATATCCAATCACCAACAGGGGTGACAAGGGTCATCCAGACACATATAGCACGAGTACAGGTGAAACACATCACAAAACACACACACACACATCTAATCTAAAGATCAAGAAGAGGTATTCCCCTAACATTGATAGACTAGGAGGTTGTTAGCTTCCCACTCTAGATCATCGTAGGGGGAAGGAGAATGAGCTTGTAGTGGTAGGATGTTAAGGGGAGGAGCTTCTGACCCTCCCACAACAAGAGCCAAGGAAGAAGGACCTGTGAGGTCTCCATCATTCAACTCTTGTGGGTCTAAGGTCAACGACTTCATGAAGATTGCTAACAAGGTAAAAACTTAATCCACCAAGTTAAATATGCATTTAAAAGGAGTGACCTGTTTCACTTCAATGAGAAATAGGATTCTGCTCGAGATCCACCACTAAACTCACCAAGCGATTCGAGAGCGGTGACGAACTTAGGAGAGGCTAGGACTAGTTCTGCTACTAGGAAATTACAAGTCAACATGAGGCCACATTTCGAACAAGGTGGGATCCTCTTACATCCTTCATTTTTGGAATTACCACTCTCTAACTTCTTCTTCATCAAAGGAGGAAAACTCCTCACAGACGAAGCAAGAAGGGTAGAGGAAGAGGAGGGGGAAATCAATGCAATAGATACAACCAAGGTTTTAATCATATCTACAGGCTTTGAGAAAGGTGGGACATTTAGAACAGATGTAAAAAAATGTGTCTCAACCAAAGAAGTGATGAACACCTCGACCTTTCAATGGTTAGGTGCATTTGCACTCGCAGAGGAAGCCAAAAGTGATACGAAACTAGTTTGAATGGAAATAGAGGGGAGGAAAGAGGAGGACATGGCAGGAGATCCTGATACAAGAGTGGTCATCTCCTCTTCTTTCCTTTGTAAGGAGGTCTACTCACCCAGGAGATCCTTTCATTGGCACTTGTGCTCACGTGCAAGACAATTTCTACGACTCTTCAAACCAAAAGTTGGAGGTTGCGAAGGAACAAAAGGTTAGAGTGAGTGAAAAGAGGACATGGGTTTAGAAGTGGATAGAATCCCCTAAAAATTATGAGAGTAGGTGAATTGGAGGGATTTTAGAAGATATGAGAGGTTGTAAGTGGTTAGAGAAGCGAATAAGTGAGAAACCCTAGGTGAAAGAGGGTGAAAACTAGTCAAAAAGAGTGATTTTGTGAAGGAAGAGTATGTAGATCTTTGGGGTCACACTATTTGAGGATGGAATGAGCATGTATAGGCATAAATAATCCTGATTGATGTGATTATAAGCTTGTGAGAGGCTAGGGCATAAGAGTTTCAATAAGCCCTAATTGATTGCAAGGAAAGTGTGGGTTTTATGAAAAGGCATCTAAATAAGCGAGAGGAGACCTGAAAGTTGAATAATCTAAGATTTTCTTGGCTATCTTTTGACTGATTGGAGGTTTCAAGCATTGGTTATGTGTTTGGAGAGGTTTCTCTTTGAAAAAGAGGCCTAATTATGGCCTAATTCAACGTTAAAAGCTAGATTTGGGATAGTTGTTCCAAAAGAGTTGCAAATGAGTTTCAAATATGTGAGAGCAAGCCATAATGGGTGCCTAGTTTGGAGCATAGTCAAGGAAGTGAACTGTTTGAAAAGATGCCTCAGTAAAATGTGGTCTCATGGAATACCATGACAAGCAAATGTAATTGGAAGTTGCTCCTAGACTTATTACTTATGCTATGTGAAGTAATTGCATCACTACTTATGTTGATTTTCTAATCAACTATATTGTAGTTGAAATTTTTTCATCTATCAACATCTAGTTATTAGTTATGGAATGTGAAGTAATTCTTTGAGTTTGAATGATGTGCAATGCAATGTAATCAATGATATGAATATAAAATACACAAATCTATTAAGTACAATTCATTAGTTAAACTCTTTATTCTATTACTTGTGTGAAGGTTTGAATAAATCCAGTGGCACCGAGAGGTGTTCCCTTGAAACCTCCAATATTATCCTATTTAGCATCCAAAATCACATATTAAAATACCATTCATAAAACAATTCTATTAACATATAATAAATTTATAATTGTTTACTAGTTACATACCCCATCGATAGGTGTACTGCAAAAATAAGTAGGTGTAGGGACGGTGTATCCAGTATCAACACTATGAACCTGCAAGTTTATTTAAATCATAAAACTAAATTAGTTAATATTGTATTTCAAAATAAAAATTTGTTAAATTAAATTCAATAAACATGCTAACTTTTACCTGAGTATCAATTTCATACGCATCATGCAAAATGTCAGTTGCCCTCTCCATCTCCATAGCTGCAGATGGATCTTGCACAATAGCCTCCTAAGTGTTGGTTGGGTCATATGAACAAGTTGCCCCATAAGATTGACACACATGGAATCGAATCCCACCTATTGAAGACTCCCTGAGATGGCCTTGTACAAGAGGGCTAGCATGTTGGATGACACTCTACGTCAAAGAGCTGATGGCCTGCAGAGTCTCTATGTCAGCACTCTCCTTCGTGATGGAAGGGATGACGATGTGCTTATGAGGTAGCCTAGCGAGAGGTCATCTTGCTTGCCACGTAGGATCTGACTGTGCATAGGGTCTATCTTGTTTCAACCCCCCACCTCTCCTCTAGAAGTCCCCCATATCAAAATAATTTGGGATTTTGTTCAAGATGAATTCAGTGTATAGTTTCTTGAGGAAATATTGTAGGACTTCACAATTGTTGCATGGTGGGTCATCAAAAACCATGTACCACCTATCCCAAAACTATTTCGTAATCTCTTGGTGGTGGCACCAATGAATAGGAAACCTCTTCGCATGGAGGGAGAGATTTCCATTTGACAGTAGGTTAGCGAATAATGCACACAAATCTAATTTTGTAATTTTTAAATCTTCTACTTCTTTATATGATAATTTATCTTGATAAAAATCCCTAGTCGCCCACCTCCTATCTTGCCAACCAGATAATTATTTGCTAATTGAATCTGCATTTTTTAACATATCTTGCAGTGAAGTTTCCAAGGTCTTTCTTTCTGCAGTTGAACCATTTGGATTGTTCAACCTCTTGCTTAAATCCTCAATTTTATTTTTTTTGTTCTCAATTTCACCCATTAAATTTTGTTGAGTGTCAGGATGGTATTGAGGGATTGGTGGAGGAGGTTGTTGTTGTGGTTGAGGATTTTGTTGTTGAGGATTTTTTTGTTGAGAATTTTGTTCTTGTTGTGGATTTTGGGGAGGGTTTCCAAGTTGATTAACATCTCCTACAAATTCAAAAAGTAAATATCAAACAACCTAAAACTAACAAATTCAAAAAAGAAGAAGCAATCCTTACCTCTTTGACCTCCTCATCAATCTGGTGACATCTTGGTGATGAATCAACAACCGTTGATGAATATTTTTGCAAAAAATCTCCTCCTAGAACACAAGTGCATAATTCTAGGGTTTTTGGCCACATGCAACAAGAAAAAAATAGTCACAAATGAAAATGCAGATTGACATCTTTTTTTCTTCTTTTAACATGCCATAATGCGAGTGTATTATAGTGTGCTCGAGTTATGGCCTTGTGGTGGCCGCGGTAGCCAACTTGTGGAATTTAAAAAAAAAAAATTGTCCACAAATTGGCTACCCATCTTCATGAACCCTCCCAGCTTTCAACATTAAGATGGGGACACTTGAGTCGAGTTTAGAGACTTATTACATATTGAGTTTTCTTCCTACATATTTATTTTAGTACTAGAAAGATAACTTGAATATACCATTGGATATGTTTCCTCCTAATGGGAGGAAGGTTTTTCAATTATCATGGATCATTCTCTACATCTAGTTTTGAGCTTCTACCATTAGATATTTTGGGGTTATACTTAGTCATTCTCTTTTCTCTCCCTATTTTGGTGGGTGTTATCTATAGATTTATTAAGAGTTTTCTTCTTCTTTGGGAGAGTTTTATATGTACATGGGTACCTAGCATGGCCTCATTCTTTGGGACCAATCATATTTTCATCCTCTTAAGTTATTCTTAAGGGGGATAATGGTGTAGGTTTTTTTACTTTCCTAGTGATTTAATTTATTTTCCATTATTAAATGTTTTCCTTTAATTTTATTAGCTTGTTTAGGTAATAAAGTGAGTTTATTATTTAATAACTAGGAGATAAGGTGATGAGGTGTCTGCATCCTTAAATGGGGGATCATTTACTATTTTCATCACTTTATTAATATTATTGGTTATTGGTGGTTACTTCTTATTGGTTGATTTACCACCTCCATCCTCTCTTTTTTTCTATATAAATAACTACCTAACTTGTATTTTGCATCTTGGAAGCTCTTAATGCATTACTATCATTCTAAAATTGCATATCTCTTGGAGTCACTAATTTTCATTATTTATGAGTTTCCTATTTATGTAGCTTAGAATCTCTTATAAAGTTCATTGGTTATCAATCTACTTCAAATTTCTAACATGGTGATGTTGGTAAATTAGATTTTGGCCTAGACTATTATACAACACACAAACTTGATCCAATCCCAAGAATTGAGATTTGAATACACATGAATATACAATATATATCTAGATATCTTGAATCCTCTTATTTGGGAATTGATGGAATCATAATTGTCTATCTCAACCCAATGAAATTTACCTTCACCATTTTTAACAATTTTTTAAACATAGTTATAAAACTAGGCTTCACATGTTCCAGTTATAGGGAGTCCAATTACCCTGCTAAGATAAGTGATTTTATTAGTAATATCTTTCTTAAAATCACTCATGTTAAGAGTCTAGAAAATTTGAGAAGCTACCTTCAATTTATTATCACTTAACATCAAGGATAAATGCATAATATTCATATAAGAGTGTTCATTTCCCTTAATATTGATTCCCAAATTTCTCTATCTCAAATGGGCTTATCATTGGAGGGATTGGGATATTAAGCAGCTTACAAATTCTTTATGGATTCAAATCCATGTAAAAATTTCCTTCTTGTACCACTATTCTTCTATCCATGTGGTAGTAGTGAATGCAGTCAAGGACAAACTCTAATGTCTTTACAACCATGGGAAAACCAACTTCCATATGAATTCGACTCATTGTTATATATTTTAAAAATGTTCCTATCTCCTGACCATTGAATTTTTTCTAAACTTCATTGGCATCCAAATGCCCTAGGTAAGTATCTAATATGTTTCTATATGCAGGCCATATTTTGGATGGAAAAATTTGTCCCTAGATCTTGTCCTTAACCTTATTCAATCTTTGAATCATGATTTATACATCAAGTTAGACAAGTATCCACAATCACTCATTTGCAAAACTAAGGCTTCACTCATTTATGTTAGGTTAAGGTTTCAATTTTACTAAATTTCTCAACATAAATAAAATTACCATGATTGAAATAATTTTCAGTCTAAATTAAAATTAAATCTATATTAAACACTCAAAAATAAATCCCACTTCAATTCAAGATATTTAATTAAAATTAACCCTTGATCGTACCTAATTTTAGCTTCAAAAATCACTTAAATATTTTAAAATGTGTCTCTTTGCATCCCCTCACTCTAATTCACTTACTAAACAAGTCTTTGCAAGCTCTACAATAATGGGTTCTCCTCAATTTACTCTCTATAAATTTATTTTATTGTTGGCTTAAATTTCTCTTATGCGCTCTTAATTTTTCTATTGTAATCAAGTGAAGGAAAATAATTCCTTATAACATTATTTTATTGAAAAATCTATATAAAATTAATATATAAGCTTTATTAGGTAAGCATAATGGTAGAACATGGGAATTTTAAAATTAATAGGTCATTTGCCAATTTAAAATTATCATGTTCAATAGGGGTTGATTTTGTTGGAACATGTTTTTTGGTGTGCCAGTAGATTGACCTATTAATTCCTGATACAAATGGTAGAGATAATCATATCCATGGAATGTGGTTAGTCCATGTCCTAAATCAAAAGGGATATGTTGACGATTATTCCAGCAATCTCCCCTCACCATCACCCAAGGGGATTCAAACTTGTGACTTGGATCTAATACCATTTGTTGGAACATGTTTGTTGTTATGCCAAAAGATCGACCTATTAACACCTAATACAAATTCCAAAGATAAACAGATCCACAATATGTGGTTAGTCCATGTCGTGAATCGAAAGGAGATACAAGGGATTAGTCCAATATATTTATGTGAAGTTAACCTTTTGTATATGGAAGTGGAACTTTCAAATATAAATTCAAATTCTAATGTATACATTATATTTATCATATTTGGTCTAAATGAGATCAATCTTACCTTCTTAGTAGGAAATATAAATGCTACTAAAAGGAGGAAATCTTAATGGATCTGGAAAAAACCATATTATAAATCAATTTTAGTTGAAAATCTCTATCAATTTGGAAAATTTTAAGGTTATAGGAATTTTCATATGAACAATAAATTAGAATTCAAATAAATTTGGTTCAATAATTACTTGGAATTTCAATGAAGGTTTAATTTCTATTTATTAACCTCTTAGTTATATTGGATATGTTGAATCAACTTAATGGGCCTTTTGAAAATATAGGTTTAGTAACAAAATAAATTCTTTCTATAGTGTGGATTTTCATTATTATAGGACATTGTAGGGAAAATTAAGTGAAATATGTATTAACACATTTAAGTTTCAATTTACTTAGAGGTTAGATGACTAATATTAAATATTTTGGATTGATAAACACATTTGGTTTGACTAAAGAAAAGACTTGTGATTTTGAAATCTTATGATGGACACGTTTAGAAACTATTATATCTTACAAAATAATGGGGATTCTATGTGATACTGTAAATATTGGACATTATTTATTGAACAATAAATTATCAATTAAAGATTCACTAGTCTTGGATTTCATTGTTTTGCTAAACATAATTATATTTTATAATGTTTTCAAATCCAACTAATTAAATTATCCTTGCTGCAAGAGTTATTGATCGATTCTAAAATTGTAGGAAGATTGAGATGAACTAGAAACTTGTTCTAGTAAGGCTCCAAACACCCATTGAGACATAAATTTAATCTCTTAATGAATTTAAAATATTTCCAAAAAGAAACCCAAGATAATGTTCGACACTCTACCCATTTATGACGATACTTGAGAAAATTGAGGGGCTGAATTTAGAGTTTCAAGGCTTCAAATATTTTTTTTCTTTACCACTAGAGTAAATACAAAGTAAAAGAAAAAGAGGATTTTTTATTTTCTTAGGATAAAAATGGGCCATGTTGTGATACCACACAACAACTTGCAACCAAATAAAAACAGCCAAATTTTAAACAATTTAGGAAATAAAGGAAAACTTAAGTATAGAAGTTCCAATTTCCAACAAATTTAAGCCTACTATCAAGCCATCCTAGGAAGGATATAATTGATAGTGATAAAAAAATTCAAATAATTTTAAGTGTGTGCAAATGATTCATTATTTCCTTTGGAAAAGTAAGAAGATAGTAATCATTTGTATTAATTTACATATTTTGATTTAAACCTCTTAAGCCAACCTTTGATATATTATTATTGTTAATCAAGCATCCATAACCCCAACAAGGTTATCTATATAATTCCCTCAAACATAGTTTTACTATCAATCGGGTGTTCATAGCCTCGATAGGGATATTAGGATAGTCTAAAGAGTTGAATTTATATTTTATTTTGATTTTTAAATATTTTATTTTTCTCTTTTGATATTTATTATGAAAACTATTTTATTTTCAATGTGCTAGTAGTGAAGCCTACTATTAGGTTGGGAGTTATAGTGGTAGAAAATAAAAATCTTTAGATTTTTTACTTAACACAAATATCCACTATCCCCCAACTAGGTCAAATAATTTTGAATTTAGAGCCAACATAGGTAGTCTAGGGTGCCCTACACCCTAGAATGAAATCCTATTTTTTATAGATGCAAGGTGTCGAGGGAAAAATATTAAATGCCTACTTTGATTTCCCATGTTTGATTTTTTGATAAATGTTTAAAAATGAGAAATTATATGCATAACTAGGAAATTAGGTGTATGATTAGATCCAAGCACATAGGGGGAGTAAAAAAAATAGTGTGAAATTGTCAACGGTGATAATTTATGATGCTCCTTTTATCCCCCACTTTAGTGAGAGCATGAACTTATGCTCAGACTCACACTAAAGTAAGAATATGTTAAGAGGAGTTCAATTATCCAAATATTGAAGAGATAGGATGATAATAAATCTAAGGGAAGAATATAATCCCCCAAGATTCAAGATCCTATGGAAAGACAACATAAGGACAAGGTAAAAACATGTATGAAATGTCACACAAAGCAAACATAAAAAAGACTCACAACATAAAAAATGATAAAAAAATGAAAAAAACAAAAAGGTGGGTATGGAAACCATAGAATAACAAGCTGTACATAAATCGTACTAGGATCCATGCCCAAGGAATTAATGACTCACAAGCTAACAAAGTCTGATATTTTCTAGGTGAGCGATGAACCAAGGCATCACAAGATAGTGAAGATTGATATTCACTAGGCGAGCCTTCTAAAAGGGAAGAAAATGAGAAAAACACAAGGGCTAGTGAATATCTGTTTCACTAGGTGTGTACCCATGTCAACCATACTAAGAATTATAGTCTTAATAATTATGATAAGGGGCTACAAAAATGATCAAAATTCCAAGACAAAATGTCATAAATTCCAATGTGTGAACAAAGAGAAGCACATAATGGAATGTATTCCCCCACCTTAAGTAATTTCTAAACACCAATCTATGAGAATTTGTTTTAAGGTAGAATAAAATGATAACTTTAATATGATGAAGTCATGAGAGCTTATCTGGAAAGCCCTTTTCTAATGATATTCTTCTAAATAAAGCTAACTAATGAAAATGGGTTTCCCCCAAGATAAGAACACATAAAAAGATAAAGATGATCACATAAGGGATCCATAGATCTGAGGTTAGTATAAACATTTACTAGTATATAAAATGGTTAAGCTCAAAATTGACACCATTCCCCCAGATACTCATGGAACTACAAACACAATAGCAAAATGACACATTAAAATTAAAAAAAAACCTTTTGGGTCAACATGGAAGAGACTTAAATGTCACAACACCTTGCATTGTCCCCAAAAAGATAACACAAGACAATAAAAAAATGTTTACAACTTAAAGAATAATAGAGATACAAATAGATGAATGTCACAACAAATTTGTTTCCTTTTTTTCATTGTGTCAACAAGAAAAAAAAGGGTCATACAAATAAAAATAACAAACACAAAGACATGCCAAGGAACACAATACAAGAGATCACATAACGTGCAAGAAAACATACTAAAGACATAAACATACACAAGAGGGGTACTACACATGCAAGTCAATCTAAAGAAAATCCTTTGTATCCCAATAATTCTCATCATATATGGAAGGTAGAAAACTAGCTAAAGGGGCTATAGAAAGTGTTGTGCAAGGAGAATTACTAGGTTGAACACATGGTGGGTCACTCTCATCAAGAGGATCATCACGATTTTCCCCATATAAATCAATAGATTTTGAAAATAATAAATATAATTCATTATGCACGTGTTCATCAATTTGTGCATCCTCATATTCATTATCTAAATTTATCACAATGGGTGGTTTAAGGACAATATCAGTCATATTTTCATTTTTCAGCATTTGTTCAGGTTGAGACATGTAAATTTCAATGGTATGGTTTGGTGAAAGTTGTAAGGTGGAGTTAGGTAATGATGATGATAGATGGATGGGAGGGTAATTCATTAGGGTTGGTTTGGATAGGTGGTTGTTCATTAGGTAGTTTTTTATTCTTTTCAACCAGTTCGTGAGTGATGGAACAATATTAATTCTTACACTCTTTAACACTTCTATTTCTTCTTAAATGTGGTTAAAATTTTGAAAGGGTGAGAGATGGTTTTCCCACCATCGGTCTCTTTTCTTCATTTAGAGGAGGAATTGAAGGGGCCACCAATGGTTGGGAAACCACTATATCTTTAGCTTTATAAAAAAAAAATTCTTTCGAAGGCACAAAGGTAATTATATGATTATCTCTTGGTATTTTGTGTGATATTGGAGGTGGAACTGCAATATATATTTTTGGTGTACTTGGAAGGATATATGGTTTGTACATGTGTTCATCCAAGACCTGTGGGGTGGGAGGAACAACTATATAAGTCACCATAGACCGATCATCTTTGAGTGGGATATTTCTAAGGGATAACTCAGTTATATGCTTAGATTTAAAATTTTGGTATTATATGAAAAAAAATCCTTATCAGTTTTAGTAGGTTCCATAGGTTGAGGCAAAAAATAATCCAATGAAACGTTTCCACGGGAAACCATAGGTTTAAATACACTATAATGATCTATATATATTTAATTTTCAAATGGAAACTTATGCATTTGTGGATTGAAAATGGAAGTGCATTCATAGAGCGTAGCCATGGGTAACCCAGCTTCACACAAAACTAGTCTGAGATTGAGATGATGATGAATGAAAGATCTAGTTTTTTTGGTCCAAATTTGTGTGAGAGAGTTATCAAACCTATCGTAGGGAACATGAAACCATCATGAGTCTTTATCCATGCTTTTAATTATTTATAAGCCTTTATAAAGTTCATGCTCAAATAATAATTCTATACTGATCACATTCTCTAGATACATGAGATCAATGAGTATTCCTAGTGTAGGCTTACCATTAATATGACCTTTGATATAGAGGGGACTCTTAGGTGCACATATGGTAGTATCAATATGTAAAAGAAATTTCAAGTAACAAAGTGGTTTGTCCCTTACAAGGTTGGGCTTCTATTGCACATTAGCAACATTAGATATATCAACATCATTATTTGTATAATCACTACCTTGCACAAAGTTGGATGTATGATTTGGCATTGGATTTGTGAAAATTTTCTAATTATAGTTAGGTGGAGCTACTAACTTATTTCCTTTATCATTAACATCAGCCAACTAGATGTGATTAGAATCAATAAGGTCTTGCACTTGGTACTTAAGACACATACATGATTTTGTACCATTTCTAGGCGTACAATGGTATTGAGAAAATTCTCTTGCATTAAATTTTAGAGGTAAAGGTTTAGTTGTATCTACGAATCTAATCAAAGGTAATTGGATTAAGTTCTTACTTAGATATCATAACAATATTTCATGAAGAGAGACCAAAATTTGAGTGAATTATCTATCTCTTAGCCTAAATTGGTAAGGATTTGTACTTGCAGTAACAATATGCATGTCAATATTATTGATAGTTTGAGGAGTGTTTATCTTAATGGTTTTTATTTTCTTATTTTTGAATGATTGGAATTTTTTTTGAGGTATGGATTTGGATTGATTAGTATGAGTTTATGAAGCAATGTACTCTCATATTGATATTTATATTTGATAATCATAGAGCCATACACAAGTGTTGAAAGGATTGGTACTTAATCCATGATACAATGTCTCGAATATTAGATCACAAATTTCCTATAACCACCCTTTGATCATTGGCATCAAAAAGACTATAGGAGATTTATGAGTAAAGAAATTGGTATCATCCTAAAATGTATATTATCTTTTCCTTAGGTCCCTGTTTACAATACACTAAACCAGTTAATGTCACTTGAGGACCAATTTTTTCTCGCAAATATTAGAGAAATACACTAACAAGTTCAATACATGAGTTTATTGAGTTATTTTTCAATGAACAAAGCCATTCCAAGGCCATGTCTTTCAATGAACTAGGAAAGAGTTTATCTTCAAAAAAAAAGTCACTACACATGTAGTAAAAGTCAACACATAGTTATTAGGATCTCCCTTACCATTCTACTTCTTGAATCAGGGTCTTTCCATATTTTGAGGTAAAAGTGTTTTGAGGACAATGATTGATAATGGGTTACGTGTGAGATATTGTGAAGGTTTACCATTTTGATTCTAATTTAATGTGAATTTTTTTTGTTGAAGGGATGCCACACTTTGCAAAAGTTGGTTGATGATTAGACCATTTTTTGGCATGCTTTGAGAATTTGTTGAATATGGTGAAGTTGTGTAAGTGGTTGATGGGATACTATGTTGCATGTTTATCAGGGGTGAAAAATATGGAGGTGTTATTGGTGGCATGAAAAACAAAAAAGGATTACCACTAGGAAGCCCTAAGCTTGGAGTTAGGCCATTGGTGTATTGTATGGTTGATGCTACTTTGGGTGGTGTGAATGTATGAATAGAAGGTATGGTTGTGGGGAAGAAATTTTTTTTTCCTCCTTGGTTTTGGGATTTTTAAATGCTTGAGTGTAACTAGCTATCATAGGGATGTTATCATTGACTTTGTGAGCTAGAATACAAAAAAATTATATTCCTTAAACAATATTTATCAACTTCCTATGTTTATACAAAATAGGTACTATTTTTCCTACTAAGGATTCAGTACTTAACTAATCTTGAAGACCCTCTAAATCCTTGTTCGATTGTTTTTTTATGTTTAGGAACATGGACAATAGCAGTTTCTAAGTCCACAAAACTATCAGATTATGAGGTATTCATGGGTAATGTGTGGTGAGAAATGGAATCCAAAATGGATTGGATTCAAGAAATATCTTGTGTAAAAGAGTTAGAGGACTTAGGCTCTAGAGTGGATGTGGTTACAACATAGGATTCCATAAGTTCGAAACTTCATCTCATAGGGGTATTAGTGGTAGGACACCAGGCTGTGAAGTTCATACAAGTTTCACAATGATTGAGTATGCCTACTCTCTAGAAAAGGTTTAGGAAAGTGAAAAAAAACCACACAAAATGAAAAATCAAATAGTAGAGCCACACAGAAGATAGAAACTAGTCTGTAACCCAATTTTTAGCTAAATTTTATTTCTCTAGGGTGCAAGGATGACCTAGAAGAGAAAGGTTATTTAAAAAAAGTTTGAATGTGCTCAATAGTGTTTAGGTGTCCTACTCTATGACTGTGTAGGTATGACGATAAATAATTCTCCATAATTTATAGACTTTTTATATTGAAATGTGAAATACAAGTATACAAGCAATTTTCCAAAATGTTCAAGAAATAACTTGTGCAATTTAAAATTCTACTTTCAAATTTTAAAATATGGAATTTCACTAAAATATAGAAATTTAAAAGCTTGATATCTTTTTGTGACAACAACAATACATGTTTTTACTTGTTTTCACTATATTCATATTCCTATATGAATTATTTGAACACTTTAGTATTTTATTTCAGATCTAATATGTTCTAATGCATATTTATAAATGCAATTATGATGTAGATCTAACTTATTATGATTGAAATTAAGCCTATTTGAACTTTCAATGTAGTATGCTATGTAATTTTTTAATGTCTTTTCATAAAATGATGTATGCCTAAATAATGAATACAAAAAAAAGAAACATTAAACTTAGATCTAAGATGATATGTTTCAAATTTTAAAAGGTATATAATGAAAAATTGGTTGGGTTCACCAAAAATAATTGTTGGAAAAGGAGATTCGATTTCCAATTTCTTGATCACTAAGATCAATCCTTTTCCAAGAACATATGTGGGAATATAGATGAATAAGGATATGAGATTGACTTAAAACTTGAGTGAATCAACCAACCCTAGATCTAGACTCTTTTTGGGGGGATTTTTGGGTGTGATCTTGATGGATTGAAAAATTGATGCAATGATGTAACTAGGTAAACTATGACACTGCAATGTTCTAATTAATTATGATAAAATAAATCAGAGTCCAAAAATAGAAAAGGCAAACACAAAATAACTTGTAGTCTAAATTTTGGTTGGATCTAATTGCTCTAGGGTGTAGGGATGCCCTAGACTAAGGACATCTTCTTGAATCATATTTCACAAGCCTAAGATACCTAGTCTATAGCTTCTGTCCTTTGGGTTTGGTTGTCAAATCCTTGTTTTTTACCAAGAAAATGTAGATTTTGGGTATGTGCAGGATCATGATGGGCGAAAAAGTGGCGATATGTAAGTGATATGATGGCCCATGTGGCTGACGACTTTTTTTTTACCCAAAATTGATGAAACAAAAAGGATTTTTAAAGGAGATTCTCAGCTTTCCACCAATATAAATTATGCTTTACTTTGAATTTAATAAATAATTATTATTAATTTTCTATTTGAATTACGACTAAAGTCCTAATTGCTAGGCTGATTGAAAAACATCTATAGCTTTCAAACGGTATCACATTTTTTGAATATGAAACATGTGTCACATTCTATGCTTCACATACTATAGGATTTAAAAAAAAAGAATTGAATTTCATGAAGTTTTGACCAAGTTAAGGTGGTTAGACATATAAGTTTTTATATTTTTTAAAAGTTGTAATAAAAAATTCATAATTAATTATTTTCTTGGAAAAAAATTACAAAAAAGTATCCATCACATCGAGACATGAGTCCTCTACTTATATCTAAAATATTATAAAAAAATATTATCATTTTATTGCGGTTAGGGTGGTCAGACAGACACCTACTTTCTATTTTTTCCCCGAAATTTAAGTACTAGTGCATTGAAATTTTAAAATTTCACCAAATAGATTTTTTTTAAAAGTAAACCTAGTAGTTTAGAAACTACATTAAATTTTCTACAGATTCTATTCTTACATATTTTTGAAATAATATAGATAACTTATTCAAATTTTTATGTCAAGTTGCGTAACTCTGATTTTTCTGAATTTTATTGCCACTTATGGGCCTGTTTTTTCCATGATGATCATGCACATACCCTTTTGTGGGTCATCAATACATACGACCTTGAAGAATGCATTAGAAAATTATCTTCAATCATCCTCCAATTAACTTTAGATTTGTAAAGTTTACCTACATGAAGAGAGAGGAGGGGTTGTTCTATATAGGGGATTTCCTCAATCAAACCACGTGTTGGTATTTCTATCGAGCCACAATGGAAAAATTGATAATAAAGAGAGCTTATCCTTTTTAGGGATAGAGGCTAAATGTAGAAAAAGTATTGAATTGACACTTTTTACGTCTCACCACTTCAAAGCTGATCTCCTTGATGGACTAAATTTACACTCATCACCTTCAAGGATCAATTGTTTCTTGACATTATTTCATTTGAAGACCTACAAGTGTTAGTGCTCCAAAATGAAATGCGTGCAAAACCTGAAAAAACTCACATAAAACTTGACATGAAAAAATGATAAAATAATCTTTAAAATTTTGCTCTTGAGTGCTTTATGACACTTGATTTTCTCAATTGAAATCTTATTATATTTCCCCTTCATTTGAAATTATGAAAATACTATGCAATTAATCTACTCTCCTAAAAATTAAATCTTCATGACCGATAATTAAAATTAAAATTTCAAATATAATAAATTACTGACACCAACATATTTAAATTTGAAGCCAAAATAGGTATTCTAGGGTGCCCTGTGCCCTAGAATAGATTCTTATTTGTTAGGGATCGAAAGTGTGAAGGGAAAAATATTAAATTCCTTCTTTGATTTCCCATGTTTGATTTTTTGATAAATGTTTAAAATGGGAAATTATATGCCTACAATTGGGAAACTAGGTGAATGATTAGGTCTAAGAACATAGGGAGTAGAAAAAACCTAGTTTTAAATTATCAACGGTGACAATTTATGATGCTACAAAATGAAAGATGCCAATATGGACCATTGATCCCATATTTTTGAAAATAAAGATGTAATGAATAAAGAATTCCATAAAATTCTATGAATCGGATCCCCTACTCAATATTCTATTGATTATTTTCTAGTTTAGGTGGGTAAAACTTGCATTCTACAAAAAAAAATAGTTAAATAAACTCTTGAAGACCCTCCCAAAAATTCACTACTCCAAATGAAAAATTAATTTTATTTTTTTTCATATTTATATATAAAAATAATCATTTTAAATAAAAAACAAACTTCTAAATTCTTTCCTCTTCACTTCCTTGATATAAATAGCTATAAATTCTCACTACTAGCTCAATTTTTTGTGTAGTTTCTTCCATATAGACCTAAGTCCACCCTTTTCTCTGCTATATGCTCTTCATCTAATTAATCTGTTCTTGTAATAGTATTTCAAAAATTTTATTTTGTAAAATTATTCTTTCCTAACATTATCTAATATTCTCATAACATGTTTTCTTCCCCACTTCCATTGACATTATCTACTATTCTCAAATTCTAGAAAAATAAAAAAATTCCTACTTTTACCTTCTAAGCATCATTAGGTAATAGTAGAATGGGGTATACATTCCTCTTTAAAATTATACATTTCTTCAACATGCTTGTCTAATTAAAGCATGGGCATAGTCATTTATCAATGAGTGTTTGATTAGCCATTATATATTTAAATCACCTAAAAATAGGAGCATGCTAGTCCTGGTGATCTCAAAATTTTGAATCACCTAGGAATAGAGAAAAATAGTAAAAATGATTCATTTTCCTAACTAATTTCATGGCCTAGTGACAAGTAGTAAGATGAACCTTCATTCATTTCATTTCACTTCATACTGATTATTTTCTTTCTCCTCATATCAACTATATTCATTTATTCTAGAACCAATTTTATTCATTTCTCTTAGTGGCATTAACTATTTATTTTGATCCAACAATTGATTTGTTTACATTATTCTCACTGTATAACCTTTCCTTTATAGTGTTTCATGTTGGTATGACATGTTTGTTTAGAAATATTTTGATTTATAGAACTATAATTTTGTATATTCTCAACAAGGTCCATGTGTCTTTTTTATCAATGTAATTATGCATCTTTCTTGTATCCTCACATTATCTAATTTTTTTTTGGGTAAAAGTAAAAAGTTGTGTCACTTTTTAAAGGAAACGACCAACACTGGTCTAAATTTTAAACTTGAATCACTAAAAAGACATATATGTTTTAAATTTTGTAATGATGTAAACTAATAAAATGTTTATTTTTTAGTATATTTTATGCTTGTACTTTTTTGAAAAAAAATTAAATTATTTGAATATAGTTTTTTATAAATTGGCACTATGATTTAGTTGCTGAAAAAATGAAGTTACATGAGACGCCAATCTTTATATAGTAATTTTTCTTTTTTTTTTCCTTTAATTTTTTAATGTATTTATAACTTGAAGCTTTAGTACATGGATTTTTTTTTTCAATTTTGATAAATATGTATTTTTAAATAAATATTAAAATATGCATGTATTAAACATAGCTATTTTCATTCGATGTCAAATTTCATATTATCTATTTATCTAAAATGGAAAAAAATTTATACCATCTGGATATAGATTCGTTCATCTAGTGCATCATATTTTTTCAATTTTTTTAATATGCTTTAATATTCTTCTTTGACATGGTAATCAACCTAATATTTTGTGTTGATAACATACTTTTAGTAAAAATAAAAAGGAAAATATAAATAATAATTAAATTATTAAAATATATATTTTTAAAAACTTCACTTATGGATCTACAAAAAAGTATTTTTATATTTTTAAAAAAATGTTATTTACATGAATAAAAGTTGTTGAAACATCAATTTTTTTAAATAAATCTATTTTTTTGGTAAATTTCCCTCAAAGTGGTGTTGCATATGCATTTAGCAAACAGTTCTAGTTGGAAAAGTTGTGGACATATTTAAATTATCTAGAAGGAATCTTATAAGATCATATGTTTGACTAATTTTTTTTTAAGTTAGAAATACTTAAAATCACTTTTGTTGATAAGTTGTGTTAGGTCTCAAAAGTGCAGGTTTTGGGACCTTAAGAAGCTTCCAATCTCTTAGTACACTCTTGGCTAATGAATGAGGTGAATAAGGTTACTTACCTCCTACTCTTTAGGCTCTACTAAACCTAAGTGGGTGTACCTGAGTGATATGACAGATTTTGAAGGATGTGAAGTCTAATCTAAATAATCTACTCACAATGGAACATGGGAGTGAAGTAGATATAAGGTTTAGTTGCTACTTCCTATTGATGATGAATAAAGTTTGTTTACGCTGACTAGTGCCTATAATATTTGGATGAGCGGAGTTAAAATGTGGATGATGATTATGGAGACAGGTTTGTGTAAAATGGACATATTTACTCTTTAGCTTAAATCGAATAGTTGGACACTTTAAATGTCTGCACCTTGTCCAAATGTACCTGTATGTTAGTTATTTGAACTCTTCTTAATGATCCCAGTGATATCCATTTATGCTATTGTGAAATTGTGAAAGGATTTAATTCAAATATGAAAGGAAACCAATTAAGATGATCTTTCAAAAGGACTTTAATCCAAACAGGAACCTATTATAACATAACTCTTAAGAGGAATTTTAATTCTTTTGCACATAGAAACCAATTAGAAATATCACACAACTACAACAAATGTGCATTGACAAATCAAATGTATATCCACACAATTAACTCGAATAACATAAAAAACCACTTTGGTGACATCCAAATAACATGTGAGCATATAAATCCACACAACTATTGAGTACTTGAAAGAAAATCAATATTGATGTGCAACCTTCTCCATTTTATTTATCTTTGAATAATAAGCATTATAACAAGAGTTTTTGGTATGAGATGGATAAGCAATATTTTGCAATCTATCTTCTTAATATTCCTATTCCAATATGATATGATGATGTGATGATATTTCAATCATCATAAGTCCAATATATATCAATATCTTGAAGAGGGTATACCCCTTCACAAGTATCTTTTGGAATTAACAATTATTAAACATAAACAATTAAGCTGTAGTGAGCCATAAATGAACTTTTGTTATATGATCTAAATAATCCTGTCTCAAATGAGTGTCAACATCTTTTGAAGCGTTCCTTGCAGCTATCTCCATGATCACCATTTTCTCTAGATGCTCACATGTCTCATCTAGCACTGATTCCTCGTTCTTGGTTGCATCCACTGCTCTATGTAATATCAATCTACACTCTTTTATACATTCATTCTATTCGTTCAACTCTCCATCCTCTTTGAATAATGCAGGCACTCCCTCCTTCACAACATCAATGAGATCCTTTGCACCTACTTGAATTTCATCATAGTATTCCTTGTATTTTCTCATAATATCTCCAACAGATGTGATGGATCCATTTTCATTTACCCTTTTGTGTTCCTAAATTGCAGCATAACTCTTGGAATGGGTCACCCACAATTTTTTCATCCAAACCATCAGGTTGGTGTGCCTTTTCTGGAACATTGCAGAGAGTGCATCAAATCTGGCTTTAGTTACTTGAGCATGTACATTTGATTCTTTACTCTTATCCTTTGATTGAGAGCTTTACCCTTGACTTATTAATCTAGTAGATCCCTTGAGTTTACTTTTGACCATGTCCTTCAGGAAATCATTCTCCTTAAGCATCTTCTCAATTTTCATTGTGTACATGTCTCTTTCCTTGATCAACATATGGATTTGTGCTTTATTTAATTTGGCTACATTAATGCCAATGTCAGTAGTGGCCATAGGATCAGTTTATCCTACCTTCAATGTCATTACATGGCCAAATTCCTTCTCAGTGTCAATGATCACATATTTCTTATGTGTGGGATACAAGACCCAAATCATGAGAAAATTTTCATCAAGATTATATGTTGATCTTGTGTACACCTATGTAACTCCTTATAGACTAAGCTTGTGTATGGCACCATCATCATGCAAAAAACTATCAAAGAGAAGAGCTAAATTCAAATCCAAACTAGGGAAAATCATTACACCAGACTTCTCCAAAAATTTCCTTCCTCTTTCTACATTCATATCCTTCATCTTACTTTCCATGTCTAATTTCAAAGTGTTCAAAAATTCAGATTCATTGCTAGGTGTAATATCTGAGATATATTCTCTTATTGATTTCCCTTTTTGTTTGTATAAGAATGATATAAATTCAGGAGATTTTATAAATTCATCATTAGAGATAAAAGATTTATAGGCTAGCTACCTTGTATCTATATTAGTATTGCAACCATGGTAGGGGGGTCCTCGAAGAGAATAATCCAACCCATGCAGAAGGAGTCACACAATAGAGGAAATGCGAAATTTGGAGGAAAATGTATATGCAAAAAAATTTATTATCAGAAATCTTGATTACAAATAGGTTACCATATCTGGGCTTACAGATTCGATGCAGAGGGCTTGACTACAACACACTCACAATATAGTGCTCATACATTCGAGCGAAAATACTTTAGATCAAAATCTATATACATCTTATTCTTCTGGATCTACAACTAATTACTATTCTAATGATTCAATACTAGCTTTATATCACATCAATGGGTTGAGAAACATCTGTGTCAGCCAAAGATTGCTACAATCTCCGATGAAGAAAAGTGTAACATGTGCAAGAAAATGTTGACCTCAAATCTGAAATTCATCCACAGTAGATGCACATGATGAAGTGTGGACCTAAATGTAAGGTCAGGGACACTCCATAAAAAACATCTAAACACACTGCGAGGATCTGCAAGCGATGGGTGAGATCCACGATCAATCCAACTAGACATTAGGGTTTGACATTATTTTGGGGCTAGTCTTAAAAGTTTCTATGTATGTTAGAAGTGATAACTAGCCAGATAAAAGATCCAAATGAGCTGAAAAATTTGAAAAAGATAATTGAACATTTCCACAATGAAATACTAGGTACACAAGATCTGGTGAGAAAACATGAAGAAATATCGGATCTACCAACTAGAATAAGAACTGAGCAAGAACAAAATTGAATGGAAATATTTTTGGTTGATGCAAGATTTCCAAGAACCAAGGATTCTCTTGCATCAAACATCCGGGGTTAATGAAAAGTGATCCTCTCACCTTGTAGGGGCCAAAGGAAAACCAATACGATCTACCTCATCTTGAGAAATCCAAGAAGAATTTTCCACTGGTCTACCCTTCCATTTCACCAGATATTATTTGTATTGTCTTCCATGAGTCCTCCTTCCATTTCGGACATCTAAAATCTCTTCTATCTCATTTGATTGTTGTTTAGGAAGGTGTTCTTCCAACTTCACCTTGTTTTCTTCACTGAATTCTGCTTCATGGTACTGATGTAGATCTACAATGTTGAATATAGGTGATATACCCATGTCATCTGGTAACTCCGCTTCATAAGCATTCCCTAAATCAAACTTAGATTCAAAATCCTACAGGGTCCAAACTTCCTCATCTTTAGTTTACTATAGGTTCCGATTGGAAATATTTCTTTCCTCAAGTACACCATTATTTCATCTCCAACTTCAAATTCCTGATGTATCCTTCTTTCATCTACTTTCTCCTTATACTTCTGATTCATGTTTTCCAAATGTTGTTTCACTTGAGTATGCACTATCTTCATATGTTCTACAAATTCTTCTACTTCTGCACTCCTTTTATCTTCCTTACTAATATCTCTCAATTCTAATATACCTCTAGGATGAACTCCTGTAACAATCTCAAAAGGTGTCTTTCCAGTACTCCTGTTCACTAAATTATTGTAGGCAAATTCTGCTTGTGCTAGGGCTAAATCCCAACTTTTGGTCTTCTCTCCAATCAAACATCTCAACAAATTTCCCAAACTTCAATTTACTACCTATGCTTGTCCATCTGTCTATGGGTGAAAAGTAGAACTGAACTTCAAATATGTCTTTAATTTCCTACAAAGTTTCCTCCAAAAGTAACCAGCAAAATTTGTATCTCTGTCTGAAATGATACTCCTAGGTAATCCATGCAATCTGACTACTTCTCCAAAAAAAAAATCTGCTACATGTACTGCATCAGTTGTCTTGTTACAAGGTATGAAATATTCCATCTTAGAAAATCTATCCACCACCACAAATACTAAATCATTACCTCATGGTGTCTTAGGCAAACCAAGTATGAAATCCATGTTGATATGCTCCCAAGGTCTTTCTGGTACTTTCAAAGGCTTGAACAATCCAACATTCTGACTACTCCCCTTTGCAACTTTGCACAAATCTCCTGACATCCTTATGAATCTATGGCCAAAAGTAATTCTCACTCTCCAATGCTATATCTTGTCAATTCCAAAATGTCCTGCCAAACCTCCACTATGTTTCTCTTTTACCAAGCTATCCCTCATTGAACTTTGGGGTATGCACAACTAACTTCCTCTAAAGAAACATGTCCTCTAGAATGAAATAATCCAACCATTGACTTATATCCTCCAAAACTGGTTGTCTACATGCTCTCCAAGGTTCTACAAAATCTTGTTCTTCCTCATACATGTTTTTCAATTCATCAAAGCCTAATAATTCCACTCTCATCTGTGCCAGTAAATTCCTTCTTCTACTCAAAGAATCAACAACTCTATTTGACTTTCCACTCCTATGCTTAAAAAAAAAGTGTAACTCTATAAGAATTCTACCTATCTCATGTGTTTTAGATTTAACTTACCCTGACTATTCAAATACTGTAAAGCTTGATGATTCATATACAACACAAAATCCTTAGATAACAAGTAATGTCTCCAATTCTTCAAGGCTTTAACTATGGCATAGAAATCCTGATCATATATTGAATATATTCTCCTTGCATCACTCAACTTCTCACTAAAATATGCTATTGGTCTTCCTTCTTCACTTAGCACTGCTCCAATTGCATTTCCACTTGCATCACAATACACTTGAAATACCCTGTCAAAATCTGGTAAAGCCAACATAGGCTGCTCTGTCACCTTCTGTTTCAACAACTCAAAAACTTTTGTTTGCTCCATATGTCCATGTAAAATCCTTCTTATCTCCTCTCATTGTCTCTATCATAGGGTTACAAATGGAACTAAAACTCCTAATGAACTTTTAGTAGAAAATAGCCAATCCATGAAATGATCTTACCTCTCCTATTCTTTCAAGTGTAGGCCATTCAATAATAGCTGTCACTTTCTCAAGATCCATCTTCAATCCATCTATTGATATCACGAATCCTAAATATACCAATTCTTCCCCCATGAAACTACATTTCTTTATGTTTATCAGCAATTGTTCTTCTTTTAACCTATGCAAAAATTGTCTTATCTGCAACAAATGTTCTTACCTTGTCTTACTGAAAATCAATATGTTATCCAAATAATCAATCACAAACTTACCCAAGAATTTCTTAAATGCCTCATTCATCAATCTCATGAAAGTACTTGGTAAATTTTTCAGTCCAAAAGGCATCACCAACCACTCGTACAATCCTTCATTTGTATTGAATGTTGTTTTCCACTCATCCCCTTCTATCATTATGATCTAATGATATCCACTCTTCAAGCCTATCTTGTAAAATACTTAGCTCTGCTCAAATAATCCATTATGTCATCCATCCGGGGCAAAGGAAATCTATACTTTACTATGATCTTGTTTATGGCTCTAGAGTCTATACACATTCTCCATTCTCCATCTTTATTAGGTGCAAGCACAACAGGTACTACACAAGGGCTTGAGCTTTCTCTAATCAAACATTTCCTCAACTCTTGTACTTGTCTGTTCAACTCTTCATTTTTTTCCAGTTTCATCTGGTGTGCTACTTTATTAGGAAAACTAGCTCTAGGAATTAGATCCATGCAATGACTAATACTCCTTATAGGTGGCAATCCATTAGGTACATTATCTAAAATAATAGCTTCATATTCGTTCATCAAATCTTTTATCTCCATATGTTGTCCTTCTACATGCTTCTTAGGCATCAATGCATAACACATGTTCTCATGTCTCAGTCCATCTAGAAATCTTCTCCCATCAGCCAAACAGATTCTAGCTATCATAAAAATTTCAACCTTAGGAACATCTTCCAAGGGCAATAAGGTTTGCTTCATCCCATTAGCAATAATGGTGTATATGTTCTTATTTCCATCATGAATAGCTTGTCTATCATACTGCCAAGGTATTCCCAAAAACATATGGCATACATCCATAGGCACAATATCACACAAAACTTCATCATGGTAATTTCCTATCTTCAATTTCACCAAACATTGTTCACTTACCAATATCTTATGCTCATCTTGAATGCATGCTATCTGATAGGGCTTAGGGTGTTTCAACATTTCCAACTTGGTCACCATTTCTTTAGAAGCTAGGTTATCTCAACTACCACTATCAATCATCACTTTGCAACTTTTACCAGCTACCTTGCATCTGGTCCTAGACAAATTCTTTCTCTGCAATGGTTCTTTCTCCAATTCGCTTTGACACAACACTCTCCTATTCACCAATACCTCTCCTTCTTCTAGTTGATTAGATGATCTAGCATGATCCTCCTCAATAAAGGTTGTTCTTCTATTGTTCGTAGTCTTTATGTTTGTATATCCTTGTTTACATTCAAAGGATCTATGTCCTTCTCCACCACATATAAAGCAAGTTCCATTGAACACTCTTTTCTCTTGTCCTCTGTCATATTTTCTATATCCTTCATTTCTGTAACTACCATATCCTCCTCTTCTGTAAGAGTTTCCATCATATCTTCGGTATGAATTCTCATTCTTACTGATCTCCTTATCCTTGTTCTGATATATAAAAGTTACTCTTCCTCCTCCAATGAATATTCTTCCTCTTTGAAATCTTCCACCTCTTCCTCTTTGTCTCTAATCATGTCTTTTATTCAGCTTCTCTTATGCTTTTAGGGCACACTGAAATGCCTCTTCCAAACTCAAAAATTTAATCAAACTGATCTCATATTGAATAGATGACTTCAAGCCATTCACATATCTGGCTACTTGCTCAATCTCATCTTCTGAATGTCCATATTTGATATTCAACTTGTAGAATTCCTTAGTATACTCTGTCACACTTCATTTTTTCTGCTTCAAATTCTGCAATTTCTTGAACAAACTAATCTAATAGTCTATAGGCATAAAAATTTTCTTTAATTTATTCACCATCTGATCCCATGATCTTATCTTTTCTTTTCCTTTTCTTTGTCTATCTATCTACAAATGTTCCCACCAAAGGGATTCATGTCCTCTCAACTTTGTACAAGAGAACTTCACCTTCTTATCATAAATGGTACCTTCAAAATAAAATTATTTCTCCATCTATGTTATTCAATCCAACAATTCATCTGAATCCAACTTACCATTATAATCTGGTGGATTGAACTGTGGCTTAGTATTCACTTTGGTTAGGGCTCTTATGAGCCTCTCTTCCCCCTGATCAAGGCTAGGTTGATCTTATCTTGTAACTTATACTTGTTCTTCTACTTCTTCATCACTTACATCATCAACTGGTCAACTTCTTCTCTGGGCCTTTTCAACTGATTCCAATCTAGCAGCAATTAATCTCAACATCTCCATTATAACAGGGTCTGTATTTCCACACGCTCCATTTCCTCTACCATTTCTTCTTCCCACCATCTCTACACAAGTCCTCTACAATTTCAGGTCGGATCTTCAATCTGCTACCCTACAACAAATATTAATAGGACTGTGCAACTTCTGATGACTTTGCAAGGAAAAAATCTCACTTTGATAGTAGTTTGGTGAAGCCACGATACATAGTAGGGTCCTCGAAGAGAACAATCCAAACCATGCAACAAGAGTCACACAAAAAAGGCAATGCAAAATCTGGAGGAAAATGTAGATGCAAACACTTTTATTATCATAAATATTGATTACAAATAGGCTGCCACATCTAGGCTTACAAATTCAGCGCATAGGCCTAACTACAACATGCTAAAAAATATAGTGTTCAAACATGCGAGCAAAAATCCTTCAGATCAAAATCTATATACATCTTATTCTTCTAGATCTAAAACTGATTACTATTCTAATGATTCAATACTAGCTTTATATCACATCCATCGGTCGAGAAATATCTGTGTTGGCCAAAGATCGCTATAATCTCCAATGAAGAAAAGTGTAACATGTGCAAGAATAGGTCGGCCTCAAATCTGGAATTCATCCAGGTAGATGCACATGATGAAGTGTGGACATGAATGTAAGGTTGGGGAAACTACAAAGAAAAAATCCAAACACATCATGAGGATCCACAAGTGACGAGTGAGATCCACGATCGATCCAACTAGCCTTTAGGGTTTGAAATTATTTTGGGGCTAGTCCCAAAAATTGTTACATATGTCAGAAGTGATAACTTGCCGGAAAAAGATCCAAATGAGCTGAAAATTTGGAAAATAATAATTGAACATGTCCACAATGAAATACTAGGTATGCAATATTTGGCGAGCAAACATGAAGAAACATCGGATCTACCAGCTGGAACAAGAACTGAGCAAGAAAAAAAATGAATGGAAATATTTTTGGTTGATGCAAGATTGCTAAGAACCAAGGATGATCCTACATCAATCAAAACCTTCTTCAACTTCTTTCTCCCTATTTGGAGGTTGATACTCATCAATTCTCATTTTGTGGATTTTATTAGGTTGGCTTCATTACTCCCCTTCATCAGAAGATTCTTCACTAATGGAGGGAAACATTTATGCTTCTTGAAATTCCCTCATCCTTTGTTCAATTTTCCTATTGTACTCATCAATTGGAAATTTAGCCTTTGATTCCTCCATGTTCCATATAATATCATCATGTGGATAGGGTATATGAACATATCCACCCATATTTACTTTCTTTCTAGAAAAATCAATGTATCCCTTAGGATCAAATCCCTTTCTTGGTGGAGCTTTCTTCAAATTGAAATGTGATAACTTATTTAAAATTAGATCATACCCTTCTTTTGAAAAAATAGTAAAGTCAAGAAAGCATAATGTGCTTGGCATGAATGATTGCTTCTCATAGGCACTTAGACTCATAATACTTGAATAATCCATTTGTCTGACAATTTCAAGTATGCAATCTTGTTCGACACTATTTTTGGTAGAAGAAAAGTTGTATCCTAAAAACCATATACCCTAATCATGGTGTCATCAATATAACAATACCAATCACCCCAATTATGATCAACAATTGTAGGTTCATTGAAATATTTGGGCCTTACAAATATTTTAATCTCACCAGTCAAAGAATAATCACAGGGGTGATTAAAAAATATATACAATACCCTAACAAAATATTCCTCAAAATGATCATAATTAGAATTCACAAATCTGCTATCCCAAATAGTAGTCCATAATTGTACTAGTAATGGTTGACCTTCCTTGTCATATTGTGTAATTCTCAACTCTTCTGGCCACATCCCTATCTCATTTCCATAATACAATATCATATGTATGAGGATAGGATAATGCTTGAAGTGCAGTGTGGGCGATCCATTTTTTATTGCCATTAACCCTGAGTCAATCCCTTTGCAAATGTGAGAGGCATAATCGAATGGTCTTTCATTATGGCACTGAATATCTGCTGCAATCACCATTGGTCCCATTGCCATGAATTTATAAGCTTCAGTCCCCAATACTTGACATGTTGAGAAATATGTGTGTTTTAGGCAGGGTTCAAATCAATTGACATGAAAAGGAGGCCCATCGTTGTCTTCAAGTGGGACAAGGTCTCCATCTTTCCTAGTTATATGTGATGGAAATCTCCATCCTTTATAAGTCATGTCCATTCTCCAATACTGCCTTTCCAAATCTTCATGCACAATAGGTTGGCCGTATGTGTCATCTAGGTAAAAAAATTCACAAATTACAATCCTAGATACATGTATGAAAGGCTTCCCTTGCGGGTCACAAATATCATTTAGGTTGGTGTTGTAATGCTTAGCCAAGAGTTTCACAAGTTCCACTTTCAAAAATATATTTGGAATGACTAGTTTTCCCGAATTGAAGTTTTAGGGATTGCATACTGGTTCAAACCTCTTTCTTCGATAATAGTGGAACATGAATAACTCATATCCTCTAACAAGGGTCCATGCATCCCCTATATGTCTATATTTGTCTTTAAATTTTTATACATCAGCTCTTAGTTGTGTAGACCTCTAGCCTTCGGCCCTAAACTGAGTAATTATTTGATAAGATCTTGGTTCAATTTTCTCTCCTTTGTTTTTGATTCGGACCCGGTTTTAGTTTTTTATTTTTGAAGTCTGGGTTGGCTACCCTTAGCCTCTTGTTTCTCACCCTTAGGTTTCATAGAACTTGATCCCTCCATTCTACTTTCTACATAGTGGAAAAATTGAATTTTGAATTATGAATTACAAGGGGAATCTGTATGCTTACATGAATGTTCTAGCATACTGAATTCCTCAACTCTCGCTCAGCCTCTAGCATCTTCACTTGCTGCAGCTCCTGAAAATTCATTTTGTTTTAATCTCTGTTAGTAATGAGTGTTCATATGGAGTTCATTCGTGGAGCAATTAATGTCCACCACTAGAATTGAATGCAACGGTCTTCTCAAAATTTGAAATGTTAGAGTGACATAAGAGATTGCATCAGTGAAACTCTCCTAACATCGAGCTGATTTTTGTTCTTCATTTGGAACCATCTTTGTTTATACACTATTAATCAATCACCAAGACATAGCCAAATGTCCTTTCAATTTGAAATGTCCCTATAGTTCTTTTATTTAATTGGAAAGACCATTCAATACTTTCATCGATGATATGCAATGGCCCTATCTCTTGTTCTTCAACTCATATTACTTCGGGGAGAAAATTGTAAAATTTCCCCAATGTCAAAGTGGTCTGGACCATTATAAGTCTTTTCATCCATCACCCAGTGTCATTCCGATGAATAGTGGTCCACAGTTGTACTGGTAATGGTTGACCTTCCTTGTCAGATTGTGCAATTCTCAACTCTTTTGGCCACATACCTATCTCATGTCCATAATACAATATCATAAGAATGAGGATAGGATAATGCTTCAAGTGTGGGAGATCCATTTTTGATTTCCATTAACCCTGAGTCAATCGCTTTTCAAATGTGAGAGGCATAATTGAATGGTCTTGCATTGTGGCACTGAATATCTGTTACAATCACCATTGGTCCTATTTCCATGAATTCAATGGCTTTAGTCCCCAATACTTGACATGCTGAGAAATATGTGTGTTTGAGGTAGGGTTCAAATAAATCGACATGAAAAGGAGGCCCATCATTATCTTCAGTGGGACAAGGTCTCCATACTTTATAAGTCATTTCCATTCTCTAATACTCGCTTTCAAAATATTCATGCAAAATAGGCTGGTCATATGTGTCATCTAGGTCAAAAAATTCATAAATTGTACTCCTAGATACATGTATGAAAGGCTTCCCTTGCAGGTCACAAATAGCTTTTAGGTTCAGGTTGTAATGCTTAGCCAAGAGTTTCACAAGTTCCACATTCACAAATACATTTAGAACAACCAGTTTTCCCAAATTGAAGTTCCAGGGATTTCATACTGGTTCAAACCTATTTCTTAAATAATAGTGGAACGTGAATAACTCATATTCTCTAATAGGGGTCCATGCATCCCTTATATGTCTGCATTTGTCTTCATTTTTTTCTACATCGGCCCCCTAATTGTGTAGAACTCTTGGCCTTCGACCCTAAACTGGGTAATTTTTTAATAAGATCTTGGCTTAATTTTCTATCCTTTGTTTTTGATTCGGACCCGGTTTCAATTTTTTGTTTTTTACTTTTGGGTTGGCTACCCTCAGCCCATTTTTTATTTCCCTTAGGTGTCGCAAAACTTGATCCTTCCATTCTACTTTCTACGTAGTGGCCAAATTGAATTTTGAATTATTAATTACAAGGGGACTCTATATGCTTACTTGTTTGTTCTTGCATATTGAATTCCTCGACTCCCACTTAACCTCCCGTTTATTTCCCTTAGGTGTCGCAAAACTTGATCCTTCCATTCTACTTTCTACGTAGTGGCTAAATTGAATTTTGAATTATCAATTACAAGGGGACTCTATATGCTTACTTGTTTGTTCTTGTGTATTGAATTCCTCGACTCCCACTCAATCTCCCGTCTTTGCTTGCCGCAACTCTTGAAAATTACTTTTATTTTAATCTTTGTTAGTTATGAATTTCCATATGGAGTTCATTCGTGCAACCATTAATGTACGCCACTAGAATTGAATGCAACATTCTTCTCAAATTTTGAAATGTCTGAGCAACACATTAGATTGCATCATTGAAACTCTCATAACCTTAGGTCTATTTGTATTCTTCATTTGGCTCCATATTTGTTTATATAGTCATAATCGATCGCCAAGACATAACCAAATTCCTTTCGATTTGAAATTTCCCTTTAGCTCTTTTATTTAATCGGCAAGACCATGAATAATACTTTCACTGATGTTGTGCAATGACCCTATCTCTTCTTCTTCAACTCAAATTACTATGGGGAGAAAATTTTAAATTTTTCCAAATGTCAAAGTGGTGTAGACCATTAGAATTCTTTTCAATCATCTCCCAGTTTCATTCCGATGAATAGTGATCCATTCTTATTCCCATCTTCCTGACTAGAACCATCGTTGAGAGAATAAAGTATTATTCTGATGTCTTTAGTCTCCCCGTCATGTTTCTTCCATCACTTCATTTATTTGGATGATTCAGAAAGAATTTCCTCAAAACTTCCTTCATCAGTGTGACCCATAAGGTCGGTGAGATCTGAGTGATTCATTCCATCTATACAAGTCTCTTTGATAGTTGTTATTCTTCTTCATCGGTGAAAGAAGACATGTTTCTTTTCGATAAGATTTTCATCAATGTGAGTTAGGAGCATGAGATGATTTGAAAACTTTTCTCTGATTGCTTTTTTCTTACCGATAATCCTTCATCAGTGAGATGATAGGTATTGTCCTCTCGATTATGCAGTCTTGTTATCTCTGGGGTCTTTTGGTCGCTATGACCCGATTTATGTCTTCTTGATATTGTAGAAATGTTTAAATGAAGGTCTATATGACTTTTTGATTAGTAAGACAAACAAATGACAATGTTCCAAGCATGTACCAAATAATCATGACATGAGAAGTAGCTTTTCTATGTTTTGGCTCGGTAGGAAAGTGATAATGGAGCTGGATGATGAAATGACAAATGACAATAAAAAGAAAAGAGGGAACTTGCAGAATGAGAAAGATAATTCTAAGGAAAATAGATATCGGGGAGACCTACCCCTTTCATGACAAGAATCATTTGCCTTGAATTTTTCTCAATTGTGATCAAGGAAATGTTTGTATGTAAAAGGCCATATTCATAGGATCATGAGGTACAATATGGATTTGGTCACATAAATCTCAACAATTTGCATTGATCACAAAATTAATGTGAGGAAAATTTGTGAGGTTCATGGAGGTAGGTGAGTGAAGGCTTGTAAAAATACGATATTTTCATAGTTCCAATAGTGGCTCCATCTAGGGATGTATACCCCTTGTGGGTATAGCAAGAATCTAGGTCTCTGGGGAAGCAGACCTAGTGCCTTTTTGACATGCGACGGAAATGCAGGTGCTCAAAAATTGTGGAAAATGGAAGTGAAGTGAATTATTATAATTTTTTTCATGGAAAATAATTATTTTAGAAGGTTTCTCAAGTATTTTTCATGCACTGAAAATCCTTGACCTTCCACTAGACTACTGTGCATGGAAGATTTAAGAAAAGAAATGCTTCAAGAATTGTCCATGCACTGGAAATTCTTGTTCTTCTCCTATCATGTTCTGAAGATAATATGAATCTTCTCCACCCTTACCAACAATGACAAATGGTCCTAACCATAGATCTTCAAATTTTCCATGTTTCCCTTTGTCTTGACTCTTGGCATTCCACATGAGAACCATGTCATTAACTTCAAACTTTCTATTTTTGGCCTTTTTGTCATATAGGTATTTCATTTGTAATTGCTTCTACTTATTGTGTTGTTGAGCTTGATTCCTGGCCTCATCAAGTTTCATTAGTTCTTCCATCCTTTCCTCCATGGGTTAAAGAACATCTAAATCTTCTTGTAGGATAAACTTACATACTGGTAACAAATTATGCAAAGGGATCCTAGCTTGAGTCCCATACACAAGTTCAAAGGGTGATTTTTTGATGGCCTTCTTCATAGTGACTCTATCCATCCACAAGGATAGCCTCAACATGGAACTCCAAGCCCTTTTGTTATTATCCACAATTCTATTTATGATCTTCAGGATGCTCTTGTTATTAGATTTGGCTTGCCCATTTGCCTGTGGATGATATGGTGAAGAATATGAGATCACTATCCCATAGGATTGGAAAAATTCCTTGAATTCATCTGACCTAAAGCACATCCCATTATCAGTTATGATTCTTGTTGGTACCACAAATCTAGTGATAATATTCTCCAATAGAGAGTTTTTCACAACCCTACTAGTTTCTTGTTTAGTAGGTATTGCCTCTACCCACTTTGTAAAGTAGTCTGTGGTGACTAATATCCATCTGTTTCCTTCGCTAGACTTTTCTATAATCTCTCCTATGAAATAAATTCCCCATTGGTGGAATGGAGCCTCAACTTGTAAGGATCTCAAAGGTAATGCCCCTTGGTATTTTAATTTCCTAGAAAACTTCTGACATGCTTCACACTTCCTAGTATAATCATAAGCATCATTAAAAAATCTAAACCAATAGTAGACTACCCTTAACACCCTATGTGTGGTGGTTTTTGTATAAAAATTCCCTCTGCACACTCCTTCATGAATTTACTTCAAAACATGCCTTGCTTGAATTTTATCTAGGCACAACAACATAACACCATCTCTATTCTACCAGTAGAGGTCTCCTTTCATGAACACATATTTTGAAGCCTGTAATTTAAGTGTCATTTTCTTATTATCATTAAATCCTTCAGGGAATTTAATGTGTTTAAGATAGTACCATGGTGTGTGCTCAATACTAGTAATCATGTTTGTCTTCATCATTCAAATTGCACACTTGGGCAGCTTCAATATTTTTTCAGCCATTAATTTGGCTAATCCCTACCCTCTTACAAGCTTGGTGATTTGGAACTCAATGTCAAATTCTTGGATTCTATTTATCCACCTACACCTACAGCCTGTTGTTTTAGTTTATAAAAACACATCTTTTACTGCAGCGTTAGGTACATAAGCTATCACCTTTTCTCCCATGAGATATGATCTAAATGCTTTGACAACTTTTACTAATGCATATGCTTGTTTATCTGTAATATCATAATTCAATTCTACATTTTGAAGGGATTTGCTAAAAAAAGAAATAGGTTGTTCATACCCCTCATCATTTTTCTGTAACATTAATATTGTAATGGTCTGATAGGACACAAATGAAAAGATTTGAAAAGGCTTTTTGAAATCGGGGGATTTCAATATTGGGGCCTCCTTAATTGCTCTCTTAATGGATACAAATGCATCTATAGCCTCAATCTTCCAATCAATCTTTGTACCTTTCTTCAACATCTTTGATATTGGATTTACTATCTCAATAAAGTTTGATACAAATTGATGAGGCTATGCATTGATCTCATAATCATTAAGTTTTAACCTTTTAAATACTTTATGTTTGAATTTGAAAACTCATAATTCTCTCTTTTATGTATGTTTTATGAGCTTATGAAAGTATAAAAACTTAGAATGTGTATGGTTAATATAAATTATGCTTATTATCTATTTATGCATGACTAAAATGTGGTGAGTAATCTAATAATGCTTTATTATACCTGTACATGTATCTTGAGTTAATATTTAATGTTCAGCCATATGATAACTGATTCTATTTCAAAGTAAGGGATGGTGAAATTGTTTATGACTCATCTTCAAATAACTTATGATGCCAATCTTATAACTCATCGTGCTATATAAAGATATCACCTAATACAACTCAAGCTCCAACACTGTACACCAGTTCATAAATCTAGAAATCAATGCAACTGAGGACAATTACAAGAATCAATGTCAACTTATTCCTATGCACCAGGATATCTTTTGGATTGGAAGAAGATTAAAATTCCCGCTTTTCTGATGTTTTCAAAATAATATTGGATATTTATATCCATATCCAATGTAGTTGGATATTAGATCGTATAAATTTTTTGATCTTTTTCATGTAATTTCCTATTTGTTATTAGGATTAGAATCTTTTATGTAACTCGACCCTATTTTGGGCACATTACTTGGAAATAAGAAGGAATTTGATCTCAACACTATGCTCAAGAATTCTTTAAACTTGATTTCTGAATGAGGTGACCCTCTTAGTTGTTCAAATTTGACTATTTGATTAATACTGCTATGTTTTGTTTTACTGTTAGCTTAAGCTGAAATCATTTCATTTTCATAAGTTGAAGGTAACTTAGATCAAAGTTTTGTTGCATCATTTTTTTTTACTTTGTTCTTTTTATCAAGTTTTGTTTTGTTTTTAGTTCAGAAGTCATTCATATAACTAAAATAATCTATGATACCATGTTGATGAATTATGTGCAAAGGAAAACAGTTACTTGTCAATTTAGTAAGTGAGGAATGGAATAGATTATTTTCAAGTAGTTACTCAAGTTTTAATTGGATTTCAAGTTCTGCAAATTAGATTAAATTAATTCTCCATTCCTTCACGAACTATTTGTCTTGAAATGAAATTTCTCTATCCAGAATCCATTTCTAAGTCATTTAGGATAAATCAGGAATAGAATGTTAGTTCAGAAAAACTCTTAAGAAAAGGAATTAAAAATAGGGAAATAGCTCTGAATCGCTCCTAATCGAGCCAAAATTACCAAAACCCCCCCCAGAACGATCCAACTCTTACCACAAATAGCTTTAGACACCCCCTAGGTTGACATTAAAATTAAATGAGTGGGAATTGTGACAACAATAACTTCCTACCATCACAAATATTCTCACAAAATTGATTTTCCCAAAGAAGGACTAGATGGCCTTAATTGTCTTAGGAATAGGGATCTTGTCAATGGCCTCCACCCTTTCTGGATCAATCCTCACTCCTTCTTTGGATACCGTGTGCCCTAATAGTTTCCCTTCTGTGATTGCAAATTGGCACTCTTTTGGATTTAGAGAAATACCATACTCAATGGATTTGATAAAAAATAATTCTAGATGTTCAACATGGTCTTCTACCTTCTTTGAATATGTAGTCAATTCATCTTGGTATACCACTATGATTGCATTAATTAAATCAAAAATTGCAACATCCATAGCTCTTTGGAAAGTTGAACCAACATTTGTGAGTCCAAATGGCATTTTGGCATAAACATATGTTCCCCATGGTGTGGTGAAGGTTGTTTTGTGTTGGTATGTGGTGATTGATCATGCTATACTGTACACTCGTCATGTATCCTTGCCAACTTTGTAAACCCTAATTTTTGGGAAGCTTCTAAAAGCTTGTTATAAGTGGTTGGGATGAAGAGTTGTAGTATGGCATTATTCACAATATTGTAATAGGTTTTTCACTGGATAATAAAATCATTGGATGGCTGCGGTTTTGTGGATGTAGCCCAGATTGGGTGAACCACGTTAAATTCTCTGTGTTGTCTTCTATGTGTGTTTTAATACTCTATTTTATTGTTCAAATATGCATTTAACTTGTTATATATTTGCCTTATAACCCTAACAAGTGGTATCAGAGCGGGTTGTTTTTGATTATCGTCTACAAGAAAGTCTCACGGTTGAGTGGGAGTCTCACGGTTAAGTGGGAGCAATGGCAAACAAGGGTAAGTTGAAGGTTGAGAAGTTTAATGGGAAGAACTATTAGTTATGGAAGATGCAGATGGAGGACTACTTCTATTAGAAGGATTTGTGGTGGCCATTGGAAGGGAAAACCAAGCAACCCACAACAATGTCAGATGAGGACTAGGATATTTTGGGAAGAAAGGCACTTGGCAGTATTCATTTATGACTGGCACAATCGGTGGCGTTCAATATTACAACAAAAAATACAACTCAAGAGTTGATGGAAACCCTAGCAAAGTTATATGAAAAGCCTTTCGCTTCAAATAAGGTACTTCTTATGAAGTGTTTGTTTAATATGAAAATGGTAGAAGGTGGGTCAGTTACTAATCATTTAAATGAGTTTAATACAGTTACTAGTCAATTAACTTCTGTAAAAGTAAAATTTGATGAAGAAGTTAGGGCTCTTTTGATTTTGTGTTCTTTGCCTAAAAGTTGGAATAGCTTGGTAATGGTTGTTAGCAATTTTGTTTCTGGTTCGAATACATTGAACTTTGATGATGTTGTTGGTGTTATTTTGAGTGAGGAAATTTGTAGGAAAAGCTTAGGTGGAACATCTACATCAAGTAGTGTTTTTAATGCAGAAAGCAAGGGAAAAACAAAGGAGAGAGGAAACAATTTTGGAAGTCGTGGGAAGTCACGAGGAAAATCAAGGGACAGAAGGTCCCAATCTAGAGACAAGAGGGGTTGTTGGTACTGTGGTAAGCCAAGTCATTTAAAGAAATATTGTTGGTCTCAGAAAAATAAAGAAGGAAAGGAAATAAAGAGGAAAATGTGGTAAGTAATAAATCTGATGAGGATTATTTGATTCTTTCCATTAACAATATTGATGATTCTTGGGTGTTGGATTCAGGGGCTTCATTTCATGCTACACCCCATAGAAATTATTTTCTTGATTATGTCCAAGAGGATTTTGGGATGGTTTATTTGGGAGATAATGAAACTTTTTAGATTGTTGGAAAGGGAAGAATCAAAATTAAGTTGCAGAATGTGAATCATTGGCTACTACATGAGGTAAGGCACGTTCCAAAGTTAAAAAGAAATTTAATTTCTGTAGGGAAACTAGGTGATGAAGGTTGTGTTGTTACATTTAGTGATAAAAATTGGAAGGTTACAAAAGGTGCCTTAGTGGTAGCAAAAGGTGTGAAAGTAGGCACCTTATATCTTTGTGCAGGTCACACTGTTCCTACTACTTTAGCTATTGCAGATAAAAATCAATGTTCAGGAACAGTTGTTGCAGTTCAACAGGCAGAAAATCAAATAGTTATTGTGGATTCTGAATTAGCACTATGTCATAATAGACTTGGGAATATGAGTGAAAAAGGTATGAAATTACTTCATTCAAAGAATGTTTTACCAGGTCTAAAATGTGTTAATATGGATTTATGTGAAAGTTGTGTTTATGGAAAACAAAAGAAAGATGAGAAATTGGAGCTTGTGCATACGGATGTATGGGGACTATCTCAAGTATCTTCTCTCGGTGGCTCTTAGTATTATGTTACATTCATTGATGATGCAACTAGGAAGGTTTGGATTTATTTCCTTAGGCAAAAATTTGATGTATTTGCAACTTTTTAAAAATGGAGAAGCTTGGTTGAGAATGAGACAGGTAAAAAGCTAAAATGTCTCAGATATTATAATGGTGGTGAGTATTTCAGCAAAGATTTTGAAGATTATTGTTCCTCTAATTGTATTCATAGGAAGAAAATAGTGCCAAGGACTCCACAGGAAAATGGAGTGGCTAAGTGCATGAATAGAACAATAATGGAGCACGCACAAACTATGAGATTTCATGCTAGGTTGCCTTTAAACATGTGGACAGAGGCTATAAATTTTTTTGTTTATTTAATTAATAGAAGTCCCTCTAATTCATTGGGTTGTGGTATTCTAGAGGAAGCATGGATAGGTAAGAAGGTGAGTTATTCTTTTCTCAAAACCTTCAGTTGTGAAGTATTTGCACATATAGATTCTAAAAATAGAACCAAGCTTGATGTAAAATCAAAGAAATGTATATTTGTTGGATATGACATTGATGAATTTGGTTATAGGCTTTGGGATTTTGAAAATAAGAAAATTGTGAAAAGTAGGGATGTCATATTCAATGAGAAAGTGTTCTACAAAGATCTATTGCAATAGCATGAGAAGACAAAAAAGGATTATGTAGTGCTGAATGAAATTACAAACAACAATGTTCTAGTGGTTCCTCATGCTCTGCAACAATAGCAACAAGAAATACCACAAACTCCAGTGAATGTTAGGCGATCTTCAAGGATAGGTAGACCTCCAAAAATATTTTCTCCCTCTTTGTATTATATTTTATTAACTGATGCTGGTGAACCCAAATTTTATCATGAAGCTATGCAGGTGGGTACCAAGGTTCAATGGGAGCATGGAATGGAAGAAGAAATTGAATCCTTGTTGGAAAATCAGAACTGGGAATTATGCAAGTTGCCTGTAGGAAAAAAGGCTTTACCAGACAAATGGGTTTATAGGATGAAAGAGGAGGATGGAGGTAAGAAAATATTTAAAGCCAAATTAGTTGTAAAGGGATTTGCATAGAAACAGGGTATTGATTTTGATGAAATATTTTCTCCAGTTGTTAAAATGACTTCTATTCGTACTATTTTAAGTATTGTGGATGTTGAAGATTTGCATTTAGAATAGCTTGATTTTAAAACTTATTTTCTCCATGGTGATTTGGAAGAGGAAATATATATGGAAAAACCACAAGGATTTGAGGTCAAAGGTAAGGAGAAACTAGTGTGCAGATTGAAGAAAATTTTATATGGCTTGAAGCAAGCACCTCGGCAATGGTATCTTAAATTTGATAGTTTTATGGCTAAGCAAGGCCACAATAGGTGTAATTCTGACCATTGTGTTTATTTTAAGATGTTAGGTGAATATAGCTACATTATTTTATGTTTATATGTTGATGATATGCTTGTAGCGGGGTCTAACATGGATCACATAAAGGAGTTAAAACAACAGTTAGAAAATTCATTTGCTATGAAGGATTTGGGGGAAGCAAAACAAATCCTTGGTATGAAGATTTCAAGAGATAGGAAAAATAGGAAATTGTTTTTATCTCAAGCTGATTATGTTGAAAAGGTGTTGCAGAGATTTCATATGGAGAATGCAAAAGCTATCAGCACACCTTTTCCTAGTCATGTAAAATTGACTAAGGATATGTATCCAAAGACAAAAGAGGAGGAAGAAAAAATGTCCAAGGTACCATATGCTTCAGTTGTAGGCAATTTAATGTATGCCATGGTATGCACGAGACCGGATATTGCACATGTTGTAGGAGTTGTTAGCAAGTATATGAGTTATCCTGGAGTTGAGCATTGGAGTGCGATAAAATGGATTCCTAGGTACTTGAGAGGTACATCTAATATATGTTTATGTTTTGGGGGCTCTAATACAGATTTAAAAGGCTATGTTGACTTAGATTATGTAGGGGATATAGATACCAGATGGAGTACCATAGGTTATGTATTTATAGTTGGTGGGACAGTAGTGAGTTGGATTTCTCGGTTGCAAAAGGTGGTTGCTTTATCCACCATAGAGGCAGAATGTGTGGCTGCAATAGAGACACCAAAGGAGATGATATGGATACAAGTCTTCATGGAAGAGTTGGGAAAAAAAAAGGTTGAAAATCACTTGTTTACAGATAGCCAAAGTTTTATACATCTTTCAAAGAATTTTTCCTTGCACTCTAAAACCAAACACATACAACTGAGATATCATTTCATTCAGTCAGTATTGGAGGATGGACAGGTAAAGCTGGAAAAGATACATACAAATGACAAACCAATGGATATGTTTACAAAGGTAGTGATAAGGGAGAAGCTGAGGTCCTCTTCAGCTTTGGTTTTCCTTCAAGGGTGAATTCAAGTATAATAGAGCAATAAGGTCCAAGGTGCATATTTCTAGTGGGAGCTGTAAGTGCAGTGGTGTCGTCCAAGATCAGTCTCCAAGTGGGAGATTGTGTTGGTATGGATCCTGATCAATCTCTAAGTGGGATATTGTTGGTATGTGGCGATTGATCATGCTATACTGTATAATTTTTAGTACTATACACTCTTCATGTATCCTTACTAGGGTCCCAAAAAGAATAATGCCGACTTTGTAAACCCTAATTTTTGGGAAGCTACTAAAAGCTTGTTATAAGTGTTTGGGATGAAGAGTTGTAGTATGGCATTATTCAAAATACTGTAATAGGTTTTTCATTGGATAATAAAATCATTGGATGGCTGTGGTTTTGTGGATGTAGCCCAGATTGGGTGAACCATGTTAAATTCTTTATGTTGTCTTCTATGTGTTTTTTATTACTCTATTTTATTGTTCAAATCTGCATTTAACTTGTTCTATATCTGCCTTCTAACCCTAACATTTTGTATTGCTCTAATTCCTTGAATTTCACTTGGTTATATCCTAAGAATCCATCCATCATGGATAATAGCTCACATCATGTGATCCTTTGTAACATAGCCTCCATTTTTGGGAGAGGGTAGTTGTCCTTAAGAGAAGATACATTCAAGTTTTTTAAATCTACGCAGAGCCTTATATCTCCATTTTTCTTTCTAATAGGCACTAAATTAGAGACCCAAGATGAATGTCTGATAGGCTTGATAATACCCCATTCCTTGAGCTCCATAATTTCCTCATGCATTTTAGGTTTTTAAGGTAGGATTTATGGGCCTTTATTTTTGTCTAAAAGGCTTTGCACTTGGTTTGAATGACATTTTATGTTGGAATAAATCCTCCCTATAAGCCTTAAGATTATCATAAGACCATGCAAAGATGTGCTTATATTTCCTTAGTAATGCAATCAATATCCTTCTGATTGTTGGGCTTATCCTTTTCCCAATATACACCTTTTTTGGTGACAATTTAGTGCCCAAATTGATTTCTTCAATGTCTTCCCTCCTTACTAGTGCTTGTTTCATAAGGGCTCGATCATTTCCATCATAAAATCTCTCCAATGCCACAAGTCCCTTATGAATTTTTTTTGTCTTGAGTTGAACAACTTCCTTTCCAAATACAGTTTTCTTGCCATCTACTTCTTCAACAAATACATTAAAATCAATTTCCTAAGTTTCATACTGATCAATGCAATGTAACAATTTAATGAGATTAGTATCATCAATAAAAAATTTCCAAATATAGATGTTATCAAGGATTGCAGGTCTTGTTTTGAGCTCAACCTATGAAATCCTTGAAGTGACATCATCTTTCTTTAGAGCTACATTTTCCAAGAAGTCTACCATTAAATTATTAGACCTATCTATCCATTCAATAAAGAAGGCATTGAGCAATTCAATGGTGTCCCATACAACTTTTCTATATTGCTTTAGCCTTTTTTTGTAGCATAATTTGATCTTACTTGTGATATGATCAACTCAAAATCTCCAAAAACAATCAGTAGTTTAATTTTGTGTTTGATATCCATGTTTAATCCAATCAGAAGGGCCTCATACTTTGCTATATTATTCATGCATTCAAATGTCAATAAGAATGAATATTTGAATGTTGTACCCTTAGGTGAAATGAAAACCACTCCTACTCCATTACCTTCTTTACTACATGCTCCATCAATATATATTCACCATACACCATGGTCATTCTTCGATACATCCCTATCAGTTGGATCATTGTTTAACAATTCAGGCTGTGAATGTTCTATTCTAAAACTTCCCAAGTCCATGACACGGAAGCAATTCATTTGATTTTGATCAACATATTCAACAGTATGGTTCACTCTTGGTTCTCTATACAATTTAACTTATTCACCATTTATTGGTATTGTGGTGTAGGATAAGTCAAATGGCACATTTCCTCCCACTGAAGTAGTCCATTATCTTGAGAGGAGCACCCCAAATTGAGGGTGTATCTATTATAGTTATATCAATTTTGTATGTTTCTTGTTGATAAGCGGCTAACTTCACTTCTACATCCTTCATTATTCCTACCACCAAGACATGCCTACTATCCATAGCATAAAATTTACCACTAGTAATGTCTACCCACATACCAAGCTATTTCATGACTCCTAATGGCATGATGTTAATAGTAGCTCCTGAGTCAATCATGCAATTTCTCACCATTTTTTTTTTATGAGTAGTGTGGTAAAATATGGATCCACCTGTGGGTGATTCATCAATGCATCACCAAGACCAACTTCAGGGAGTTTTATATCTCCCTGCCTCCTATTGCTTTTATTTTCCAAGTTTCTATTTTTATTGGTTCCACTGGATATTAGTTGAATAGCACTGTCTCTATATTATTTTATCTTCATCATTTCTAATATTGGAACATACATTTTCACCTAAGCCAATGCTTGTGTGAAGTCAAATAAATAAGTGTTCTCTATTTTGTCTACCTTCTTTTTTTCCAGTGGATCTCCTTTATTTTCTTCTTTCTCCTTTTTATCAGATTCATCATGCTTATGTTTTCCTTTTAATTATTTTTCTTCCTTTTTGAGAACATGTATTTGCTCATTCTTATTGAGTTCTTTATTCTCTACCTTCTTTGTTTTCTCCTAAGTTGTCCCCTTTTCTTTCATAAACAATCCCCTTGGAGTTCCCTCATCTGCATTTATCCTTATGTTTCTTAGCCCATAATTTATTTTTTCTTGTTCTACTCTAGTAATGGTTAACTCTTTGACCTCTTCTTTAGTGGGCCTCCTCCATCTTGAATTATTTGACTTAGGAAGTATGTAAGGAGGTTGTGATTCAACACTAATTTCATTATCTTGATCAGAGAAGACCTGATGTTCTTCCATATGAATGCTATATCTTTGATTATTCACATCATACTCATAGCCTTCATCTCCCGAGGATGAATACTCATGTTCAACTAGATAAAGGGTATGTGAAGTCAAGTATATTGTATAATCTTTCTCTTAATTTTCATATGGAATTTCCTCTTCTTGTATTGATTGTGCTAGAACACAATGATCTGAGGAATGAGGAAAATTGCAAACTTGACACCAAGGGCTATTATTTACCATATAAGCTCCCTTTTTCTTTAAGGGGCCAGGAGTTTCTTTATACTTGGATCTGTCAGTTATGGGTTTTCCATCTTTCCAATTTGTGTTGTATGGAATATCATGCAATCTAGGTCGTTCATTTATATATGAATTCTCCTGCTTATTTTAAGATTGTTAATGTTTTGGGGAGCTCTAATGTTATCCCTTTTCTCAGTCATCCCTGCAGCCTTTCTATTATTCTGAATGGTTAATACTTTTTTTTGTGCTTCATCCAAACTTCTAGGGAGTCTATTTTTGAGTTCATACCTTGTTTTAGGATCAGAATCCTTCAAATAAATACTTAAGGTTGTTGGATCAGTTTTTTTGGAACCTAGTGGTATTTTGTTATATAGTTTGGAGAACCTTTGATTGAAATCATAGACCGACTCATTTTGGTATTTTTGAATGCTTATTAATTCATGAAGAGAAAATTCAAGGGCACACTGATTCCCATATTGCTCTAGAAATTGATTTTGAAAGCCTTCTATAGAATTAGTTGAAACATTAGGTAAACTATTGAACCAATCCCTTGCTTCTTCAGTTAGTGACATCATGAATAATATCATATTTACATCCTCATATTGCACACCAGTACCCTATATGAAAGCATTGAAATTTTTGATATGTTCTTCAGCTAATATCATATTATTCGCACTGAATTTAGGAACCATATTTCTCCAATTTTTGTCCATTTGGTATGGATATAATTGATGTCCTGTCAAATAAAGTTGTCTACTTATAGGGTTTTGTGGAGGAAAATTAAGAGTTGGTGGATTAGGATGGTATTGGTATCCATATTGAGCCTGATGATAAATATTGTGTTGTTGTTGATGGTGTACATTCTGATATGGTACATATTACTGATTTGGTGGTGGATAGTATTGGGAGGCATTGCTAGTATTTTGAGGTTGAGATCTTTATGGTTGTATATTATGTTGGGAATGTTGCCTTGGATTACCACCTGCATTGTGAGGTACCCTTGAAGTACCTAGAGCACCGGTGTTCTGAGATGTTCCTTGTGAATTAACATTGCTACCTTGTTTATGTGTAGGAAAATATCTTGGTGGCTTTTGTGCCTGGATGTCTAATTGTGCCATTTGTCGATCTATCACCAGGATTTCTTGTATCATCTATTGTTTCTTTATAATTTGTTATCTCTTCCATTCCAAATGTGCTTCCGTTTCTTGGTTAGACATACTTTAAAATAAAAAAACAACATGTTTAGTGCACCCCTCCTGATTTTCTTCTCCTTGTTGTGATGTGAATCCCCTGTAATATTCCTCTTTCCTTTATTTTATTTCTTCTTCAGCCCGGACTCTAAACTCCTCTTCCTATTGAGGATTTGGCTAGAAATTAAGGATATTGTCAGTTGGATTATTTCTCCTAGGTGGTGTTGTTGGATTTCCACTATCAACATGAAAAGGAGAATTAAAAGTGGTGAAGGGATTCTCTCATGTGTTCACATTATTTTTTGGTTGCCTAGATGTTGTTTCACCCTTATTTGTGTTACCTTTCCCATAAGGAGATCAATGCTTATATGTCCACCTAAAATTTTTCTTCTTGGGACTTTCTCGATGCAAATATATTCTTCCATTCATTTTGAATGATATATAATACCTTTGGTGTCTATTGTCTATCCTTTCTAATATGATACTTATTTTATCAGTCATACAAATCCTTTAGAGTTGCCACCTACTTTTCATAAGTAGGAAAATGATTATGTTCTTTCCTAGCATTATTTAATTTACTATGAAGTTTTGGAATGAATCTATGATGGAAGGCTAGGGTTCAGAATTGGTTTATTCACCAACAACGTTGCCAATCTGTTAGGTCTCAAAAGTGTAGGTTTTGGGACCTTAAGACGGTGCCAATATCTTAGTACACTCTTGGCTAATGAACGAGTCAAAGAAGGTTACTTACCTCCTACTCTTTAGGCTCTTCTAAACCTAGGTGGGTGCACCTGAGTAATATGGAAGATTTTGAAGGCTGTGAAATCTGATCTAAACAATCTACTCACAATGGCACATGGGAGTGAAGTAGATATAAGGTTTAGTTGTTGCTTGCTATTGATGATGAATAAAGTTTCTTTAAGATGACTAGTTCTTATACTATTTGGGTGAGTGGAGTCAAAATGTGGATGATTATTATGGAGATAGGTTTGTGTAAAATGGATAGATTTACTCTTTAGCTTAACTCGAATAGTTGGACACTTTAAAGGTATGTACCTTGTACAAACGTGCCAATATGTTAGTTATTTGAACTCTTCTTAATGATCCCAGTGATATCCCCTTATGCTACTATGAAATTATGAAAGAATCTAATTCAAATGTGAAAGGAAACCAATTAGGATGATCTTTCAAAAGGACTTTAATCTAGACTTGAACCTATTAACAAATAACTCTTAAGAGGAAATTTAATTCTTTTGCACACAGAAACCAATCAGCAATATCACACAACTACAACAAATGTGCATTAACAAATCAAATTTATATCCACACACTTAACTTGAATAACATAAACATCCACTTTAGAGACAACCAAATACCATGTGAGCATATAAATCCACATAACTATTGAATACTTGAAAGAAAATCAATATTGATGTACAACCTTCTCCATTGTATTTATCTTTGAATAATATGCATTATAACTAGAGTTTTTGATATTAGATGGATAAGAAAGATTTTTCAATCTATCTTCTTACTATGCCTATTCCAATATGATATGATGGTGTGATGATCTTTCAATCATTATAATTCCAATATATATAAATATCTTGAAGAGGGTATACCCCTTCACAAGTGTCTTTGGAAATTAACAACAATTAAACATAAACAATTAAGCTCTAGTGAGCCATAAATGAACTTTTATTATATGATATAAATAATCCTGTCTCAAATGAGTGTCAGCATCTTCTGGAGCATTCCTTGCAGCTATCTCCATGATCACTATTTTCTCTAGATGCTCACATATCTCATCTAGCACTAATTCCTAATTCTTGGATGCATCCATGGCTCTATGTAATATCAATCTACACTATTTTATCCATTCAATCTAGTCTTTCAACTCTCCATCCTCTTTGAATAATGCAAACACTCCCCCCTACATGACATCAATGAGCTCCTTCACATCTTCTTGAAGTTCATCATAGTATTCCTTGTGTTTTCTCATAATATCTCCAGCAACTGTGAAGGCTCCACCGTCATAAGTATTTTTCTTTTGTGCTTCCTAGATTTTTTCTTGAATTTGGTCATTTATCCTTTTGTGTTCCTAAATTGCAACATAACTCTTGAAATGGGTCACCCACAATTTTTTCATCCAAACCATTAGGTTGGTGTGCCTTTTCTGAAACATTGCAACAAGTGCATCAAATCTAGCTTTACTTAATTGAGCATGTACATTTGATTCTTCACTCTTATCCTTTGATTGAGAGCTTTCCCCTTGAGTTAGTAATCTAGTAGATCCCTTGAGTATACTTCCGACCATAACCTTCAAGAAATAATTTTCCTTAAGCATCTTCTCATTGTTTATTTTGTACATGTCTCTTTCCTTGATCAACATTTGGATATGTGCTTTATTTAATTTGGCTACATTAATGCCAATGTTAGCAGTGGACACAAGATTAGTTTCTCCTACCTTCAATTTCATTACATGGCCAAATGCCCTCTCAGTGTCAATGATCACATATTTCTTGTGTGGGGAATATAGGGCCCAAATCATGAGAGAATTTTCATCAGGATTATATGTTGATCCTGTGTACACCTCCGTAACTCCTTCTAGACTAAGCTTGTATTTGGCACCATTATCATGCACAAAAATATCAAAGACAAGAGCTAAATTAAAATCCAAACCATGGAAAATCATTACACCAGACTCCTCTAGCAATTTCCTTCCTCTTTCTGGAGTCATATCCTTCATCTCACTTTCCACATCTAATTTCAAAGTGTTCAACAATTGAGCTTCATTGCTAGGTGAAATATCCCAGACGGGTTCTCTTATTGATTTCCCTTTTTTTTTGTATAAGAATGATCTAAATTCAAGAGATTTTATAAATTCATCATTAGAGACAAAAGATTTATAGGATAGCTACGTTGTATATGTATCAAAACCTTCTTCAACTTCTTGCTCCCTATTCGAAGGTTCATACTCATCAATTCTCATTTTTGGGATTTTATCAGGTTGGCTTTGTGGATCCCCTTCATCAAAACATTCTTCACTAGCGAAGGACAACATTTCTTCTTCTTGAAAATCCCCCATCCTTTGTTCAATTTTCCTATTGTACTCATCAATTGGAAATTTAACCTTTGATTCCTCCATGTTTTTGATAATATCATCATGTGGATAGGGTATATGAACATATCCACCAAAATTTACTTTCTTTATGGAAAAATCAATGTATCCCTCAAGATCAAATCCCTTTCTTGGTGGAGATTTCTTCAAATTGAAATGTGATAAATTATTTAAAATTATATCATACCCTTCTTTTGACAACATAGTAAAGTCTCCAAAGCATAATGTACTTGGCATGAATGACTACTTCTCATAGGCACTTAGATTCATAACACTTGAATAATCCATTTTTCTAACAATTTCCAAGTATGCAATCCTGTTCGAGACTATTTTTGGTAGAAGAAAAGGTGTATCCTCAAAACCATACACCCTAATCATGGTGGCATCAACATAACAATACCAATCGCCCCAATTATGATCAACCATTGTAGGTTCATTGACATCTTTGGGTCTTAGAAATATTTTAATCTCATCAGTAAAAGAATAATCATGGGGGTGATTAAAAAATCTGTACAATACCTTAACAAAATATTCCTCAAAATTAACATAATTAGAATTCACAAATTTACTATCACAAATAGTGGTCCACAGTTGTACTAGTAATGGTTGAACTGCCTTGTCAGATTGTGTAATTCTCAACTCTTCTCACCACATCCCTATCTCATGTCCATAATACAATATCATATGCATTAGGATAGGATAATGCTTGAAGTGGAGTGTGGGAGATCCATTTTTGATTGCCATTAACCTTGATTAAATCCCTTTGCAAATGTGAGAGGCATAATTGAATGGTCTTGCATTGTGGCACTGAATATCCATTGCAATCACCATTGTTCCTATTTCCATGAATTCAAAGGCTTTAGTCCCCAATACTTGACACGCTGAGAAATATGTGTGTGTTTAGGTAGGTTTCAAATAAATCAACATGAAAAGGAGGCCCATCATTGTCTTCAAGTGGGACAAGGTCTCCATCCTTTATAAGTCATTTGCATTCTCTAATACTCCCTTTCAAAATATTCATGCAAAATAGGCTGGTCATATGTGTCATCTAGGTCAAAAAATTCATAAATTTCACTCCTAGATACATGTATGAAAGGCTTCTGTTGTAGGTCACAGATAGCTTTTAGGTCGGGGTTGTAATGCTTAGCCAAGAGTTTCACAAGTTCCACATTCACAAATACATTTAGAACAACTAGTTTTCCCAAATTAAAGTTCCAGGGATTTCATACTCATTCAAACCTATTTCTTAAATAATAGTGGAACATGAATAACTCATATCCTCTAACATGGGTCCACGCATCCCCTATATGTCTACATTTGTCTTCAAATTTTTCTACATTGACCCTTAATTGTGTAGACCTCCTAGCCTTCAGCCCTGAACTAGGTAATCGTTCAATAAGATCTTGGTTTAATTTTCTCTCCTTTGTTTTTGATTTGGACCCGGTTTCAATTTTTTGTTTTTTACTTTTGGGTTGGCTACCCTCAGCCCGCTGTTTATTTCCCTTAGGTGTCGCAGAACTTGATCCTTCCATTCTACTTTCTACGTAGTGGCCAAATTAAATTTTGAATTATCAATTAAAAGGGGACTCTGTATGCTTACTTTTTTTTTCTGGCATATTGAATTCCTTGGCTCCCACTCAACCTCTTGTCTTTGCTTACCGCAACTCCTAAAAATTACTTTTGTTTTAATCTTTGTTAGTTATGAATGTTCATATGGAGTTCATTCGTGTAGCCATTAATGTACGCCACTGGAATTGAATGCAACATTCTTCTCAAAATTTGAAATGTCAAAGCGACACAAAAGATTGCATCAGTGAAACTCTCCTAACCTTAGGACGATTTTTTTCTTCATTTGACTCCATCTTTGTTTATACACTCATAATCGATCGCCAAGACATAACCAAATTCCTTTCGATTTGAAATTTCCCTTTAGCTCTTTTATTTAATCAGCAAGACCATGAATAATACTTTCTCTGATGTTGTGCAATGACCCTATCTCTTCTTTTTCAACTCATATTACTTTGGGGAGAAAATTTTAAATTTTTCTAGATGTCAAAGCGGTGTAGACCATTAGAATTATTTTCAATAATCTCCTAGTGTCATTCCGATGAATAGTGATTCATTCTTATTCCCATTTTCTAGACTAGAACCATCGTTGAGAGAATAAAGTATTATTCTAATGTGTTTAGTCTCACCGACATGTTTCTTCCATCACTTCATTCATTTGGATGAATCGGAAATACTTTCCCCAAAATTTCCTTCATTAGTGTGATCCATAAGGTTGGTTAGATCTGAGTGATTCATTCCGACTGTACAAGTCTCTCCAATAGTTGTTCTCCTTCTTCGTTGATGAAATAATACATGTTTCTCGCCGATGAGATTTTCATCATTGTGAGTCAGGAGCTCAGAATGATTTGAAAACTTCACTATGATTGCTTTGTTCTTGCCGAAAATCCTTCATTGGTGAGACGATAGGTATTGTCCTCCCGATTATGTAGTCTTGTTATCTCTGGGGTCTTTTGATCATTGTGACCTAATTCATGTCTTCTCGATATTGCAAAAATGTTCAAATAAAGGGCTCTATGACTTGTTGATCGGTAAGACACACATATGACAATGTTCCAAACATGCACCAAATACTCATGAAATGAGAAGCAACTCTGCTATATTTTGGCTTGGCGGGAAGTGAAAATGGAGTTGGATGAAGAAATGACAAATGACAATAAAAAGCAAAGAGGGGACTTGCAGAATGAGGAAGAGAATTCTAAGGCAAATAGATATTAGGGAGACCTACCCTTTTCATTAAAAGAATCAGTTGCCTTGAATTTTTCTCAATTCTGATCAAGGAAATGTTTGTATGTAAAATACCATATTCATAGGATTAATGGCTACAATATGGATCTCATCACACAAATCTCAACAATTTGTATTGATCACAAGATTAATGTGAGGCAAATTTTTGAGGTTCATATGGGTAGGTGAGTAAAGGCCTATAAAAATATGAGATTTTCATAGTTCCAACAAGTTGGTTGAAAGTGTGACACAACTTTGTACTTTTACCCTTATACTTACCTTTCAATAATTTAGTGAAGTTTTATCATTTGATGTCATAAGCCTACCAAAGTGGGGATAAAATGTAATGCAAAAAAGTTTACAACTTACAATTTTTAAACTATGTTTTCTAAGTTTAGTGTCCAATCCCATAGCATGTTCTAGAGTGCACTAAGTTGCTAGCTCCAATATTTTCCTTAACAAAATTTCTAATTTTTATATTACATTCTGCTACTTTTTGTTGATATTGATGAACCATGAAAAATTAAGCAATAAGGAAAAGAGGATTCCCCAATAGGCTCCTAGGGTTTTTCACCTAAGAGCTCTTGGTTTGAGAAATAGCTCTCTTTCGCACTAATGTATTATTGGTGTTCATTCAAATGGGTTAGGGGCTTAAATTAATGTATGTGAGATGCCCTAAATGTTATAAAATAATAAAATAAACTATCTATTGAATTCAAACTATTGGAATGTAAAAGATGTTGAAAAACACACTATGATATGCAAGCATTAACTAAATGACCTAATAAACATGAACATACTATTACATAATTGAAAATAGATGGAGAAGTGCACCTAGAGGCTAAAGAGGGATGTCATGAAGGTGTGGAATCTTGAAGAATCTGTTGCAGAAGCTGACAGGGACACTTACACCATTCTGGGCGACCTAGTCATTTTTCTATGAAAATCTATCGGGACTCGTTTCTACCAAAAAGGTACTCAGATCTATAGAAAACCTTAAAATGGATGTATGGTGGGACTAGGTCACCAGTAATGGTGACCTAGTCCCTTTTAGCATTTTGGGAAGTCTGAAAGTGGGATCTAGAGGTCTCGGTCTGCACTTTTTGCTTCTCCAAGTATCCAGATCTGAAACCTTGATTCTCGGCCTATAAGAGACTTTTAATGGATGTTTTTCCTTAGCTAATAAGGAGGTTTCTTCAACAAGATTTTAGACCCTTCTTGAATGATATCCAAGCTTCCAAGATACCTAAATCTACAAACACACAAAGAGATAAAGAGAAATGTTGGATGTTAGGGATTGGGGGTTTGCCTTACCATGATGAGAGATTTTGAGTTGCAGGAATGGAGGATTCAGCCCTTGAGTGCTTCAACAAGATGTCCTTTTGACCTAGGATGCAAACTCTAGCTTTCTTGAGAAGAGTAGCGGATGAAGAGTGCTTGAGAATATTGAGTGATAGGTGAGAATGACTAGAAATTATGGTGAAAAGAATGAGAAAAGCCCCTATTTATACAAGTTATGCCCTAATTTCCCCGAAAATACCTCACAGGCTTTAGGGTTTGAGAGACAAAATCCTGAAAGAAATTAAGTTAAATTTGAATTTTAAACCATATGGGACTAGGTCTCCCAAGGTGGTGACCTAGTCGACTTGGGCATTTTTCATTGTTTGTCGAGGATTAAAGTGTAATTATTATTTTTTGTCAGGATTGTCTGACAAAACACACTAATTTAAGGCATGTATGCACATTAAGGGGTCATTATTCAATAAGAAAGGGTCGATTTGGTGATGACAAGCCTAGGAAAGTGTGAAAATGTTTTACAACATCGTACAATAATTTGGTACAAGGCTTGGAAAGGGGTAAAAAGGGGTTGAAAAAGGTCCAAAATCCATAGGCAAGGGTCCAAATGAGAGAAAAGTGTCAAAGGCTACACTTTTTGGTGGCACATTTAGCCCCCACTTTAGTGAGAGGATGAACTTGCTTCAAAATCACACTAAAATAGCCCAATGGAGATGGTGAAGAAGGAAAAATATGAAGAAGAAGGAGGTGGTCAAGCCCCTAGGATTCAAGATTCTAAGACAAGACAACATTAGTGCAAGAAGACACATTCAAGGGTGAATGATATGTAGTAAAATGAGATACATGATCATGCAATGACAAGGACTAGAAGGAAGAGTGGAAGGAAAGGAGTGGATCAAGCTTCGACCATTTGTCTAGAGCTAGTTGTGGATTAGATCTAGTCTATTTGTCCAAAAATAGGGTGTACTCACTCTGGGGCGACGAGAATTTTGGTTGTTCGCTGGGTGAGAAGGCCCAAATGGTGTGAAACATACAAACGGTTGGTATGCACTAACACACACAAAGGTGGCTATGGGAAAATTTGTGTCACTGGTTGGGCTTCCCGCTTAACGATACAAAATTTATACATCCTAATAACTTCGATAAGGTGCCAAAAAAGAAAAATGATGTTTGAAATGATGATGTAAGAATTGTTCAAAGGGATTTTTCTTTTGTTTATATGACGTCTCATCTTAAGGAACATCAAGTGTAATGTCACCAAGAGAGGAAAAGTGCAAGAATGACTCATCTTGTATGCAAAAGAGAAAAAATGCAAATGTCTCATCCTGAGCAACATTGTACCTAATGTTTTCAAGAGAGGGATTTGCAAGAAAAAGAAAATATCATAGTGAAATGTGAGTGTCGATCTATGGCCCCACTTTAAATTGGTTTCTGACACCATTGTTGTGAGGAATTTATTTTTAAAAGTAGAAGAAGAGGAGAGGAAGACATGAGAGCTTGTTTGGAAAGCCCTATGCCAAGTCATATTTTTTCGAGAAGCTACGTCGTGAGGAGGGTAGTATGTCACATGTGAGTCACCTTAAGACATGTTGTCCACATCCCAAGCTTGCGCTTATATGTTCATGAAAGGTTAGCAACGAGTCAAAAGAGACAATGATAAGTGACATACGAGGAGAAGGTTGCCTAACCCCTTGCCCCCACTTAGTGCAGGGCAAGAGTGAGCCAAAAGGAGGGATGAGATGCAAGGTTGAGTGAAAAAGAAGTATCAATTAGAGGAATGATGTGTCCCCACATAAGGGAGAGTATCAAACTCCTTAAGATATTGGAGTTTACTACTCAAGGCCTTATATTCATTACTGGATTGAGCATGAACTGGGTGGTAGGCACAAAAGGAATGTTTATGGTAACATTTCTTTTGAGTGCAGGGAGGAAGGGAGATCAAGTGAGCTTGGAGGAGTCTCAACAAGATGCCCTCTTGATCCAAGGGAGAAGGTGCTCCGTTGGTGTGGGACAAAGAAGTTTCTTGCTTAGTATAAGATGTCATACCTACACAAGGCACCATAAAATGTGAGATTTTGCACACTCCTTTAGGGCAGTGTGATAAATCTAAATCATGAGTGTTATGCGAGATGACATTAAGTGATGGTTTCTTTGTTTGTTGAAAAGGAGCACTATTGGAAGGTGATTGAAGAGCATGGTTCGAGATAGTGTTGGGTATGTGCAGGATCATGATGGGCCAAAAAGTTGCGATATCTAAGTGATATGATGGCCCATGTGGCTGACGACTTTTTTTTAACCCAAAATTGATGAAATGAAAAGGGTTTTTAAAGGAGTTTCCCAGCTTTCGCCCAATATAAATTATGCTATACTTTGAATTTAATAGGAAATTATTATTCATTTTCTATTTGAATTATGACTAAAGTCCTTATTGATAGGATGATTGAAAAAAATCTATAGCTTTCAAATGGTATCACATTTTTTGAATCTAAGACATGTTTCACATATTATAGGATTAGAAAAAAATAATTGAATTTCATGAAGTTTTGACTAAGTTAAGGTGGTTAGACATACGAGTTTTTATATTTTTTAAAATTTGTAATAAAATATTCATAATTAATTATTTACTTGGAAAACAATTACAAAAAAATATGCATCACATCAAGACATGAGTCCCCTACTTATATCTAAAATCTTATAAAAAAATATTATCAATTTATTCTTGTTAGGGTGGTCAGACAGACACCTACTTCTTATTTTTTTCCTGAAATTTAAGTACTACTGCATTGAAATTTCAAATTTTCACCAAAGAGATTTAAAATAAAATAAAATAAACCTAGTAGTTTAGAAACTACATTGAATTTTTTACAGATTCTATTCTTACATATGTTTGAAATAATATAGATAACTTATTCAAAATTTTACATTAAGTTGCCTAACTCTGATATTCTGAATTTTATTGCCACTTAAGGGCATGTGTTTTCCATGATGATCCTGCACATACCTTGTTGATGTTAGAGGAAGGCTTGATTTCAATGAAAGGAAAAAATCCCAAAACATGAAGAGTTTTTTGTGTGATAGGCTTGATAGGGGTGTGGATACCGTGTTCGTTAGCACCACATCCTTTTCCACTATAGCCAAGTTGTTTCATGAGATCATAATATTTTCCATAAAGCTTTCTCAACACTTTTGGATTGGGTGATTTTTCATTGATGGCTTCATTGTCTAAATTAGTTGAGGTGGATGCTTGCAAAGGATTGGTCGAGTCTTGTATGGACAAGACTACGTTTCCCTTTTCAGAGTATTCATTTATGAAATTGGATTCTCCTAGTAAAGGAGGTGTGAAGTTTAAGGAACCCCAATCGTTGACTTAGGGCATTGGTTGTACAGGTTCCACTTGTTTGGTGGGTGTGAAGGTGGTGAAGGGTTTGTATTTATTTTTCTCAAATTGTAAGACATTAAATGGCTTGGGATTAGTGTCAAGCTTGTACACTTTGTTGTTGTAGATATACTTCATCTTACGATGAAGAGTGGAAGCACTCCATTCATTGCATGAATCCATGTCCTACCTAAGATGAGGTTATATGAAAGATCATTAGGCACAACATGAATCAGTGTGTCTAATGTAGCCATTCCAACTGTAAGAGGAAAATTGATCACATTGAGTAGTAGGTTGAATGGTTGATTTATCGATATGGAGCCTATCTGATAGATTGACACTACACACATTAATAGCAGAGCCAGTGTCAACAAGGGTTTTCTTGATCCCTATCTATTTGTATTGAGATATGATTACAAGAGCATCAACTCATTTTTGCACATCCAAAGGAGGGAGCTCACTTTGGTGGAAAAAAATGTCAGCATTCAAGCCTTGAATCATAGCTACAATGCCATTTTTTTGCACATTGGAAGGGATAGGAATTTTTTGTAAGGCATTCTGCATCATGTTACGATAGTGAGGGGAGGCTTGGATATGGTCTCATAAAGATATTTTAGTAGGAGTATGCCTTAGTTGGTCAACAAGGTCATACTCCCTAATGACTAAATTGAGGCGAGGGGTAGCAAGTAAGAGAGGATTATGTGAGGGTGGGGAGGTTGGTTGGGGTGGGCACATATTGTTTCAATTGTAATGTGTGTGAGCAACGATATTATGACTCGGTTGCTACACCACATACTGTTGGGGTTGGTAGAGGACAAGTTGAGGTTTAGGTTTGGGTGAAGGAGGATAGAGGATGAGTTGAGGTTGAATAATATTAATGTCCCCTTGGGAAGGAGAGTCAATGTTATGCTTGTCTTGCATCACGATATCCTCCCTAGGAGGAGAGTGTCTAGGAGAACCATAAATCACATGTTCTAGACATCCAAGGATTGGTTCTTCTAAAATTACTTCATCACAACTAGGGGAATGATCAATGATGGGAAGATTAGGAGAGGGGTCTATTCAATGGTCTAAGGTCTCATTTTCTTGTTCCATGCTATCAAGCCTAGTAGGAGAGCTTCGAAGAGGTTCACCACATGTAGGGGAGGTATCAAGAGAAGGACCAATATGATTGTCAAATAGGTTATCCCAAAGGGTAGGAGCATGAGGGAGGGGAGGGTCAAGAGTCTCATGACTTGTAAGAGGTGTAGCTTCGAATACCAACCTATCCTCTTTGCAACAAGGAGGGATATGAGAAGAACAAGTTTGAGGGTCATGATTATAGAGACTAGGTAAGGGGATGATGTTTTAATTTTATTGTTGTTTAATGTTTTTCAAATGGGAAGGAGGAGGAAGACAAGTAAGACCATCATGATCTTCAAATATTGTGTCTTATTTCACAAAGATATCTTCATCACCAATGGGAGAGATATCAGGAGAAGAACAATTATGATTATCATGATTATCAATGTTTACATCCTCTTGGGGAAAATATTTAGTGGATGAGCTAGAAGAGATGAAGTCATCAAGGGATTCATCTAACATGTCTAATTCATCGCTTCTAAAGGGCTTGAGAGGGGTGTGAGTGGGTGCATGTGATGTTTTTAAAGTGTTGTTTTTGTTTTGTAAAAAAATGAAGATTTCAAAACTCTAATGCTATCCACAAGTACCATGAATGCTATTGGAAATGTAACAAAAGTTATGTAAACTTAAAATGAAATGTAAGTTTCAGATGTCAAAGAAGGTAATTTGCTGATTACACCATGCAATGATCTAAAAATGACATGTTGTAAATGCAAAAGTGAAAATGTACAATGCATGAAATTAGCTAATTTAAGCTAGATTTAATGAAATGCATGATACATAAACACAACCAATAGGTATAGATAGATATTGGCACAAAACAAAAGCATAAAAAATAGGGTTTTCAGCTCTATAAATGATAGTTCCAGGGGCCTAAAGGGACTAGGTCACCCAAAGTGGTGACTTAGTCCTCTTGGTAATTTTTGTGAGATTTTACATAATATGTTGATTGATTCAGGTGGTTTCTATATTGGGTGATGCAGAAATAACATGCAAATGCAAGATTTAAAAAAAAAAAAATGTTTTAAGATGCAAAAGATGCAACCTATATATGCACTTTCACTAAATGCAAAATTTTAAACCCTAGAATGCAAACTAAACAATGCAAAATGAAATGCAATACAAATCTAGGATGATAAAGAACTCAAAATCAAAGAAAAGGGTGTAGGAATGTCGAGTTCACCAAAATGAACCACAAAAATGAAGCAATAAGGAAAAGAGGATTCCCCAATAGGCTCCTAGGGTTTTTCACCTAGGAGCTCTTAGTTTTTGAAATAGCTCTCTTTCGCACTAATCTATTCTTGTTGTTCATTCAAAGGGGTTAGGGGCTTAAAGTGATGTGTGTGAGATGCCCTAAATGTTGGAAACTAATGAAATAAACTATCTATTAAATGAAAACACACTATGATATGCAAGCATTAACTAAATGACCTAATAAACATGAACATACTATTACAGAAATCAACAGAGATGGAGAGGTGCACCTAGAGGAAGAGGGATGTCATGAAGGTCTGGAATCCTAAAGAATCTGTTGGAGAAGTTGACTGGGATACTTACACCATTTTGGGTGACCTAGTCCTTTTTTTGTGAATATTTTGGGACCTGTTTCTGCCAAAAGGGTACTAAGATCTACATAAAACCTTAAAATGCATGTATGGTGGGACTAGGTTTCCACTAAAAGTGACCTAGTCCCTTTCAACTTTTCAAGAAGTCTGAAAGTGGAATCTAGAGGTCTTGGTCTACACTTTCTGCTTCTCCAAGTGTCTGAATCTAAGACCTTGATTCTCAGCCTGTAAGATACTTTTCATGGATTTTTTTCCCTAACCAACAATGAAGTGTCTTCAACATGCTTTCAATCCCTTCTTGAATGATCTCCAAGCTTCCAAGATACCTAAATCTACAAACACACAAAGAGAGAAAAATAAATGTTGGATGTTAGGGGTTGGGGGTTTTCCTTGCCATGATGAGAGACTTTGAGTTGTAGCAATAGAGGATTCAGCCTTTGAGTGCTTCAACAAGATGTCTTGTTGACCTAGGATGCAAACCCTAGCTTTCTTGAGAAGAGTAGTGGATGAAAAGTGCTTGAGAAGATTGAGTGATAAGTGAGAATGACTATAAATCGGGGTGAAAAAGATGAGAACAACCCTTATTTATACAAGTTATGGCCTAATTTCCCCAAAAATACAACCTGGCAGGCTGACCTTAGGCTTTGAGAGACAAAATCTTGAAAGAAATTAAGTTAAATTTGAATTTTAAGCCATATGGGACTAGGTCGCCCAAGGTGGCGACCTAGCACACCTAGGCATTTTTCATTGGTTGTCAGGGATTAAAGTGTAATTATTAATGTTTGTTGGGATTGTCTCACAAAATACACTAAAATAAGGCATGTATGCACATTAAGGGGTCATTATGCAATAAGAAAGGGTTGATTTGGTGATGACAAGCCTAGGAAAGTGTGAAATTTTTTTACAACACCTTACAATAATTTGGCACAAGACTTAGAAAGGGGTAAAAAGAGGTTGAAAAAGGTCCAAAATCCATAGGCAAGGGTCCAAATGAGTGGAAAGTGTCAAAGGCTACACTTTTTGGTGACACAATTGAGTCAACAATATTGATTTTAAGAATTTTCTCTATAATGCAAACATGATGCATAAATGTCCATGTGGTATACTAGCATCCCATATTTAAAAAAAAAAAAAGCATTGACTTCCTACCTAAATACCTACTCTTATATAATATAGTACCTATAGATTGAGAAAAAATATTTATGGTTGAATCCAACCATTCATCTTCCTCTCTCTCCCACAAAGACTATCTTTTGAATATTATTATTTTGCATACAACTCTTCTTCTCTTCTTTCTCTTAAGGACACTCTGCTATTTACTTATTCATTACTAAATTTTCATGTTATGTTAAGGAAACATTGTAAACATTTGAAATGCTTGATCATCTACAATATCTCTTGTAAAATATTTCATGTAAAAATTTTTTTTATCATTTGGTTAACAAATTTGTATACAACTTCTTCCCCATCAATTTTGTTTATCAGTAAGGTAATGTTCACCACTTTTTCACATTGGTGAAAAATTCCATTAGTTCTTTTTGTTTCTATTATTCTTTCTATTTGTGATTCACTTCCCTCTTGTTATTAGCAAAATCTTTATTGTTCAATCCTATGCACATTCAAATATTTATCTATTTTACATTTTTTCCTTTATTCTTAGACACACTTAAGATTAAGAGAACACACTATCTCCAAACTTTCTCTTTCTTATTAATTATGCATAGAGGTCAAAAGACCAAAATAGGGGCTTGATTTAAAGGAAGGATCCCAAGCAATCCCAACCTCTCCTTCCATCTCAAAGCATATATTTTGAGTTTCACAAACACAAAAAGTTTTTATTTTTATATATTCCTTATTCTACATTTAGATTTTCACTTAAAGTATTTAATTTTAGTTGACTTACTTGTTGCAATACATTTCCTATTACACCCAAGAATCAACATTTTATTTCTTTGCCTTTTTGTGTGCAAATTAAATCAAATTCTCGAGAGAACTTTGTGTTTTGAACTACATTTAGATATAGTGCATAGCTTGGATGATAATGCAATATGTTGGTGTTCTAACTCAAGATTTTCCAAGCTTACTTTCTAGGTTCTTCACCATTTGTTGATTATATTTTTTATACCATTTTTCAATTTTTATATTTTAAATAGTTAATTTCTTTCTAGTTTTAATTTACAACTCTTGGCTTTAGCATTGATAACATTGTTTGATAAGTTAGAGCATATTTTGGATAAAGATAACTAACGTTGTTATTTATTACTATTTTTCAATTTCTATATTTTAAATAGTTAATTTCTTTCTAGTTTTAATTTACAATTCTTGACTTTAGCATTGACAACATTGTTTGATAAATTAGAGCATATTTTGGATAAAGATAACTAACGTTGTTATTTATTACTATAAAATAACATGAAAATACATTATTTAAAACTTAATCTTACTCATTGTGTATCTAGATAAAAGGTTGAAAACTTAGAGACTTCTAAATAAACTTTTAAGAGTAAACCATTACATGAGAATAGTTAAAAATTGCATACAAAATTTAATAGAAGCTAGCTCGAAGGATATATTCATTAGAAGTGTATGATGCCAATATTCAAACCATTAGACATTTATTAGAATACAAAAATAGAGGTAGATTACAGTTAAGCTTCCGCTATACGTCTGTTTGCTTAGAAGGCGCCTCTTGACCGTCAGACATGTCAGACGTTTGACCACCATCTGACAAAGGATTTTCTCGATACTTATAAAAGTATGCAACCAACATGAAATACAACAAGTTGACGCTCTCAATCACCATCAAGAGCCAGTAGAAATAATCGAGTCGGCCACGGTTGACGTTATTGGCAAGCCAATTCGGCTTGTCATTACCATCCGTCATTCTGTGAATGAGCGTGACCATAATGGCGCTTAAATAGTCCGCCACTGCATACATAATGGAGGAGACCGCTATAGCCGTGCTACGCAAGTTGGGTGGAAACTCGGAATAGAAAAAATCCAAAGCCCCCACCGCGTAAAAGCAATTGGACAGACCCTGTATACAAAACTGAGGGACAAGCCAAAACACGGAAATCGGAACTATGGCGGAGGGGTCATCAGTTAGCCCGTGGCTTTTTGCCGCATTCCGTCTCTTCACTTCAACCAAACCGGCTACCAACAGGGAGAGCGATGAAATAGCGTAGCCGATGCCCATTCTCTGAAGAGGCGTAATTCCCCTTACTTGTTTTGTGACCCGCCTGGTGAGTGGTACCAATACTCTGTCGTAGAGTGGAAGCCATATGAGCGTTGTTATCAATACGACACTATCGATGGAACCGGCGGGCACTTTGATGTCTGTGGAACCCAGACTTCGGTTCATTGTGAGGGCCTGGAGAACCACAAATGTGGATTGCTGTCCTGCTCCAAGTCCATTGCCAAGTTTACAGAAGAACATGGGTAGGATTGCGATGAGGATTTTCAAATCCTCTATTCTGTGCATGGGAGAGAGGCTCCAGGGCCGAGCAATGCAACCGTCTGCTTGCATGTCTCCTTCTGTCGGTATGGCGGCCTTGTTCAGGAAACTGTTTTTCAAATTGAAGCATTGGAAGCTCAGTGAAGTGATTGAAATCTCTCTTCTATTCTGAAGACAAACAAGATGAAAGAAATATATAGCAGAATGTTTAATTGTTTTCGTTTCTCTCAACTCAAATAATTTTTTTATTATTATTATTTAAGAGGCAAACGTTTTTGATCTAGAGCTGTGAATCCGTAAGGTCATAAATGGGAATCTCATCCTCAATATAAATTCTCAACAATTACACTTCAATAGGAGTTTGAATCTTGATGATAAGAATAACAACACAACAACTTAACCATCACACCATGCTATTATTGAATAAAATTATTAAATTTTCATATATACATATATATATATATATATATATATAATAAATAAATAACATCATAGTTAGTGGAAACAAGAAACAAAAGCACATCACACTAATGAATTAGTAGAAAATGAAATAATAAGAAGTTGTACATAAAAATAGATGCAATATGTACCTCTTTTTCTATTAGTAGCAATATATTTAATCACTTAAAATTTATTTATTTTAATTATATTATTTATTATTTAATTACTTTTATATATTATTTGTTTGGATATTTAGTCATATGAAAATAAAGGGGGTTAGCAGTAAGGAGTAGGTTCTAATGATAATGAAGAATCGAGATTTCAACATCATTACAACTTAGTGATTCTAGGGATAACTAGTTAATCTACATTTTTGCGCATTCTATACGTAACATGTCTCAAATCAAATTGATTGTCAAGGGTGGGCAGGAGGCCCTAAAGTAGAGATCAAATCTTTGAAACTTACTCCCTCAAGAACCCTATGATTCCCCATTACCTGACAATAGTTTCCATACACATGAAATCAATCATTAAATTAGGAAAATCGGTCTCGATGGCTAAGGATTCGATCTCTGAACATAACCCCCTAGGAACCCTATAATTCCCCCCCACCTAGATATAGAGCAGGTTGGGTGAGAATTGTAGTTTGAGAATAAATCTAATATAAAGAATTGAGCTCAACATCTAGAGAATCTATCTTTAAACATAATCCCCCATCCATCTGACAACTTTAATCCTCCCATACATACTCATTTGTAATCGATCAAGTATTATAACAAAAATCTTGAAATTTTTAGATGACACCCCTTAATCTAAAATGTTGTCATTTCTATAAATTTTACAATCAACTACTATGACAAAAACTTTGGAATTTTTAGATGAACCCCTTAATCCAAAATATAGCCATTGTTGTATCACAACAAAACTTATTCATTACATTTTTAGTAACAAGAGGTAGCATATATTTTGAGTTGGCATAAACAAATAATTTAATAGAAAAAAAAGTGTTAGTGATGAAGCGAAGTAATCAAGAATTAAACGCCTTTTCAATGTTTGATTGTATAGATTTTTCTATACTTCAATAAATTAACCTTTGCCACTTTTTAAAAGACAAATAAATTAAAAAAATTGTTAATAAAAGTGCAATGAATAGTAGATACCTAAATCTGGGTGTAACAGAGATCTTGGGGCTGGTTTGGTCGTAATAAATAAATGTCGGATCCGAGGGCAAAGATAACTTCCTCTTCTTGATGGATGCCACAATGACTTGTGCGATACCTGTGAAAGGGCTTCCCTCTGGTTTTACACGGTGGAAAATGGGTGCTCCAACAAGGAAGCCAATTATAGAAAAGACCATCAGAATAGTGCACACACCAAATCCCAAGCCCCAATTCACATTGCTTTGAAGGTAAACAATAAGAGTACTCGCAACTAGAATGATCGCGCAGTTTGCAAAGTAATACCAATTAAAGAAACTCTGTAGGCTTTTCTTTTGTTGGAGTGCTTTTGCTCCTCCTTGTTCAAATTGATCTGCCCCAAACGGTGTGGCACATGGGCTTATTCCAGCTGACCCAATGGTCATGAAAGCCATCGCCATCACAAGAAAAAACATTTGTACTTTCGAAGGAGTTTTGCATTCACCCAACTTTTTTTGCATGCCACTACAGTGTGGTGGTTGCAGTGTTGGGACTAAAGCTGTGATAGTCCATAGACTAGTTCCCTACACATTAATCAAAATATTTATCATGGCAAACCAAAGCCAAGAGACCAAATTTTAATTCTAAATTTGGACATTGTTTTAAATTGTTTGAAAATAGGGGCCCTCAAAACTATACTTACAATTAAATATGAAAAAGAGCCAATGAGTATTGCTAGAAATCGACCGATGTAGGAATCTGCAAGAAAGGCTCCACCCAAGGTTGCCAAGTGTGTTGTACCAGAAAAGATATTGAGCATTTTTAGAATTGCAAGTATCTCCATGTTGTATTTCGTTCTTAGATAGACCACCGTATTTGCAAGCAACCCAACAAGTGCTAGCCTTTCCAAGCTCTCGAATCCTGCAAAGAAAATCTCTCTTTAGAATATAAAGCAACACTTTTAATTTTGTTTCGAACAATACATTTTAAACTTTGATTTACATTAGTAAATAGATCTTATTATAAAACTGATTGATCTAAATGAACTACCTAAACAAGTCAAAGTTTAAAATATGCAATTTAAACTCTGAAAATTGAAATCCAAAAACACAATTATCGAAATGCACACCAATATGATTAGTTGCAGCACCTCCTCAGAAAAGCTAATACCAGTGGCTATAAATATTTTAGGAAGAAAATAATAAGCCTACCTATTATATAGGGCATGGTTTTCCATCCTCCTTTTGTTCTCTTTTTACGGCAGTCTTTATCTTCACCATCAGCACTTTCCACAGCATTCGTCGTTGTGCATGACAGAGCAAAGCAATTAAAGTGGTTAAGAATGGGAATATTACGCCAAGCTTTTTTCTCTTCCATTCTTCAAATTACTCAACACCAAACTCGCAATTAGTGAGAAACGTCTGTAACAGGCATGAGAGAGCTCATGAAGAAAATCACTATTTGTATTACTGTAAATATCCTGCGTATTGTCATCATCCTAATTTAGAACCATAACATCCCAGAAAAGTCGCGATAAGATGGTTATGTTTTTGGAATTAAGATACAAATAAATTTAACATTCTTCGGCCAACAAAAACATATTAGACAGGCTTAATAATAATATGATTCCCATTTTTCCTGCCGATGGAAAAAAAACCTAGAGAATAAGTCAAGTGTTTGGCCGACCATAACTAGAAAATAGAATATTCATGTCCTACTTAATCGATGTTGATTCCAATTCTATTCGGCGTGGGACGGATTTCATCATCTAGATGTTGGCATTTTGGAGTATACAATTTTATTTCGTCGGCTCTTCCTTATAAAATTTTAGTTGGTTGAGGAAGATAATAAGATTTTTTTTATTTTACATTTTAACTTGAGTGATATAAGGTTCGATCCTATTTGTCATGGAAATGACTTAAAAAGTCTAAATTGATGAAATGCAAACATGTGAAATTTGCTAATCTCATCTTGTTTGGTAAGTTTTTAAGGATTGTGGTGTTCATAAATATCTTTCAAGATTTTGTCTAAAGTAAGAATGATAAGATAAATTTATAGTTTGGAATAAGGTGATAACATACAGACATGTCTTATTATTTGATCTTAAGTAGACCACATAAATTATTATTTTAATTTTTAATTATAAAAATCAAATTGCAAAGAATTTAAAGATAACATAAATTCATTATTAGTAATAATTTTTAATATAGATTCTATTTCTATTTTTAGAAATAAGTTATCTCACATCTTCAATAATTATTAATAAAGTGTTTTTTTTACCCTTTATAATATTTTTTATGACTAACATTTTCTCACAACAATAATTTCAGATAAAAATAAAATATTTTTTTATTAGATTAACACTTTTGATTGGAGCTATGAATCAAAAGAGGGGTTTCAAAGGGCCCAAATATATTTTACAATAAGAATAGGCAAAAACCTCATGAGACTGAAACATAATGACATGAACCAACAACATGAAACAAGAAACAACAAAAAAATGAGCCTTAAAACTAGAGAGGCCCTTGAGAATTATACAAAAATGTCACAACAAAAACATATTCATGGCAATGATCATGGAGGTTTAAAATCAAAACTTTTCAAATAACTCTAAAGTGAAGTCCAATCTTGATCAGAATAGGCCATCTTGCATTTCTTTGAAGATGACCTAGGCACAATAACCTAAAACATAGTCATAGCTTCAATATTTCTCTTCTCCTTAAGGGTTGACCCCTAAACATCCCTAACATGACCCACAATAGTAATGTTTGAAGCCTTCCTTTCATTCCTTATATCATATCATTCTTTAACAACATTTTAACACTTGTTAACAAGTGTGGGAGGATTCATGGTGCTTTTAGTCTTAATGTGGTGGTTCTCTTTGAAACTTTGACAATAGCAGGAGAAGTGTCAAACTTAATGGTGATTTAGGTGAATTAGTGAGGAGGAATTTGCATTGGATTTTTTCTCTTAAACATCAAATTTGAAAAATAAAATATAATGTTAAGTGGTACCTTATCAGTATAAACACACATAAAATTTAGAAAAAAACAAATGTTTAATATATTTTCTGACATTGTTGTGGTATAGAAAATTTATCTCTTCCTTAAAGTAAATCTTACATATTACACTAGGATGGATCGGTAATTCTTAAACTATTTGAATTTTTCAATTATAGTTTTTACATAAATACATTTTGTAACCAAATACAAGATTACAAGCTTACATTATGAATTTTTTTGTTGTAATGAACCAGTGAAGAATGATGATACAAATAGAAGAATTGACAATACTTCATCTACCTTGTATCCATGTACCTACAAGGGTATGATGGGTTCTCTAGGAGAGATTAAAAAACACAAACAAGCAAGCATAGGGGATCACAAGACAAATAGGAAATTAACTACAATCTAAAGATATGAAAAAACTATTCTAAGGAGAACTTTTAAATCTAGGTTATTGGTAACCTAATTTGATCATAAGCGAATCTAATTTTGAAATAAAAATGTATTTGCAAACAGTGAATCTAGATTCTAAGAAATTTTCCTTTAGTATCATGAATGGAAATATTATTGGACTTATTATCTCTTCGCATGAAATTGAGGTTGAAAGAAAAAAATGATGCTATTGTAATAATTCCACCTCATCATGGTATTTATTAGCTTCACAGTCTACAAGGATGAATACAAAATATGAGAACTTTATGTTGAGTTCACCAAAATTTAGAGAAGAGAATTTTCTACCCTTAAGATGATGAGATCTCAAGAAGAAAATTTATCTCTCAACTACCTCAATTGACCCGACTCAAGTGAATTGGAAATAGAAATTCTTTAAAACTAAAATATAAGATAAGTTCAACAATGAGTATAACTGTAAATATTAAATAACTTGTGCATATAGAATGATAAAAATGTTTAATCTATAGAAATAAAAAGTATACAATGTGTAGAGTGTGGTACTAATCGAGAAAAGTCTTAGCCTTGGATGCTAGTGTGTCACTAGGACATCTATGCACCCATGTTGTCATCTATATGGATCACGCCTAGAAACTATTAGAGTGAGATGTTGACTTCTCAATTGTCTTTGGTTCTCCTTGATAACAAAATTAGTTGGGCTTTGTTGGCATGCTCTTTGGTATTTGGTGATTCAGGATTTTAATGATATATTGGTTTTTGATGTTTACTATTGGATCGTATGGTATCTAGATTTCAATCTAAAAGTCCCATCTTATGGATGTAAAAAGAATATTCAAGTATATCTAGGGTACTCTTGATTTTGGTTTATGGTATCCTAGAAAAAATGATTTTACTTTGATGGCTTTCACTAATGTTGATTGGGCTAGCTGTTTAGATGACAGAAAAAGCACCACTGGTGAAACATTTTATCTTGGTGATTGATATGGCATTGGTTTACATTCAGGTGGTTTTCATTAGTTTTGATATTCAATACTTATTCATGGATAGTATTATGTTGGTTATTGTTCAGTTTGTGTTGTGTACTGATGCTTCGAGTTCCATATGCAAAAAAATGGCATTCATAGGGTTATATTTTCAAGTATTTGTGATGTTTAGTTCAGAGTGAAGTTTCTTCATTTCAAATGTGAAGGTATATCTTGTTTTTGTTTACATTGTGACACTATAGTGGCATATATTTCTTCACATGGTATTCAACTTGCTGGATTTATTGGAAAATACCATCATAGCCATATGATAGCACTATTAGGTTTCATTGTTATGATCACTTTACATGGATTTATCATTCTTGATACATGGCCAGACTATCATGTTGCATATGTTTAATTGCTATACATATAGCTTCACAAGGGTTCTTTCATAAGGGGGAGTTTATTAATAAAGATGTTTATAGTGATACACAATATATGTATTGTGATACTATGTATCTCACCTTGCATATTGACTTCATCTATTTGTTTGGTCATCGGGCTCTATAAGGTCTCAAATTAAGTGATAAATTAGCCTTGACTAATCTGGGACAATTGAATATTCTCATTTTATTTGAAGACTTTAGTCTTCACCATGCATATATGAGTCGACATACTCATTAGAGTTTACTTGTCGATTGTTGCATTTTTTAAAGAAGGCTTATTAGGTGTTTAGTAAAGTGTTTGGCAGTGACACTATGCTTGGACAAATATGATAACTCACGTGGATGTGAGTTGGAAACAACAATTATTATGGTATTTCAATTATAGTTTGGCAGTGGTATGTTGAGTGGACAGTCTTGATGAGTTGGACAACACGCGTGGCTTATGATTTGTCTTTCATTAATGCATTATTGTGTCGGTGTATGGTGGAACTCAAAATGAAAATACAGTTGCATTTTTAGTTTGTAAATTTTGAGTTGAGACTTGGCACGAGCTGAAGGTATGGTGAACTATGAGTTATGGAGAATCAGTTGGTGGTTTTCGCTTGAGCTGGAAGCGAGGTTAATAGAGGATCTTATGGGATTTTTTTTGCAGTTTGAATTTCCATAACAGAGGTAATATCTTTACATTGCTTTGATCTTTCGAAGGTAAATTTGGTAAATGGAAGAGTAAAAATGAAAGAAGAATTACTTCCTTTCTGGTTTCAATTTTGAAGAGATCTTGAGTTTTCCTTAATCATAACTGAATCTGAAATTGTTTTGAACTTGAAGTTCAAACTTGATGGTTTTTGATGTTTACACAAATGCATTTTTTTGTTTTTGACAAACCCTAGTTAACTCAAGGGTTTAAAATTTTTGGAATGAAGGGTTTGCAATATGTGGATAAGTTTTATTCCAGTCTATAAAAATCATGGAATCTTCAGCCATTGGTGTGTAATAGAGATTGGAATGAAACAAGAGAGTGTTGGTTGAAAAGAGAATAAGGGTGTATTATAGTGATATTTTTGTATTATGAAAAATTTGTAAAAGAGAGAGCTTAAAGTGTATATATCTCTGATCCTTACTACATAGATTACATATTTCAGTGAGATTATATTTTTATTGTTTCATTTAGTACAAATTATAATGGGCATTATTTTATATCTTTTATATGTACTCTATTGAGATTTTGTAATTGCAAAAATAATGCAGTTATAAGGTCCTGATAGTTTGCATGGTTATTGAGAAAATTTGTAAGGGAGTTGGTACTCCTACTAAAGTTGGTGCTTCAAAATTTTGGCGAAGTTGGTGCTCTGAAAAATATTGTAATCAGTTTGGTATTAAGCTTGTAAGGCATTTTGGAGTGGTTTTTCTACCCTAAGGGGGTTTTCCACTCGTCAAAGCTCTGTGTTTCTCTTTTGTGTTATTTGTGAAAGGAAAAATAGAGGTGCAAAATCGCTTTCCTAACACTAATACTATAGAGGAGAAGTGCAAAAGACCAGTTTTAAAGCTTCTTAAAATAACTAAGATGAACACATATAGAGTAAAAGAGATAACAAAAATAAGCAATCATAGATAATGACAAAATTATGTGAGAAAACCCTTTCAGGAAAAAACCCACCACACCAAGAGAAGACACTTTGTATTACAGTAAAATAAATTACATACAAAGCTCACAGTCCTCACTCCCTGATAGTTAGCTCATAGTAGTAGACTTGAGTATTTTCATGCACAGACTTTTACAATACTCTTATAGTATATAATAAAAATAATCTAACTTCTCTGTCTTGCTCACACCATATTCACCGTCACCCTTCAATTGACTTATATCAATGTAATCAACTATACAAGTCTTACATCGCATTTAACATTCCAACCAATCACAAGTCTTAATGATGAATTGTCCATCCAATCAAGCAATCTAATCTTTTGATTGATTTTGTCTGCATAGAGCTTCCCATGCATTAAATTCCCTTACCTTAATCGAATCCTGTCACAAGTCAAAAAATGTCTAGCATTTACTACCTTTCACCACTCCAGACATCAACCAATCAGGTATTGATTTCTTGCCATGTGTCACCTTCCCATTCACTCATCACTTTGACCATGAGTGAAAAATGCCACTTGAGCTCCAAGATTCTCTTACCGCGCCACCACCGAGCCCTATGAGACCTCCTGCAGTATGGAGGTTCCACCACCCAACCACAGGCCTGTTCTAACACCGTCGTGGTACCAAGGTAGTGGCTTGCCTGCTAGCCCACCGCTTAGCACCATGTCACCACCGAGCTCAACATGATCTTCCATAGTATGGAAGTGCCACTGCTCAACTGTGAGGCTAACAAAAGCCTCCCGTGGTTAGGCGATAACCACCTGTGCTGAATGTCGAGCTCGACCATGCTACTGAGACCCGACTGCAAGACGTCTATGGTAAGGAGGTAACAATTAGCTTTGATCACTGTGGCTTATCACACCACCGTGATATGGCCAAAAGGCCATCGTGGTAGGGTGGTAAGCATTCTTCACAGATCACCAGCCATTAACCGCACCCATTACGACTTCACTAAGCGACACCTAAGATAAGGCAATAACCGTCATCCTGACCACTGCCCTTCACTGCACCATCACACCATCGCTGAACCATACCTGCGGTATGGTGGTGAACCTTTTCTTAATGGTCGCCCATCAACTACACTACCACCAGCCTAGGAAGGAGACCCCATGGTATGGCGGTGACACCACCCAACCATGGAAAGACCAACAAAGGCCTGTAGTAAAGTGGTAAACCACCAGACCCCGCCTCTATAAAATACTCTCAATGGTAGAGCGGTAAAGGATGAGAGAGGATGTTAATTTTGCCAAGTATTTTCAAAGGTTCAAGCCAGAAGTTGAGGCACTTGTTCCCAACAAGCTCCCACTTGACAAAGACTTCCTGGCTTCCTCTAGAATTCAAACAAATTAGTGATGATCATAGGCCCTAAGGCCCATCGAGTCTGTGCACCATCTGAACTTTTTTGTGTTTACTAGTTTTGTTAACGCATCTGCAACATTCTTCAAGGTGTCAATTTTTTCTTAATAGATATTTCCATCTTCCACCATGTCCCTCACAAAGTGATACTGCACATCAATGTGATTTGTCCTGGCATGGAAAGTCGAGCTTTTTGCCAAATAAATGGCACTCTGACTATCACAACAAATTGTGATCTGCCCTGCATTGAAACCAATATCAGAGCACAATCAAATCAGCCAAACTGTTTCTTTGCAGGAATGTGTTGCTACCATGTATTTAGCTTTTGTAGTGGATAAAGGGACTACAACTTGTTGCTTACTCATCCAACTAACTGCATCACCATTTAGCATGGAAGTATATCCACTGATGGATCTTTTGCTTTCAACATCCCCTTCCCAATCAAAATCCACATATCCATGAATGTTGAGTGTTCTCTATGATGCAACCAAACTGCCATGGTAACATAGAGCATATTTTGAAGTCCCCTTCAAATATCTGAACACTCTCTTCATAGCATCCCAATGTGATCTTCCTGGATTTTCCATAAACCAGTTGAGAACTCCCACTTCTTGGGAAATTTTTGGTACAGACCATTGTGTACATTAGACTGCCAACAACACTTGCATAAGGTACCCTAGTCATGTCCTCCATCTCAGTGGTAGACATTGGACAATCTTCAACAGATATTTTTTTTCCCTACACAACTGGAACAACTAGCTACTTGCAATCATCCATACCAAATCTCTCCAGAACTATATTGACATATTTACTCTGACTTACCCAAAGCTTTTTTCCTGTTATGTCCCTAGTTACCTCCATCCCTAGAATGTACCTTGTTGCACCGAGATCTTTCATTTCGAACTTTGTAGACAACTGAGATTTAAGATCGTAAATCATAGACTTACTATTTCCTATGAACAACATATCATCCACGTATAGGGTAATAATAAGTGCACGATCATTTTCAGATTTATAATCAACACAATGATCAGATTTTGATCTCACAAATCCCATAGACAACACAAAAGTGTCAAATTTCTGGTACCACATTCTAGGAGACTGCTTCAAACCATTCAGAGATTTCTTTAATTTACAGACCAGACTTTTACCTTTTTCAATGAAGTGCTCAGGTTGGGACATGTAAATCTCTTCTTCTAGCTCTCCATGGAGAAACACTATCTTCACATCCATCTGCTCAATCTCTAAGTCATATATTGCTGCCAATGACAAGAAAAATTTGAAAGATGTCAGCTTTACTACAGGGGAAAAATTTCTCCATAATCAATTCCCTCTATTTTGGAAAATCCCTTTGCAACCAACCTTGCCTTATACTTTTCTACACTACCATCTAGACCAGTCTTCTTCTTGAATACCCATTTACAACCAATAGGCTTTTTCCCTTCAAGCAAAGGTACCAAATCCCAGGTTTCATTTTTCTTCAATGATTCCATTTCTTCATTCATGGCTTCCAACTAGGAATTTGAATCAAACATACTAATTGCTTATTTTATAGTCCTAGGATCATCAGTGCTAGTAATCAAAGAATAGGCACAATTCAAATCTAACATAGAGAAACCATTACCTATCAGGTTGTCATTTTTCACATGTAGACCTTCTTACTGGCTGAGGTTGTGGTTCTTCATCTTCAAAATTTTTAGAGCTTCTTGAACTCTCCTTAATTTTAGGTGCACCATGTAGTTCCTCTTTTTCTAGAGTTTGAGGAATCTAAATTACATCATTCTTATTTTCTGTTTTATCTATCTCTAGTTGTGGATCAACTACTGAAGGTTTCAGCTCATGAAATATTACACTTCTGTTGTACACAACCTTCTCAGTATCAAGATTCCAAAGCTTGTATCCCTTCACACCAACTCCATAGCCAATGAAGATACACTTAACAGACTTTGATCTTTTCTCATTGGGAACATATACATATGCCTCACAACTAAAGACACAAATATGTCTAAGAGAGGGCTTCTTACTAGACCACACTTCCAAATAATTCTTCTCAACAAGATAAGAACAAGGTGAATGATTTACCAGATAACATGTTATAGCCACAACCTCAACTTAGAAGTTTTGCTCCAGAACAACACTACTCAACATACTTCTCACTCTCTCCATTAAAATTTTGTTCAATCTATCAACAACTCCATTCTGTTGTGGAGTATAAGGTGTAGTTTTATGACTTTTAATTCCATGGTCTATGTAGTACCTTTCAAATTTTGTAGAACAAAACTCACTACCATTATCCATCCTCAAGAATTTAATTTTCTTTCCAGTCTGATTCTCTACCAAAGTTTTAAATTCTTTAAACCGACTGTATACTTTTGATTTACTCTTAAGAAACTATATAAATTCCCTTCTCTAATAGTTATCAATAAAAGAAACATTATATCTAGACTTTGATAATGAAGGAACATTAACTAGACCAAACATATTAGAATGAACATAATCCAGTACACTAGAAGATTTATGAGGACTCGAATAAAATGAAACATGGTGTTTGTTTCCATAAATACAATGTTCACAAAAATCAAACTCAAGGTTACAATCATCAAGCCCTTCAACAACATTTTTATTTTTCAAGGTTTTTAAACCTTTCTCACCTATGTGACAGATTCTATGATTCCACAACATGGTCTTCTCTACTGGAAGTTTCACCTCCAAAGAATTTGCACCCAGAGAAGCATCATCATCTTCCTCTACATGAACAACTTTGCTTGACTTTACAGAGGTGTTGTTGCATTGAACAAGACATACATCCAACTTGTATAGAGTGCCAGTATGTACACCCTTAGCCAACACCATTGCCCCTCTAGCCATCTTACATCCTTTACTTGAGAAATAAACTTCTACACTAGCATCATTTAGCTTATTGACAGAAAGTAAGCTACGAGCCAAACCTAGTATGTGTAGTACACCACCAATCCCTTTGATTCTATCATCAGGGAACTATATCTTGAATCTTCCATGACCAACAATATCCAATGTTGAATCATTTTCTAGGTACACCTTTCCACCATTATACTTCTCGTACTTAGTGAACCATTCTCTATGAGACATCACGTGAAAGGATGCACGCGATTCAGCCAGCTAGACATCATCTGATGCCTAAATCACCAAGGCTGCAATGAAGGCATCTGCATCACTTTGAGAAGAGTCATTGTTTGAAGCATTACTCTTTTTCTTCTTCTTCTCCTCCTTACAATCCTTTTGGATATGACCAGATTGCCCATAGTTCCAACATTTCACCTTGGAATTTTTACCAAGAGACTTTGATCTCCCTATAGATTTGGATTTGGACTTCTTGTCCTTCTTCTTGCCTTTCTCCTTCGATCTACCTTAAATAGCAAGGGTCTCTTTGGCCATCTCTAAAGACTTCCTTTGTATCTCTTCAGACAATAGTGAGACAACAACATATTCCATCTTGAAAGTAGCGTTCATACTTCCAATAGCCATTACAAGATGATCCCAAGTGTCGGGTAATGAACATAATAGGAGGATGCAACAATCCTCCTCAATCTTTACACCTACAAAATCTAACTGAGAAACACTCATATTAAATGAGTCTAGATGGTCTGCAACAGATGCACCTTCTTCCATCTTCAAGGAGTGCAACTTCTTCCTCAGGAATAACTTATTTACTAGAGACTTTCCCTGATAAATATCACCAATCTTTTTCCATAATGAAGCTACAAACTTCTCGTCATGGACATTCACGAGTACAAAATCATCTAGACTAAATCTTATCAGGCCTCTCACTTTTCTATCTATAAGGTCCCAATCTTCTTGCTTCATAATTTATGGCATAGTTCCAGATACAGCAACCCAAAGGTCTCTATCCACAAGCAAGTCTTCCATTTTTAGTTTCTATAAGCCAAATTTGCCACCATTGAATTTTTCAATCTCTACTCTACCTAATGTACTCACCATCTCAAACAGAACTAAGTTCTAACTTTACAATACCCCCATTGGAACAATATTAGCACAAAAAACTAGCCTTACTAACAAGGATAACACAATTGGCCAAGCTCTGATACCACTTGAAAGGAAAAATAGAGGTGCGGAATCACTTTCCTAACGCTAATACTACATAGAAGAAGTGCAAAATACCAGTTTTAAAGCTTCTTAAAACAACTGAGATGAACACATATAGAGTAAAAGAGATAAAAAAAATAAGCAATCACAGATAAAGAAAAAATTACATGGGGAAACCCTTTCAGGAAAAAACCCACCACAGGTCAAGAGAAGACACTTTGTATTACAGTAAAATAAATTACATACAAAGGTCATAGTCTTCACTCTCTGATAGTTAGCTCACGATAGTAGACTTGAGTATTTTCATGAACACACTATTACAATACTCTTATAGTGTATAATGAAAACAATCTAACTTCTCTGTCTCGCTCACACCATATTCACCATCACCCTTCGATTGACTTATATCAATGTAATCAACTGTACAAGTCTTACATTGCATTTAACATTCCAAATGAAATCACAAGTCTTAATGATGAATCATCCATCCAATCAATCAATTCGATCTTCTAACCGATTTTCTCTGCATCGACCCACCTAGGCATTAAATTCCCTTGGCTTAATTAGATCCTATCAGCAGTCGAAACACGTCTAGCATTTACTGCCTTTCACCACTCCAAACATTGACCAATTAGGTGTTGATTTCTTGCCATGTGTCACCTTCCCATTCACTCATCACTTTGACCATGAGTCAAGACTGCCACCCGAGCTCTGATCTTCTCTTACCATGCCAAAGCTGAGCTCAATGAGACCTCCCATAGTATGGAAGTTCCACCTGTTGGTATGTGGTCACTAATCATGCTATACTATACACTTTTTTGTATTGTACACTCTTCATGTATCCTTGTCAACTTTGTAAACCCTAATTTATGAAAGCTTCTAAAAGCTTGTTATAAGTGGCTAGGATGGAGAGTTGTAGGACAAAATTATTCACAATATTGTAGTAGGTTTTGCACTAGATAATAAAATCATTGGATGGCTATGGTTTTGTAAATGTAGCCCAGATTGGGTGAACCACGTTAAATTCTTTGTGTTGTCTTCTATGTGTGTTTTATTACTCTATTTTATTATTCAAATCTGCATTTAAATTTTTATATATCTGCCTTCTAACCCTAACAAGTGGTATCAGAGTGGGTTGTTTTTTATTATCATCCACAAGAAAGTGTCATGGTTGAGTGAGAGTCTCACTATTAAGTGGGAGGAATAGAAAACAAGGGTAAGTTGAAGGTTGAGAAGTTCAATGGGCAGAACTATCAGTTATGGAAGATGCAAATGGACAACTACCTCTATCAGAAGGATTTATGGCGGCCATTGGAAGGGAAAACCAAGCAACCCACAACAATGTCAGATGAGTACTGGGATATTTTTGAAAAAAAGGCACTTGGTAGTATTCAATATTACAACAACAAAGACAACTCAAGAGTTGATGAAAACCCTAGCAAAGTTATACGAAAATCCTTCCGCTTCAAATAAGGTATTTCTTATGAAGCGTTTATTTAATATGAAAATGGTAGAAGGTTGGTCAATTACTGATCATTTAAATGAGTTTAATATGGTTACCAGTCAATTAACTTCTGTAAAAGTAAACTTTGATGAAGAAGTTAGGGCTCTTTTGATTCTGTGTTCTTTGCCTAAAAGTTGGAATAGATTGGTAATGGGTGTTAGCAGTTCTATTTCTGGTTCAAATACATTGAATTTTGATGATGTTGTTGGTGTTATTTTGAGTGAGGAAATTCATAGGAAAAACTTAGGTGGAACATCCACATTAGGCAGTGTTTTGAATGCAGAAAGTAGGGGCAAAACATAGGAGAGAGAAAACAATTTTGGAAGTCATGGGAAGTCATGAGGAAAATCAAGGGACAGAAGGTCCCAATTTAGAGACAAGAGGGATTGTTGGTACTGTGGTAAGCCAGGTCATTTAAAGAAAGATTGTTGGTCTCGAAAAAATAAAGAAGGAGACAAAAATGAAGGAAATAAAGAGGAAAATGTGGTAAATAATAAATGTGATGAGGATGCTTTGATTCTTTCCCTTGACAATATTGATGATTCTTGGGTGCTAGATTTAGGGGCTTCATTTCATGCTACACCCCATATAAATTATTTTCTTGATTATTTCCAAGGGAATTTTGGGTTGGTTTATTCGGGAGATAATGAACCCTATTAGATTTTTGGAAAGGGAAGAATCAAATTTAAGTTGCACAATGGGAATCATTGGCTACTACATGAAGTAAGGCACATTCCAAAGTTGAAATGAAATTTAATTTCTGCAAGGAAACTAGATGATGAAGGTTGTGTTGTTACATTTAGTGATAAAAATTTGAAGGTTACAAAAGGTGCCTTAGTGGTAGAAAAAGGTGTGAAAGTAGGCACCTTATATATTTGTACATGTCATATTGTTCCTACTACTTTAGCTATTGCAGATAAAAATCAATGTTCAAGAACAGTTGCTGCAGTTCAGTAGGTAGAAAATCAGATAGTTTTTGTGGATTCTGAATCAGCACTATGACATAATAGACTTGGGCATATGAGTACAAAAGGTATGAAATTAATTCATTCAAAGAATGTTTTACCAAGTCTAAAATGTGTTAATATAGATTTCTTGTAAAGTTGTGTTTATGGAAAACAAAAAAGAGTTAGTTTTCTCAAGGATGGGAAACAAAAGAAACATGAGAAATTGGAGCTTGTGCATACGAATGTATGGGGACCAGCTTAGGTATCTTCTCTTGGTGGCTCTCAATATTATGTTAGATTCATTTAGGGTGCAACTAGGAAGGTATGGATTTATTTCTTTAGGCATAAATCTGATGTATTTGCAACTTTTAAAAAATGGAGAAGCTTGGTTGAGAATGAGAGGTAAAAAGACAAAATGTCTCAAATCTGATAATGGTGGTGAGTATTGCAGCAAAGAGTTTGAAGATTATTGTTCCTCTAATTGTATTCGTAGGCACAAAACGGTTTCAAAGACTCCACGGGAAAATGGAGTGGCTGAGCGCATGAATAGAACAATAATGGAGCATGCACAAACTATGAGATTGGATGTTGGACTGCCTTTAAACATGTGGGAAAAGGTTGTAAACACTACTATTTACTTAATTAATAGAGGTCCCTCTAATCCTTTGGGTTGTGGTATTCTAGAGGAAGCATGGATATGTAAAAAGGTGAGTTATTCTTTTCTCAAAACCTTCAGTTGTGAAGCATTTGCACATATAGATTCTAAAAATAGAACCAAGCTTGATGCAAAATCAAATAAGTGTATATTTTTTGGATATGGCATTGATGAATTTGGTTATAGGCTTTGGGATTTTGAAAATAAGAAAATTGTGAGAAGTGAGGATGTCATATTCAGAGAGAAAGTATTGTACAAAGATCTATTGTAGTAGCATGAGAAGACAAAAAAGGATTATGTAGTGTTGGATGATATTACAAACAACAATGTTCCAATGGTTCCTCATGCTCCGCAAGAACAACAACAAGAAATACCACAAAATCCAGTGAATGTTAGGCGATCTTCAAGGATAAGTAGACCTCTAGAAATATTTTCTCCCTCTTTGTATTCTATTTTATTGATTGATGCTGGTGAACCAAAATGTTATCATGAAGCTATGCAGGTGGATACCAAGGTTCAGTGGGAGCATGGAATGGAAGAAAAAATGGAATCCTTGTTGGAAAATCAGACTTGGAAATTATGCAAGCTGCTTGCAGGAAAAAAGGTTTTACCAAACAAATGGGTTTACAGGGTGAAAGAGGAGGATGGAGGTCAAATATTTAAAGCCAGATTAGTTTTAAAGGATTTGCATAGAAACAGGGTATTGATTTTGATGAAATATTTTCTCTAGTTGTTAAAATGACTTATATTCATATTGTTTTAAGTATAGTGGTTGTTGAAGATTTGCATTTAGAACAACTTTATGATAAAACTGCCTTTCTCCATGGTGATTTGGAAGAAGAAATATGTATGGAACAACCAAAAGGATTTGAGGTCAAAGATAAGGAGAAACTAGTGTGCATATTGAAGAAAATTTTATATGGCTTGAAGCAAGTACCTCGGCAATGGTATCTTAAATTTGATAGTTTTATGGCTGAGTAGGGCTACAATAGGTGTTATTCAGATCATTGTGTTTATTTTAAGATGTTAGGTGAATATAGCTACATTATTTTATGTTTATATGTTGATGATATGCTTGCAGCGGGGTCTAACATGAATCACATAAAGAAGTTAAAACAAAAACTAGCAAATTCATTTGCTATGAAGGATTTGGGGGTAGCAAAAAAAATCCTTGTTATGAAGATTACAAGAGAGAGGAAAAATAGGAAATTGTTTTTATCTCAAGCTGATTATGTTGAAAAATTGTTGCAGAGATTTCATATGGAGAATGCAAAATCTGTCAGCACACCTTTGCCCAATCATGCAAAATTGACTAAGGATATGTGTCCAAAGACACAAGAGGAGGAAGAAAAAATGTCCAAGGTACCATATGCTTCAGTTGTAGGAAATTTAATGTATACCATGGTATGCACGAGACCAGATATTGCTCATGTTGTAGGATTTGTTAGTAGGTATATGAGTCATCTTGGAGTTGAGCATTGGAATGCGATAAAATGGATTCTTAGGTACTTGAGAAGAACATCCAATATATGTTTATGTTTTGGGGGATCTAATATAGATTTAAAAGGCTATGTTGACTCAGATTTGGCAGGGGATATAGATACCAAGTGGAGTACCACAAGTTATGTATTTACAGTTGGTGGTACAACATTGAGTTGGATTTCTTGGTTGCAAAAGGTGTTTGCTTTATCCACCAGAGAGGAAGAATATGTGGCTACAACAGAGGTAATAAAGGAGAGGATATGGCTACAAGTCTTCATGGAAGAGGGGAAAAAAATAGGCTAAAAATCACTTGTTTAGAGATATCCAAAGTGCTATACATCTTGCAAATAATTTTGCCTTGCTCTCAAACACATACAACTGAGATATCATTTCATTCGGTCAGTATTGGAGGATGGATAAGTAAAGCTAGAAAAGATACATATAGATGACAATCCATCAGATATGTTTACAAAGCCAGTGACAAGGGAGAAGCTAAGGTACTCTTCAGCTTCGGTTGTCCTTCAAGGTTGAATTCAAGTATAATAGAGCAATAGGGTTGAAGGTGCATATTTCTAGTGGGAGTTGTAAGTGTAGCGGTGTCATCCAAGATCAGTCTCCAAGGGGGAGATTGTGTTGGTATGGAGCCTGATTAGTCTCCAAGTGGGAGATTGCTGGTATGTGGCGACTGATCATGCTATAATGTACACTTTTTTGTACTATACACTCTTCATGTATCCTTGTTGGGGATCAGGGCGGCAGACCCTCAGAAATTTATTTTTCACCTTTTTTCGCTTCGTCACCGAAAAAAAGAAAAAGCCGACTTTGTAAACCCTAATTTCTAGAACCTTCTAAAATCTTGTTATGAGAGGTTGGGATGGAGAGTTGTAGGATGACATTATTTGCAATGTTGTAATAGGTTTTGCACTAGATAATAAAATCATTGGATGGATGCGGTTTTGTGGATATAGCCCAAATTGGGTGAACCACGTAAAATTCTTTGTGTTGTCTTCTATGTGCGTTTTATTATTCTATTTTGTTGTTCAAATCTACATTTAACTTGTTATATATTTTCCTTCTAACCCTAACACCACCACCCAACCGTAGGTTCCTTCTAACACCATCGTGGTATCGAGGTAGTGGCTTGTCTGTCAGCCTGCCACTTAGCACTATGTCACTGCCAAGCTCAACACAATCTTCCATGATATGGTGGTGCCATCGCTCAACTATGAGGCTAAGAAAAGCCTCCCATGTCCTGGTGGTAACTGCCTATGCCGACCATCGAGCTCCACCATGCTATCGAGCCCCGATCGCAAGACCTCTACGGTAAGGAGGTAGACATTAGCTTTGACTGCCATGACTTATTGCACCACCACAATATGGCAAAAATGCCATCATGGTAGGGTGGTAAGCATTCTTCACAAACCACCAACTATTAATCATGCTCACCGTGGCTTCACTAAGCGACACCCACAATAAGGTGGTAACCATCATCCTGACCTCTGCCCTTCACCATGCTGTCGTGCCATCGCTGAACGATACCCGCGGTATGGTGGTGAACCTTTGCTTAACTGTCACCCATCAATCACGCTACTGTCACCCTAGGAAGGAGACCCTGTAGTATGGTAGTGACACTACCCAACCACAAACAAATTGATAGAGGCCCGTGGTAAAGTGGTAAACCGTGAGACTACGCCTCTATGAAAGACTCGCAATGGTAGAGTGGTAAAGGCTGAGAAAGGATGTTAATTTCACCAAGTCTTTTTAGAGGTTCAAGCCAAAAGTTGAGGCAACTATTCTGAACAATTTGTGCTTATCTTGCTTATGTTTTCATTTAGTCATTTGTAAAAGTGGTTCATGCAATGCTCTGATACATTATCATAGTTCCAAGTTGTCTAAAATTTCAAAGTTTAACTATTCAAAGTATGAATGTTAAAATTCGTCCATTAGTGAGTTTGGTGTCTTGTGTAAAAGAAAGCATTAAAAGATTGTTCATTCAACATTATGTGAACAATTTATACTATGATTTGATATGAGTTGTTATGTTTGATTAGGTCTTTGGAAAACCATCATTCTAAATATAGTATTCACATTGCATATATAAGTCACTCATTTATTCAAGATCTAACAGTTCAAATATTCATTTCAAGTCATAAAAAGTTTTAATTTATTCATTACTCTGATTCACCCCACCCTCTCAAAGTAATTCCACTTCCAAATAATGGTATCAGAGCATAGGGTCCTGCATTAGGTTTCATACCTAAGATTGATTTTGGTATTTTGGAAGTCTATCAAACATATCTTGAATTCAGGAAGGTGCTTCCTGACTTGAGCCAAATCCTTGATTGATAATGTCTAATTGACTTAAGGTTTTTGGAATTGGAGTGTTGTGTCTAATATGGAAAAAGGTAGAAGGAATAAGGGAAAAAGAAGTTCATAGCAAAACACAAATCATCAAATACTGCCTGAATCTAATATGAGTAGTAATGAGGAAGAGGTCATAAATAATAACTCTAAAATGGTAGAGTATCCTAGATCTGGAACACCTCAGCTTGAAGGTACAAATTTTATCTTGTAGAAATCTAGAATGAAAACTTATTTTTCTTCTTTAGGGTTTGAAGTGTGGGCTGCAATCGAAAGAGATTGCATTACATCTACAACATCTCCTTGTACACCTAAGCAAAAGAAATCTCTTGAATTCAATGTCAGAGCTATAAATGCTATTTTTAATAACCCGCCAAGTAAAATTCATCGCAAAAGTAATTCATTACAGTAGTGCAAAGGAAATTTTGGATAATTTGATTGAAATGAATCAAAATGGTGAGTTGCAAGAGGAGATATCTTTAGGTATTGAAATAAGTTGTGGGTCATGTGATAGTGATGATTGTGCAAGTCTTTATCATTCTAAAGAAAATTAGATTGAGTCTAAGTCTATAGAGATTACCAATGAACATTCAAATGGCCAAGAAATTAAAGAAAAAGAATATCATTGTTTTGGAGAAGTTAACTTTGAATAGTAATATGAGGAACAAGAAAGAGAGGTCGATTTGGAAGGTGAACTCCTATGTACTCTAGATACAATTAATCAGCTTAGAAGAGAGAACCAAAATTTAAAAAGGTAACTTCAACAAGAAAAAGATATCAAAGATAAGATATGTTCAGATCTTATAGAAGCAAAGGTACAAGTTGTACAAGCTAGAAAGATTGAGGAAGAAGTTAGAACCAACTTAAGGTAAAAGAATAGAGTATAATTTGAATGGCTCTATGTCTTTGGATAAACTTATTGGTACACAGAAAGCACCAAGTGACAAAAGTGGTATGGGCTTAGAAGAAGGACGGTGCTCTAAAGTTAGAAAAACACCTAGAACAAAGGTAGATTTAAACATTCATGTTGTTGATATTGAAATTACAGGAAACAAATAACACAAGGATATCAATAGAGGAGAAACCTAAATAGAACAAACAAATTCATTGGATCTCACTCTGCTTGGCAAGGTAAATTGATGAGGTAAAATTGTTCCTTTTCAAGCTATTTTTATTCTTGTTTTGAGTATGGCCACAAAGCATCTGAGTGTGTGTTCAAAGTGAAGAAAAGTGATAGGAAAAGAAACTATGGTAGTATCACATGCTTCAAATGTAGTCAATCAGGTCATATTGCAAGAAACTGTGATAACATATCTCTAAGGGGTGACACAAGATATTATAAGTCTTTTACTATATGTTATAGATGTAATGGTTTTGGACATAAAGAAAAGTTTTGCAAGGGTCAATGGAAGGAAGCATCTGGAAACAAAAAAGAATCTAATAATTTGCTTAAGTAAAGGAAAGAACTATTGAGGGTTTGGAAAAGAAGAAGGAAGGACTTAGTGTTGTGCATGATGCACAAGAGTCATCTCTTAGATTTTAATGACTGTTTGGTTTTAGGGGAAGTAATCCAATATTTTATTTACTATCCCCAAGAATTCTGTAGTGGAACAAGTTTTTGAAGCTTTAGTATAGTTTGTTTGCTTCATGGAGCAAGAGAAGAGCAGTGGTATATTTGAGTCATTTGATGACTTTTAGTACATGATTGATAGCATACATGTCAATATTCTTCATGATCAGAAATGCTTGAATGTTTTTCATGCAATTATTCATGTCAGAATTAGATCTTAGGGTATCAAGGATGTCATCATGTTTTTTCTAGGATGAATTTGGAATAACAATCAACATTTACAGTAATTTTATTTGATATGTATTCCTTACATTTTGATAAGTTATTATATACAATATTCATTGTGTTTCCTTATGATTCACAAGCTGAGTTATTTGATAGATCAAAGTTTCTTAATTCATTCCAAACTTACTTGATTTTGTGTTGATTCAAAAGGATAGTTGTTAGGATGTTTGGATCTAGTGGTGATACGTGGTATTACATAAATGTTTAACAAGTACCATTGTTTGAACAGATCATGATACATTTCTAAATGTTGTTGATTCTGGATTAATAGATTTTTGGTTGCTAGTGACTCTTCTTTGACAGAGTAGCTACAGGATAGCAGTGATATTGATCTTCAAAAGTTGGTGATAAAACACTTGACACAAGTATACATTACTTTGGCTACTTGCATCTTGGGGCAGTAAGAACTATGTTGATATCAAGTTCATTTTTTCTTGTGATCATTGAAAAGTGTTGATTTATTACTTATATCTTGTCAAATTTGTCAAAATTTCACAGAAGTTGATACTTGCTCATTTGTTAATGACTTTTTGCATATAAAGTTTTAAGTGGTGAATAAGGAGCACTTCGGGAAAATCAGTCTTGTTAAAATCGATTTGGCGGTGATAAGGATGTTTGTTAAATCATATGACAGTGTGGCATGACTGCTTGTTAAATCCTTTGATCTTGAAATTGACAATCTATATATTCTTGACCTTGGTTTTTCAATTTTATGATTAGGTAACAGGTACATAGTGATTTGGATTAGTCTTGGCATTGGTACTCAGTATATGATGTATACCATCTATCATAAGGCTTTAATGTCTTTTGTGAAAAATATTTGCATGATTATATCCATGTTGTAGCTTGGTATTGTTGCCATTCCCAACAATCATTTCATAGTGCTATTTGGATCTTGATTGACAATGAATAAAGATTTTTGGTGATCTTGGTTGGATTCTTTATGATTCTTGTTTGGCTCTTAATAGATGGAAGTATTGCATGAATATGGTTGAAGCTTAAAGGGATATTTTTGCATATCACTGGTGAAATAGTTTTGTATTTTTCATATATTCTTTGGTATCAAAGAAGATGATATGTTGTTGTCATGCAATTTCTGGTTGACATGTTGTTGTCATGTATCTGATATATATTTCTTGAGTGGTTGCTTGGATAGTGGCAGTACAAATAGTGTCTTTTTGTCATGCTTAATCTTAATCCTCCTATTGTTGTTGGTATTATTGGACGTGGTTGTGTTGGACAATATGTTTGGACCACGACCACCGTATTTTATCAAACATGCTTTCAAGTTTTTTTTATGTCACAATGAACAATGCTTATTCACATTCTTGGATAGTGTGAAGTGAATTCATTTGGTTGGAAATTATTGTTTTCTTATTGGCTCAGTGACTTTTCAGTGGTGTGTTTTAGGGGGGATTGGTTCTTTGGTTTCTCTTTTACAACTCTATTATATTTTTCTTCTTTATTTCTCTATCTATTGTTGGTTATTGTGTTGAATTGTTGGTTGCCTTCTTAGTTTTTTCATGGAATTTCACTATACTCTCCTTGATTCTTTTTCATTAGGAAAAAAGGGGGAGACTAATTAGTGTTTCTCCATCAAGGACAAAGGGGGAGTTTGTTGAATTCTTATTTTTCTTTGGTTGTCCTTGATGAAAAAATATATTGGGCTCTATTGGAATGCTCTTTAGTATTTGATGATTCAAGATTTTAATGATATATTGGTTTTTGATGTTTACTATTGAATCGTATGGTATCTAGATTTCAATCTAAAAGTCCCATATTACGGTTGTAAAAATAATATTAAAGTATATCTAGGGTACTCTTGATTTTGGTTTATGGTATCCTCGAAACAATTATTTTACTTTAATGGCTTTCACTAATGCTGATTAGGCTGGCTATTTAGATGAAAAAAAAAAGCATCAATGGTGCAACAATTTATCTTGGTGATTGATATGGCATTGGTTTACATTCAGGGGGTTTTTGTTGGTTTTGGTATTCTGTACTTATTCATGGAAAACATTGTGTTGGTTATTGTTCATTTTTTGTTGTGTACAGATGCTTCGAGTTCCATGTGCGGATAGATGGCATTCACAGGGTTCTATTTTCAAGTGTTTGTGATGTTCAGTTTAGAGTGAAGGTTATTCATTTCAAATGTGAAGGTATATCTTGCTTTTGTTTACATTGTGACACCATAGTGGCATATATTTCTTCACATGGTATTCAACTTTCTTTCTTTATTGGAAAATACTATCATAGTCATATGATAGCACTATCAAGTTTCATTGTTATGATCAGTTTACATGGCTTTATCATTCTTGATACATGGTCAGACTATCATGTTGCATATGTTTAGTTGCTATACATATAGCTTCACAAGGGTTCTTGCATAAGGTGGAGTTTATTATTAAAGATGTTTATAGTCATACACAATATGTGTATTGTGATAGGGTCATCCCACAATATTGGTTTACAATTTTTGGGCAAACTGGACACTGAACTGATATTTTTTAACTAAATCTTAACTTTCAGGCTCCTATAGCGGCTAAACCGTGAGAAATTTGAATATGATGAAAATTAGTGATTTGTGAAATTTTGTCTATAGATTCTAAATATATTTTTTTCAAAAAATTTGGAATCATATTGCACTTATTTTTCCATCTCCTTCAAAAACTAGCTTTTAAAACCGAATAGCATTTTTAAGGAGTGACACTCACCGTATACAACATAACATTTTTTGTATGAAGGATAAAATTCTATTTTTTTTGAATTTAGATTTGTGACTATGATATCTATTACTTTCATTTGGTTTCATAGTGTTTTATTAAATATTTTTTCCTTAATCAAGTTTCGAATTCAAACCAATGATAATTGAAACATAGGCGAACTGTATACAACATAACATTTTCTATATGTATCAAAATTCAATTTTTATTTTTTTAATGGATCAAGGACATCAATACACAGCCTGAACATATTTTTTTAAATTTTATTTTGATAATCTGCTATTTTTCCACATGTGTAGAACATAGAGCTTGATTTTCAGTGAAAAACCAATGTTTAATAAAACTAAAAAAACACATACATAATAAAATCAAAACATATTAAAATTATATTCATTGGATAGTTCATTCTAAGGAATACCATTATCATTTAAAATAAATTTTAAATGAATTCATTCGATCCCCTAAAAGGTAATTCAAAGTGATTTTTTATCAGCATTTTGATAGGTGTAAAGGAGACTTTGTTGTAGGTATGGTTTAAAACTAGTAGGGTTCTATCCAAGGGGGTTTGATCAAACCCTCTTCAATTGGAATCCTTAAAATGGAAATTTTTAAGGCTTAAATCATTATATTTTCTAAAAATATGTGATTTCAGCAAAAATTAGAATCTCCCAGAAATTGTAAACCAGCTTTGTGAGATCACCCGATACAATGTATCTCACCTTGCATATTGACTTAATCTATTTGTTTGGTCATCATGCTCTATTAGGTCTCAACTTAAGTGATAAATTAGCCTTGAAAATTTTGGGACAATCGAATATTCTCATTTTATTTGAAGACTTTAGTCTTCATCGTGCATATGTGAGTCAACATACTCATTAGAGTTTACTTGTTGATTGTTGCATTTTAAAGAAGGCTTATCAAGTGTTTAGTAAAGTGTTTGGAAGTGGCACTATGCTTGGACAAATATGATAACTCACATGGATGTGAGTTGGCAATGACAATTATTATGGTGTTTTGGTTTCACTCTGGTAGCAACATGTTGCGTGGAAATTCCTGATGACTTGGAAAACACATGTGGCTTATGATTTGGCTTTCATTAATGCATTATTGTGTCAGTGTATGGTGGAACTAAAAATGATTAAAATTTGGTTTGTGGATTCCAAATGATTATGTTTTTTGAAAAAGGTCTCGATGGTAAAGGAAATTAGGGAAAAGACATTGTTATGTTTTTCATTGAACAACCGAACCCTAGCCGCCATTGAAAATACAATTGTGTTTATAGTTTGTAAATTCTAAGCTGAGACTTGGCACAAGCTGAAGGAATGGTGAAGTGTGAGTTATGGAGAATCAGTTGGTGGTCTTCTCTTGAGCTAGAAGCAGAGGTAATAGAGGATCTTAAGGGATTTTGTTTGCAGTTTGAACCGCCATAACAAAGGTAATATCCTTACATTGCTTTGATCTTTCGAAGGTAAATTTGGTAAATGGAAGAGTAAAAATTAAAGAATAATTACTTCCTTTCTGGTTTCAATTTTAAAGATATCTTGAGTTTTCCTTAATCATAACTGAATCTAAAACTGTTTTGAACTTGAAGTTCAAACTCAAGGGTTTTTTATGTTTACACAAATGCATTTTTCAGTTTTCAAACCCTAGTTAACTCAAGTGTTTCAAAATTTTGGATTGAAGGGTTTGCAATATGTGAATAAGGTTTATTCTAGTCTATAAAAATCATGGAATCTTTAGCCATTGGTGTGTGATAGATATTGGAATGAAACAATAGAGTGTTGGTTGAAAAGAGAATAAGGGTTTATTACAGTGATATTTTTGTATTCTAAAAAAAATGTAAAAGGGAGAGGTTAAAGTGTATATATCTTTGATCCTCATTACAAAGATGCATATTTCAGTGAAATTTTATTGGTACTCTTTCATTCAGTACATATTATAATGGGAATTATTGTATATCTTTTATATGTACTCTATTGAGATTTTGTAATTGCAAAAATAATGTAGTTATAAGGTTCTCACAATTTGTATAGTTATTGAGAAACTTTGTAAAGGAGTTGGTGCTTCAAAATTTTGGTGGATTTGGTGCTTTGAAAAATATTTTAATCAGTTTGGTATTAAGCCTATAAGGCATTTTGGAGTGGTTTTTCTACCCCAAAAGGTTTTCCCACTCATCAAAGCTTTTTGTTTCTCTTTTGTGTGATTTTTTCTTATATTTCTTATGTTTTCATTCACTCATTTGTGAAAGTGGTTCATGCAATTATTTGATACATTATCACAGTTCCAAGTTGTCTAAACGTTCAAAGTTTATTTTTTCAATGTATGAATGTTAAAATTCTTCCATTAGTGAGTTTGGTGTCTTGTTTAAAAGAAAGCATTAAAATATTTCTCATTCAGCATTATGTGAAAAATGTATATTATGCTTTGATATGAGTTTTTAAGTATTCATGTGATGTTTGATTAATTCTTTGGAAAAAAATCATTCTAAATATAGTATTCACATTGCATATATAAGTCACTCATTTATTCAAGAGATCAAACAATTCAAATCTGCATTTCAAGTCATAATTTTTTTTAATTTATTCATTACTTTGATTCATCCCCCCTCTCAGAGTAATTCCACTTCCAACATGATATCCCTTATTTGTTTAGCCTGTCTAACACCTACACACATGGAGATGGGGAAAATGTTGGATATGTATAGGGGTTTTCCTCAATCAAACCTCCACTTTGGTGTTTCCACATCCACAAACATCTAGACAAGATCAAAATGCATAAAATGAAATAGATGTGTGATATAAAAAGACCCCACTATGGAGGAGAACCTGTATCACGATTTAATAGACACTAGATGAGATGAGATTAAGTACAATAATAGATAATATTGATTAAAGACAAGTAAAATAGCATCACTAGCAGTTGTGGCTCCTCTCTTGAGACAATAGATATGATATGCTCACTTGCAAAAGGAGTCTTTGTTGTTGTAAGAGAATTTTAATAAAGTTTTGTTAAGAATGAGAAGTAAAGAGATCCAAATCCAAAAATGTTGCAAGAAGTTGTCCAAAGTTTATGTAAATGAGAGAGAGAAGAGAGTTTTGTTCATAGACTACGTGGGAATAGTTGCTACAATCGGGTTTGGGTGTTGGGACATGCATCACAAATGGTATGTGTGAAATATTCTTATTTGAATTTTGAATTTTAGTGACACATTTGTGTGCCACAAAGATGTTTTTATGCCACACTATAGTCCAACTAATTTCCTTTGAAATTAAAACCACAAGTTGTGAATGCTTTGTCATTACCATCCATGAAGTCAGAATAATGAAATTTTTATTATGGACTTTGTCATGAGTAAGAGCAAGAAGATGAGTCCACAAAATGTGGAAGTTTTTGCCTTAGGAAAAAAATGAAATTGTATTGCCAAAAGCAGAATCCCAATTTTCTAATAAATGGGATCTCGCTTTTAAAAATCGGGATCCCATTTAGCTTCAGGATCCTGAGCATAAATTCTAAATGGGATCCCATTTATTAATGGGTCTCAAACCGACAGATTGGAAACAAGATCCTGATCTTTACTAAAAGGAAAAGAAGAGGTGTGGAATACACTTTCCTTACACTAATACCTCAAAGGAGAAGTGGAAAATCATTCTTTTAAAACTTTCATACACTTAAGATGCACACATATAGGATAACAAGAGTAATATAAATAAAACATACAGAAAAAGAAGACATCCAAAAATTACATGGGAAAACCCTTTCGGGAAAAAACCCACCACACCAAGAGCAATCACTTTGTATTACAGTAAAAGGTTTACATACAAAGTTATAGAATTCCCTCTCTGATATTAGCTCACAATAGTAGAATTCAACTTCTTATAGACCTCTCATAGACTTATCTTTGTTACAATGCTATTCAACATACAAAGAAATGCTCAGTCTCAATTCATACGCTTTCTATTTGTTCAAACTATCCTCTATAACCAACCAATCGGGTGTCTTAATTATACACATTAATTTTAACAGATGAATCTGATCTCTTCCAATCCAAGTCACCCTACAATCATGCATCGATCTTCCCTGCATTTAATTATGCTTCCTATAATCGGATCGTGTCACCTGCCAAATCGAGCTTTGCAGTTAATGCTTTCACCGCTTCAAGCAATCGACCAATCAGTTGTTGATTATTGCACCACATGTCGAAACTTGACTTGATGATCACTTTGACCATCAAGTCAAATATTCTATCTAAGAAATGACCACCTTCTAGTGTGCAATCACAAGCCTATCAAATAGCTCTCATGATAATGCAGTGTACTATACTACTGCTCAACCCAGACAAGGCCTTTGTAGTCTGGCGGTATACATATCGTACCACTACAACTGAGTAGAGATACCATCATGGTATGGAAGTAGGAAAACAACCACCATTTTTCCACCTTCATTGTGTCACCATCAAGCCCTTCACAACCTTCCATGGTAAGGAGGTAACCGCCATACTGACTGTTGAGCCTATTGCATTGCCATGCCTCGACTGCAAGACCTCTGCAGTAAGGAGGTAAGCTTCTCCACCAACCACCATGGCTTATCATGCCACCATACAATGGCCAAAAGGCCATCACAATAAGATGGTAAATATTCTTTCTAAATATTATGGTCTACTGTTCCATCGTACCATCTCCAAGCAACCCTTGCAGTACCAAGGAAAATGTTTTGGCTGACCGCCCAATCCACCGCGCCACTGCCAACAAAGGAGAGTGACTCTATCATATGGTGGTAACACCACCCAATCATGGACCGAATGGAGGAGGCTCATGGTAAGGTGGTAAATCGCACAACCGCACCTCTAAGAGATGCATCCAATGGTAGAGTGATAAAGGCCATAAAAGGAAGAAATCCACCAAGTCTTTCTTAGAGGTATAAGCCATAAGTTGAGGCACCTATTTCCAACAAGCTCCCATTTGATGAAAACTTACTGGATTTCTCTAGACTTCAAATTTACTAATGATCATAGGCCCCAAGGCCAATCGAACTAGCACACCATCTGAATTTGTACGTGCTATGTGGCTTTGTCAATGCATCTGCGACATATTCTTCAAAGTATCCACCTTTTCTAAACTGACCTTTCCATCCTCCACCATGTCTCTAACAAAGTGATACTACACATTGATGTGCTTTGTCCTGGCATGGAAAGTAGGATTCTTCACCAAACAAATGGTACTATGACTGTCACAACAAATAGCAATCTGCCCTACATCAAAACCTGTATCAAAACACAAATGAATCAGCCAAACAACTTCTTTGCATGCATGTGTTGCTTCCATGTATTCTACCTCTATTGTAGACAAAGTGACTATAGCCTGCCAATTTCTCATCCAACTAATTACACCACCATTTAACATGAAAGTGTATCCACTAGTGGATCTTCACTGTCAATATCCCCTGGCCAATTAGAATCCACATATCCACAAATGTTGAGAGTTATCTATGATGCAACAAAGTTGCCATGGTAACATAGAGCATATTTTGAAGTACCTCTCAAATATCTAAACACTCTCTTTATAGCATCCCAGTGTGTCCTTCCTATATTTTCCATAAATCAGCTAAGGACTCCCACTTCTTGGGAAATTTTTGGCCTTGTATAGACCATTGCATACATTAAAATTCCAACAACACTCGCATAGGGTACCCTAGTCATGTCCTCCATCTCAGTAGAATATTTTGGATAGTCTTCAATAGATAGCTTCATTCCCTGTAAAAAAGGAACAACTAGCTACTTGCAATCATTCATATCAAATATCTTCAAAATATTGTTTATATACTTACTCTGACTAACCCAAATATTTCTACTCATTCTGTCCCTAGTTATCTCCATCCCTAGAATATACCTTACTACACCCAGATCTTTCATTTCAAACTTTGCAGACAACTGAGACTTAAGATCAGAAATCATAGTCTTACTATTTCCTATGAACAACATATCATGAATGTACAAGGTAATAATAAGCACATGATCATTTTCAGATTTATAATACACACAATGATCAGATTTTGATCTCACAAATCCCATTGACAACACAAAGGTGTGAAAATTTTCGTACCACATTCTAGGAGACTGATTCAAACCATACAAATATTTCTTTAATTTGCAGACCATACTTTCTTTACCCTTTTCAATGAAGTGCTCAGGCTGGGACATATAAATTTTTTCTTGCAGCTCTCCATGGAGAAACATTGTCTTCACATCCATTTTCTCAATCTCTAATTCATACGTTGCTGCCAGTGATAGAAGAAATTTGATAGATGTCATCTTTGCTACACTGGAAAATATTTCTCCATAATCAATTCCCTCTATCTAGGAAAATCCCTTTGCAACCAACCTTGCCTTATATTTTTCAACACTGTCATCTAGACTAGTCTTCTTCTTAAATACCTATTTATAGCCAATAGGCTTTCACCCTTTAGGGAAAGGTACCAAATCTTAGGTTTCATTCTTATTCAATGATTCCATTTCTTCATTCATGGCTTCCAACCAGGAATTTGAATCAGACATATTAATTTCCTCTTTCATAGTCCTAGGATCATTAGTGCTAATAATCAAAGCATAGGCATAGTTCGAATCTAACATAGAGAAACCATACTTATCCGATTTCCATTTTTCACGTGTAGAACTTCTTACTAGTTGAGGTTGTGGTTTTTCATCTTCAGAACTCTCAAAGCTTCTTGAACTCTCCTCAGTTTTAGGTACACCATGTAGTTCCTCTTTTTCAAGAGTTTGAGGAATTTCAACTACATCATTCTTCTCTTTTCTTTTACCAGTCTCTAACTGTGGATCAACTACTAAAGGCTTCAGCTCATGAAATATTACACTTCTATTGTACAAAAAAATTTTCAATATCAAGATTCCAAAGCTTGTATCCCTTCACACTGACGCCATAGCTAATGAAGATACATTTAACAACATTGTTCTCCAATTTGATCTCTTTTCGTTTGGCACACATGCATATGTCTCACAACCAAAGACACGAATATGTCCCAAAGAGGGCTTCTTACTAGACCAAGCTTCCAAATGTGTTTTGTCAACAAGAGTAGAATAAAGTGAATGATTTACCATGTAACATGTTGTAGCCATAGCCTCAACCTAGAATATCTTATCTAGACCAGCATTGCTTAACATACTTCTTGCTCTCTCCATTAATGTTCTGTTCAACCTTTCAGCAACTCCATTCTGTTGTGGAGTATAAGGTGTAGTTTTATTCCTTTTAATCCCATGGTCTTTGAAGTACCTTTCAAATTATGTAGAACAAAACTCACCACCATTATCCATCCTCAAGCATTTAATTTTCTTTCCAATCTGATTCTCTACCAAAGTTTTAAATTATTTAAACCGATTGAACACTTCTGATTTACTCTTCAGGAAGTATATAAATGCCCTTCTCGAATAATAATCAATAAAAGAAAAATAATATCTAGTCTTCGATAACAAAGGAACATTCACTAGAACAAAAACATTAGAATGAACATAATCTAGTACACCAGAAGATTTATGAGGACTCAAATAAAATGAAACACGATGTTACTTTCCATAAATGCAGTGTTCACAAAATCCAAACTCAAGGTTACAATCAACAAGCCCTTCTACAAGATTTTTATTTTTCAAGGTTTTTAAACCTTTCTCACCTATGTGACCAAGTCTATGATGCCACAACATGGTCTTCTCTACTAGGAGTTTCACCTCCAAGGAATTTGCACCCAGAGGAGCTTCATCTTCCTTCGCTACATGAGCAACTTTTCTTGACTTTGTAGAGATGTTGTTACATTGAACAGGACGTGCATCTAGCTTGTACAGAGTGCCAATTCTTACACCCTTAGCCAGCACCATTGTGCCTCTAGCCATCTTACATCCTTTACTCAAGAAAGAAACTTCCACACCAACATCATTTAGCTTACTTAAAAAAAGTAAGTTACGAGCCAAACTTGGTATGTGTAGTACACCACCAATCCCTTTGATTCTTCAATTAGGGAATTGTATTTTTGACTCTTCCATGACCATAAATCTTGAGTGTTGAATCACTTGCTAGGTACACCTTTCCACCATCATAATTTTTGTATATAATGAACCACTCTCTATGAGACATCATGTGGAAAGATGCACCTGAGTCAATCAGCCAGACATCATCTGATGTGTGAGTCGCCAAGGCTACAATGAAGGCATCTACTTCACTCTTAGAAGATTCATTTTCTGAAGAGTTATTCTTCTTTTTCTTCTTATCGTTACAATCCTTTCGGATATGGCTAGGCTACCCACAATTCTAGTACTTCACCTTGAAATTTTTACTAGGAGATTTTGATCTCCCTTTAGATTTGGATTTTGACATCTTGTCCTTCTTCTTACCTTTCTCCTTTTTTCTTTCTCGAACAACAAGAGCATCCTTGGCCATCTTAGTAGACTTCCTCTGCATCCCTTTAGAGAATAGCAAGGCAACAATGTTTTCTTTCTTGAAATTAGTTGTTGTACTTCCAATAGCCATCACCAGATGATCCCAATTGTTAGGTAATGAACATAACAGGAGCATGCAACGATCCTCCTCCTCTATCTTCACACCCATAGACACCAACTATGCAAAAATAATATTAAATGAGTTCAGATGGTCTACTATAGATGCACCTTCTTCCATCTTCAAGGAGTACAACTTCTTCCTCGGGAATAAATTATTTACCACAAACTTTCCTTGATAAATATCACCAAGCTTCTTCCATAACGAAGCTACAGTCTTCTCCTCATGGACATTCAAGAATACAGAATCGGAAAAACAAAGTCTTATTAGACCTCTCACTTTTCTATCTGCAAGGTCCCATTCTTCTTATTTCATACCTTGTGGCATAGTTCCAGATGCAACAACCCAGAGGTCTCTATCCATAAGCAAGTCTTCCATTTTGAGTTTCCACAACTCAAAGTTGTCACCATTGAATTTTTCAATTTCTACTCTACCTAATGTACTCATCATCTCAAATAGAAATTTTTTCTAACTTTGCAAGGCTCCCACTAGAATAGTATTATCACAAAAAACCAGCCCTACTAACATGGATAACACAACTGGCCAGGCTTTGATACCACTTGAAAGGAAAAGCAGAGGTGTAGAATACACTTTCCTAACACTAATACCTCAGAGGAGAAGTGAAAAAATATTCTTTTAAAACTTTCATACACTTAATATGCACACATATAGGATAACAAAACTAACAAAAATAAAACATACAGACAAAGAAGACATCAAAAAATTATGTGGGAAAACCCTTTCGGAAAAAAAACCAACCACACCAAGAGCAATCACTTTGTATTATAGTAAAAGGTTTACATACAAATTTATAGACTTCCCTCTCTAATCTTAGCTCATAGTAGTAGACTTCAAATTCTTATAGACCTCTCACAAACTTATCTTTGTTACAATGTTACTCAACATACAAAGAAATGCTCAGTCTCAATTCACACGTTTTCTATCTATTCAAACTATCCTCTACAGCCAACCAATCGGGTGTCTTAATTATACACCTTCTTTCTAATAGATGAATCTGATCTCTTCCTATTCAATTCACACTATAATCATGAATCGGGCCACCCTGCATTTAACTTTGCCTCCTATAATCGGATCCTGTCATCCGCTGAATCGAGCTTTGCAGTTAATGTTTTCACCACTTCAAGCAATCAGCCAATCAGTTGTTGATTATTGTGCCACGTGTTGAAATTTTACTTGAACATCACTTTGACCGTTGATTCAAATCTATCATCCAAGAAATGACCACCTTCTACCACACCACCGCAAGCCTATCGAACAAGTCTGATGATAATATGGTGTACTGCACTACCGCTCAACCCAGACAAGGCCTTTGCGGTCTCTTAGTATACATACCACACCACTGTGACCAAGCAGAGATACCATTGTGGTATGGTGATAGATAAACAACCACCAATCTACCAACTTCATTACGTCACTTTCAAGCCCTTCACAACCTTCCACAGTAAGGAGGTAACCGCCATACTGACCGTGAATCCCACCGCACTGCCTCACCCCGATCGTAAGACCTCTGCTATAAGGAGGTAAGCTTCTCCACCGACCACCAGGGCTAACCGCACCACTGCACCATGGCCAAAAGGCCATCATGGTAAGGCACTAAATTTTCTTTCTGATTGTTACAGTCTACCGCATCACCACGCCATCTCCAAGCAACCCCTGCAGTGTCGAGGTAAACGTTCTGGCTGATCGCCTAGTCCACCGCGCCACCGCCAACGAAGGAGAGTGACTCCACGATATGGCGGTAACACTGCCCAACCATGAACCAAATGAAGGAGGCTCATGGTCTGGCGGTAAACTATACAATCGCACCTCCAAGAGATGCATCCAGCGGTAGAGTGGTAAAGGCCATAAAAGGAAGAAATCCGCCAAGTCTTTCTCAGAGGTACAAGCCAAAAGTTGAGGCAACTATTTCCAACATTTATAAAATAGGATTTGATAAATATTATACATTTAAATGTGTATTCATCAAGAGACACAATCAATTAAACTTTATGAGCATAGATATAATTAGAATATAAAACAATTTGTTAAACTTTACTTGTGGGACTAGTGGATACAATTGATAAATTTTCAATGTTTGTTTGTAAATTTAGTTTGAAAATTCTTAAATCCTTGTACAATCCATTTCCAATTGTCACTTAATTAGATAATATTTGCATTCATTTCTATTTTATGTTATGTTATGATCTTTCTTAGTCATGCCTTGTTTCCATTTCTTGTTTGCATGTGTTGTCTCTTGTCTTTCGACAATCTTAACTCTCATTCTAGTCAATTAGTTGTTAATTAGGCTTCTAGTTTAGTCTAAAATCTCAATTTTCACTACTTACCTAGACACTAAAAGAATCTAAATATTTTTCTTTTCTTTCTTTTAGGTTCTTTCAATTCCAAACAATCCAAAATAAAATAATATTTTAGATATTTGGGAAAATTCAACATTAACTAATTTTATTATACATTTTATATCTTCAAATTCATTTAAGTGGGAAACATTCAACTTTAACATAGTATATTAAACTTCACATATATATGGGTAAGTGAAAAAAGATGGGGGGCCGAAAATGGGGCTTAAGTGGCCACTTTTTTTTCTAAAATCAGGACATACTGACCTTAGACATGAAATTGAGGATAATTACACTCAAAATTTTGAGATACAACAAAAACAAGGATAGTAGTGCTCTGAGTCTACTTTCTAAACTACTAATTTATTTTGAAAATGGCTAAGATTAAGAATTTCAAACAAGGGATGCAAAAAAATTGGTGTTATTTTTGTTAGAAAAACATAACACAACAACTTTTGTGCGTAGCTAGCATGGTGAACTTTCTTTTAGTATTTTTAAAATCGCTTCAGTGAGAAATTAGCCAGCACTATGCAGTTGATGCATGATTTTTCTTATAATTTTTTAAAGACTATTTTATATTTTACTAATTTTCAAAGTGGACACTTCCTAAAAAACAAAATTTTGGTCATGTTACCCCTACAAATTTTGGAAACTAATTGAAATTTTCTCTTTTTTTACAATAAAAATTGTAGAATGGAGTCTAGTTTCTAAAAATCTAATTTATTTGAAATCTCAATGAATGGTTAATTTGTAACAAAAAAAAAACACGAAACATTGCTTTTTGCAGAAAAGAGACACACAAACAAAATAAATTATAGATCAAAGGCTTAACATTGTCAAAAAGTTGAAAAAATTACATCATTGGATAGCTAAGAGAGAGCCTAACATTACTCAAGTGCTTGATTTGTTCGAAATTGAAACATATCCAATCTGGATGGTGAGCACGAACCTGATTATGTGAAATATTGTAGAATTTGCAAAAACATGTCTCTGGTCATTGGGAAGGCCCTCCAAGCCTTTGGGTTGGTATTCCAAGGAAAATACCAAGCCTAAGGCTTGGGGATTCCCAAGAAAAGATATAATGTGAGCGCGTTATAATGCAAGTGTGTTATAACATGCTTGTGTGATATAACACGAGCACATTATAACACACTCACATTATATCTAGTTTTGACATGCTTTTTTGTGTTTGTGCAGGGCATGTCTAGCAAGACATAACATGAGCATGTTATAAAATTATTGCATTAGGTCTTGCTTTATGTTAAATTCTACTCTATTGAATGTATTTTTATATATTTGTATGTATGTATGTATGCATGCTTATATGTATGTATGTATGCCTATATGTATGTATATATGTATCTATGCACGCATGTATGTATTTAAGATTGTATGTAAATATGTACATGTATGCTTGTATGTATGTACATATATATTATGCAGTGATCCCACAATACTGGTTTACAATTTTTGGGCAAACTGGACACTTAACTGATTTTTTAAAAATAAATCTTCACTTTTCGGCTCCTATATTAGCTAAACAGTGAGGAATTTGAAGATGATGCAAACTAGTGATTTGTGAGGTTTTGTATATAGATTCTAAATATATTTTTTTCTATTTTTTTGAATCAAATTGCACTTATTTTTCATCTCCTCCAAAAACTATTTTTTATCAGTAAACAACATTTTTAAGGAGTGATGCTCACCATATACAAGACAACTTTTTGTGTATGAAGGATAAAATTCTATTTGTTTCAAATTTAGATTTGTAACTATGATATCTAACCAGTTCATTTGGTTTCGTGGTGTTTTATTAAATGTTATTTCCTTAATCAAATTTCAAAGTCAAACCAATTACAATTTAGACATAGGCGGATTGTATGCAACATAACGTTTTATGTATGTGTCAATTTTATTTTATTTTAATGGATAAGGGACATCAATACCCAGTCTAAACATATTTTTCAAAATTTTATTTTGATAATCTACAATTTTTCCACATGTGCAGAACAAAGAGCTTGATTTCGGTGAAAAACCTACATTCACAAGAAATAAAAAATAAATGCAATAATCAAATTTAATTTAATTAAAATTATACTTTTTTGGAAGCTTATAATAAGGACTACATAATTACAAAAAATAAATTTTAAATGAACTCATTTGATCCCCCAAAAGGTAAATAAAAAGTGGTTTTTTATCAGCATTTTGATAGGTGTAAAGGAGACTTTGTTATAGGTATGGTTTAAAACTATCGAGGATCTATCTGAGTGGGCTTAGTATAAGATGGTTTGATCAAACCCTCTTCAATTGGAATCCTTTAAATGGAAATTTTCAAGGCTTAAATCATTATATTTTCTACAAATATGTGATTTCAACAAAAATCAAGATCTCCTAGAAAGTGTGAACCACTATTGTGGCAGCACTGTATGCTTGTATGTATGTATGTATGTATGTATTTAGAGGGAGGGATAAGTTTAAGAGAGAGAGAGAGAGAGAGATTTTTCTAGGTAGGGTCAGAGGGAGAGACCGAAGAGAGTCTTGAGAGAGGGGAATGGGGGGGAAGGGAGAGACTAAGAGAGAGGGAGTGGGAGAGAAGGGATTGAGAGGGTCTTAGCTAGGTAGGGTGGGATGGATAGAGGGAGAGAAAGAGAGAGGGGGGTGGGAGAGAGGGAATTAAGAGAGAGAGGGGAGAGAGAGTGAGGGAGAGAAAGGGATAGTTATGTAGGATGGTGTGAGAGGGAGATACTTGAGAGTGTGAGGGGGTGAAAGGGAGAGGCTTGAGAGATATGTAGTGAGAGGGAGTGTGAGAGAGAGGGGGTGAGAGAGTGCGGGAGTGAGAGAGAGGGAGTGTGAGAGTGAGAGACCTGAAAGACGGAGAGGGTGTAGGAGGGAGTGGCCTAAGAGAGAAGGAGAGAGAGAGGGGGGGTGGAGTGAGAGTGACTTATCTAGGTAGGGTGGAAGGGATAGATAGAGAGATGGGGGAGAGAGAGAGTTACCTATGTATGGTGTCGAAGGGAGAGACCTTAGAGAGAGAGTGGGTGGGATAGAGAGACATGAGAGAGAGGGAGAGAGAGGGAGTGGCAAAGAGAGGGAGTGATGGTTTAGGGTATTAGGTTGAGGATATAGGTTTGAGGGATTAGGGTTGAGGGTAGAGGGTAGAAGGTTTAAGGGTTTAGGGTTAAAGGGTTTAGGGTTGAGGGTTAGGGGTTGAGGGTAGAGGGTTTAGGGTATAGGTTTTAGGGTATATGGTTGAAGGATTAGGTTGAGGGTCCAATGTACAGGGTAGAGGGTATAGGGGTTGAGGGTTTAGGGTTTAAGGGTTGAGGGATGAGGGATTAAGGGTTGAGGGTTGAGAGTTGAGGATTGAGGGTTTAATGTATAGGATAGAGGGTAGAGGGTAGAGGGTCTAAGGTTGAGGGTAGAGGATTTGGGGTATAGGGTTGAGGGATTAGGGTCTAATGTATAGGGTAGAGAGTATAGGGGCTGAAGGATTAGGGTTTAAAATGTTGAGGGTTGAGGGTAGAGGGTTGAGGGTTGATGTATTAGGGTATAGAGTTTACTTGGGCTTAAGAGTTTAAGGATTGAGGGATTAGGGTTGAGGGAGTAGAGGGTATTGGGTAGAAGGTAGAGGGTAGAGGTTTTGAGGGTTGTGGGTTGAGAGTTTAGGGTTTAGGGTTTAGGGTTGAGTGTTTAAGGGTGTAAGGGTTGAGGGTATAGGGGTGATGGATTAGGGTAGAGAGGGAGGGATGGATTGAAGGAGAGATGGAGGGAGAAGTGAGATAGAGAGGATAGAGGGATTAGGGTAGAGAGGGAGGGATGAATGGAGGGAGAGATGGAGGGAGAAGTGAGATAGAGAGAAGGATAGAAGAGAAGGGAGAGATAGATATATATGAGGGTTGAGGATCCAATGTATAGGGTAGAGGGTTGATGGTTTAGGGTATTGGGTTGAGGGTATAGGGTTGATGGATTAGGGTTGAGGGTAGAGGGTAGAAGGTTTAAGGGTTTAGGGTTTAAGGGTTGAGAGTTGAGGGTTAAGGATTGAGGGTAGAGGGTTTAGGGTATAGTTTTGATGGTATATGGTTGAAGGATTAGGGTTGAGGTTTCAATGTATAGGGTAGAGGGTATAGGGGTTAAGGGTTTAGGGTTTAAGGGTTGAGGGTTGAGGGATTAAGGGTTAAGGGTTGAGAATTGAGAGTTGAGGGTTCAATGTATATGGTAGAGGGTAGAGGGTAGAGGGTTTAAGGTTAAGGGTAGGTATTATGCAAGAAGTTGGGTCCACAAAAAGCTCAAAAAGTGGAAGTGTTTTTGTTGTTTTTCAGAATTTGTCACACTTGGACTAAAAATTTGAGGCACTTACACAATAATTCTTAAACAACATCAAGAATATGAATTTATAATTTTGAATCTAGTTTCCAAATATTTAATTTATTCAAATACCGAGATGATAGAAATTAAATTTTGATAGGGACATATAAAAAGCACTTTTTAAAAGTCCCTATTTTTTTACCATACCATGCACATGTATGGACACCACTTTTTGACCCAAATAAATGTATTTTTCTAATTCCTTTTGGGGAAAGAGAGATAAAAACATGAAAATTGATGAGGAATTTTTTTTGTAATTTTTTTTTTTTATTGAATTTTTATTGGCCTTAATTGTTGTTTTTAAAAATCAATGTGTACAGATAGCATAATTGGACCTAAACTAAACATTTTTTGAATCTTTTTTTCATTGTGTAAAGAATTGTCTGAAGATTGATCTCATATAAATTTGTTTACAACAAACTTAACCAAGAAAAGTTAAAAAAAAAAAAAAAAACCTGATATTTGATGTTCAAGGACTAGTTTGCTTGGAAATTAATTAAAAAATAAAAAATATAATCCAATATTAATAAAAATGATATATTTGGAAACTAGACATCATGCTCTCTAATAGGTTTTAATTTTATACATTGATTCCAAAAAAAAGATTGTCAGCCATATTGGCAAAGTTGGACATTCTTCTTCAATCTTCCTTAGTTTTTTAGTTGCGGGTCAAAGGCTAAGGGTCGGATTGCCAATCCTTTCCAAAGACTAAAACCAAGGTTGCATGTGCTTTGGGGATTCCACTTTTAAATAATACGTATGGGTTATTAAAATGTGTACATGTTATATAATGTGTACATGTTATATATTTACCCATTGGGTAAAAGGAATGCGTACGCGTTCCTAGAATAGAATGCATACATGTTTTTGATATATCTGTTTACTCCCGATTTGAAAAATACTAATAGAGCACATTTTTTCTGCAACATTCCTTTTCTACAATACGATCCAAAAGCACCATTTTCTATGTTTTTTATTGTAATTTTATCTTGTGCAGGGTATATTCTATTCAAATTTTTGGAAGAGACAAGTGTAGGTTGAATTTTCTGAAATGGAATGAAGTACAAGAACATTTTACAAGAAGATTTGGAAAAAGAGAACTTTTGGATGTATTCATGATGTTTTTGTACATCAAAGTTTATAGAAGAAAGGATCTTCATATTACATAGTTTTGTTTGAAGCGTGTCACATAATGTTGCTTCTACATCCATTTCTTCGAAAGATGAGATGAGCGACATAAGGGAGATGTTACGAAACTTAACAAATGAAGTAACCACTATCAAGTGCAACCAAGCTTCTCCTCCAAGACCATCCTACTAGATCTATCAAGGTGGCAGACCCTCCTACCAATAGAACCAATATTAGGAAGCCACACACACAAGTCTGTCAACTCAAATAAATAACCAAATCATACAAATACTGAGTCCACTGGGAACTACTCAAACAAGTACAAGCAGAGAGCTGACTGTAGGGCAAAACAATCTCACTAAAGATTTTGATCCATGGTGCTTCCATTGCAGTGATGCACATATTCCTAAAAATTGACTGCATGGAAATTTGTAGCAAAAGGTCATGGAACAACGTAGCCAAGGCATGGCACTGAATTCAAGAGGATATACATATGCCTCTCCCCACATGGAAAATGTGATCCGTACCACACAGATGTAGGGAATATCCCTAGAACAAGAAAATGACACAACTCCTAACCATGATCTCCTCTCATGGATGGACCCCACAAGTACAGTCCGACTACAACACTCGATCGAAAAGGATATTTATAGGAGAACCAATCACTCTGCAACCTAGAAACACCCTGGACCAAATCCTTGGCCCTTCCACAATCACTCCACAAATGCAGTAGTGCAAGGATATTTTCATCACCAAGTCCAAGAAACAAAATCCTCCAGATTCGCCACCTTTCAACGTGGTAGAACAATTGAAGAAATCTTCCGCTAATGTATCCCTTTGGGATATCTTAGCCATTCCAGAACAAAGTTCATTACTACAGAAGGCTCTATAGAAAGATGCAGTTGTCCAACCAATAGAACAAGCTTTCGAAAAGGCTACTAACCCATCATCTCCAACCAATGTTCTTGCGAATACTATAGAAGAGGCTTGGATGAAGGTCAAAGAGGAGAAATCAAAACCTAAACCCTTTTTCTTAACTCTTATTGTGGGAGAGAAACTGATGCACAACTCCATGATTGACTCTAATGCCAACACTACAGTCATGTCAAAGCAGATAGCTGAAGCCTTAGCGCTTAGCTATGAGCCCTTAAAAAGAGGAGTTATGTAGCTTGATGGGAACAAGGTTAAAATTATAGGTCTCATTAAATATCTCCCCTTGACTTTGTTCTCCTGTCCTAGTATCACGATGCCACAAGATACTACGATCATAGATGTTCCTCCCATGTTCGACCTTTTCCTATCACAAGAATTCACCTCAAATATAGGCAGATAACTTTATTTGGATTGGTCCCACCTAATTCTCAGGATCAAGCATGGGTCTAAAATGAAGATAATATAACAATCTTTGCATTCAGAACATGTAGCTAATGAGGCCATGATCAACTTCGAAGCTGCTCATACTTCTTTTACGAAAGAAGAAATCAATGGTATCAAGCTACCAGGAAATGAGAAGGTAACTGAAGACATGGCTGACAAAGAAGAGGTCTTCTTGAGCGAGTATGTAGATGAAAACTCTTTTGACAAATATCATGCTATGGGGTTGAGAACCTACATAATCTATGATGAAGATTAGTAATTCCTGAGGGTACTGAAGCACCCCATGACCAAACAAGCCCTAGAGCTCTATACATTACACTTTGATGGTGCAAGATGCAAAGTTAGCGTTGGTGTCAGGATATGCCTAACATCTCCAACCAATGATAATATTCTTAGATCTTTCCTCTTCCAATTTTCTTGCTCAAATAATGAAGCCAAATATGAGGGTCTTGTACAAGAACTAAGCCTTGTGGAGTGCATGGATGTCAGACAAATAATGGTGTTCAAATATTTCAAACTTATAATCAATCAAGTTAGAAATATCTCTATTGCAAGGAATGTTTGCATGCGGTCTTATAGATAGGGTATGGGACCTCATTGAAGGTTTCAAAGCTTTTAACATTCATGTTGTACCAAGGGAGAAAAATTCAACTACGGATCACATGGAAACTATAGGATCTCAATTCAATCTTATCTCTAACTTGATTGAGAATGTACACTCTATGTGAGTGATCGTATAACCCTCCATTATAGATAATGATTAGAGTTGGAAATTTTTTGAAAGTGACAAACACATGACCTCATTCATTCAATAGTTGGTATAATTCACCGATCAACTTCAATCGAATATTGAAGAAGCATATGAAGGGCAGATCATTCAACTAAGATCAAACAAGCTTCTAAAAGGGCTAGTCACACTCGAAAATATTTTTGACTGTGATGATGTAATGAATGATAGGAGGAAATATGTAGCAAATGAAGTAGATTATGTTGACCTTGAGGTCAGAGATGAAAGAAAATTTAAAGTCAGGAAGGAAGTTCCGCAACATGACAAGGATAGACTTATGCACTTCTATGGAAAATACAAAGGGGTCATGGCCTGGTCTTATGATGACCTCAAAGGATATGATCTTGGAATCATCCAACACACCATCAAACTCACAAAAGGTGCTAAACATGTCTAATAAAAATAGAGGCATTTCAATCCAAAGATTGAAGCCCTCATGGCACAAGAACTAGGAAATTTGATCCAGTCCAAAATTGTGTTTCCAATCAAGCACAGTACGTGGGTATCTAACCTCATTCCAATGTGAAAGAAGAATAGATGCATTCATCTTTTTGTTTACTTCCATGACATGAAAAAGGCATCATGAAAATATCATTACCCACTACCTTCCATGTAATCGATCTTGCAGACTATGGTAGGTTCCGAAATGTTCTCTCTATTGGATGGATTCTCGGGTTACAATCAGGTTTGGGTTTGTTAGAACTAGAATTTTCACAAAAATTCTAAAGATTTTATCAAATGAAATCCAAAATTTATCCCATCATTTTCATAAAAACCACTATGTTTTCTTCTATAAGGCAAAAATTGCCTTTTACCGCCATACCGCTACCTAAATATCTACCCTTGTAACCCCTTACCTCATACCTCCTTACTGCAGTCTTTTATAAGAGGGCTCATGGTATTACAATCAAAATAGTTAACAAAATACCCTCTTACCGCTATTTATGAAGAAATTTTCACCTTCTACTGCCATACTTCTACCACATTGGCCACTCTATATAGCCCTCACCTCATACCACCTTACTGCAACCCCTTGCAAAATAGTTTATGGTGTCATGCTAATAGGAGCTAACATTATACCCTTACCATTGTACCTCAGGGGGTCAACATGCAACTTTTGGTAGAGCGGTATACATAAGAGTAATAATAGAATGAGATACTACTATACAAAAAGTGGTCAGAACGTAGTCCACGGTAAGGCGGTATATTAAGGAGAAGTATTGGGATGATACCATGGTACCGCAGGAAGATAAAGTGCAACCCATGGTAGAGTGGTATAAAGATCACTATTGACAAAAGGAGATCTCTATACCATGGAAGGTTAGAGCTTAGCCCGTGGTAGAGTGGTGAAGTAAATAACAATAATAGAAAGAAACCGCTATACCACAAAGGGACAAAATAAGACCCACGGTAGAGCGATAGAGTTGAGAGTGGAAATAAGGGCAGATACCACTATGGTACTATAGGAAGAAGAAATGTAGCCTGTGAGAAAGTGGTACAGGAAATAAAGGAAGGGTAGGAAATCAATGTACTATAGGAGAGTTAATGATAATGAGCGGTAGAGTGGCAAGCTAATGGAAAGGAAGCAAAATACACCGTGGTACCACAAAAGAGAAAAAGGTGGCATGAGGTAATGCAGTAAAGCAGCCATTGAAGAATTTAAATCATATCTATAACACCAATATGGATTGAGCTCGATACAAAGAATAATTCTACAGTAAAAGATTTGAGCGAGTCTTGGGTGATCATGAGATTCTTACTCAAAAACTGACAGATTAGAGCATGTTCTTATTGTTCAATTATTTTAGTTATGTTTAATTTTATAATTATGTTTTGTTATCAAGAGACATGTCTTTTGGTCTGAAGTTGTGTGCCTCTTGTATAAATAAAAGAGATCAAGGCCAAAGAAGGGAGAGGAGATAGATAGAGAATAGGAAATTAGAATAGAAAATTTCCAGAATGTTTACATCTCAAAGGACCATGATGCATGTATGAAATATTGGAGGAATCAATGATAAAACTCTAATTTTGTGGCACCTTTCAAGTATCAGTTGTTTGTTAAGTTAATTAAAAATATTATCATGTTGTCTCCAAGGTTCATGTTTCTTTGTTATTTAAATTGATATATCAAGTATATATTCAGTTTATCAATGCACATTTGTTGTATTTGTGTAGTATGATTAGTTGGTTCTCTCAAGAAAATATTAAATCCTTCAAGTCATTCATAGTAATTTGGAAGTATCATTTGGATCACTAAGAAGAACCTGGTAATTACATTCTTGCATGTTTATACTAGTTATAAACTTATAGTTTTATGCCAAACAACTAGAATTTCTGCCAAATAGAAGCCATTCATCATAGACTTTTGTTTGACTTTGTTTTACCTAATAGGGCATTGGTCTCACCCATTTTATTTATTTAGCTTCATTAAATTCATTTACTTTACATCTGTTAATTGAACATATTAATTTTCACCTTGATATTGCTTATGTAATTTACACTGAATTAGGATCATATCTCTCCATTGTCAATTTTCCATCATGGATAGATTGATCAAGTAGGAAGCATAGTTCAAATCTGCATCACTCACATAGGTACATCCACCTAGGTTTAGCAGAGCCTGAAGAGTAGAAGGTTCAAATTCATTATTTGTCCTTGTACATTAGCCAAAAACATTGTGAGAGCTTGGCAACCTCTTGTGGTTCAAACCTGCATTTTTGAGACCTAACAGGGTTAATGAAGGAGATCAACACAAGACCACATTCACCACCAAGTGGGGAACATTTCCATATGCCAAGATGCCTTTCGACCTCTCCAATGCAGGGGCCACCTTCTAGTGGGAAATAGACATAGCCTTCAACGGACTAATCAACAAGATCATCCTCCATCTACTTAGATGATCTAACTGAATTTTCCAAGTCCAAAGATGACCATTTTCATCATCTTGAAGAAGTTTTCAAAACATGCCAAGAGTTTGAGGTATCCCTGAACCCAAAAAAATGTGTCTTCAAAGTGTCGCAAGGAAATTTTTTGGGACATGTAGTGTCCCAAGAGGAATTTTTATTGATCCCGAAAGGGTAAAAGCAATCAGGGAACTTCCCCTTCTAGTAAAAAAGAAAGGAGTCCAATATTTTTTGGGAAAGCTCAAATTTTTAAGTAAGTTTATTTTTTGATTTTGTAGGAATAGTTAGACCGATCACCCTGATGCTAAAAAATGACCAATTGTTCAAATGGACAAAACAAGAAAGAGAAGCTTTCAAGAAGGTGAAGGATGCTATTTCTTCGGCTCCTGTGCTGGTCAATCTAGATTTGACAAAAGACTTTATAATGTATGTCTTTAGTAGCAAAAAAAGCATCGATATTGTCTTGACTCAGAAGGACGATGAAGGAAAGGGAGAACATCTGATAGCATTTCACTCTCGAACCTTGAAGGAATATGAGATGAACTATAGCATATGTGCACAATCATGATGGACCAAAATGTGGCAATATCTAAGTGATATGATGGCCCATGTGGCTAACAATTTTTTTTACCAAAAATTAATGAAACGAAAAGGGTTTTTAAAGGAGATTCTCATCTTTCCACCAATATAAATTTTTCTTTACTTTGAATTTAATCAATAATTATTATTCATTTTCTATTTGAATTACGACTAAAGTCCTGATTGATAGGTTGATTGAAAAAAATCTATAGTTTTCAAATGGTATCACATTTTTGAATCCAAAACATGTGTCACATTCTATGCTTCACATACTATAGGATTAAAATAAAAGAATTGAATTTCATTAATTTTTTACCAAGTTAAGGTGGTTAGACATATGAGTTTTTTATATTTTTTAAAATTTGTAATAAAAAATTCATAATTAATTATTTACTTGGAAAAAATTAAAAAATAATATGCATCACATCAGGACATGAGTCCCCTGTTTATATCTAAAATCTTGTAAAAAAATATTATTATTTTATTGTGGTTAGGGTGGTCAGACAGACACCTACTTCTTATTTTTTCCCTAAACTTTAAGTACTACTGCAATAAAATTTCAAATTTTCACTAAATAGATTTTAAAAAAATAAAAATAAACCTAGTAGTTTAGAAACTACATTCAATTTTCTACAGATTCTATTCTTACATAATTTTGAAATAATATAGATAACTTATTCAAATTTTTACATCAAGTTGCCTAACTCTGATTTTTTGAATTTTATTTCCACTTAAGGGCCTATTTTTTCTATGATGATCTTGAACATACCCTGTAACTTCGTTGCAAGGAAAAAATTTGCAATTGTGAAGGGACTCAAGAAGTTCTGACATATTATATCTATAGACAAGTAAAATATACATGCACTTGATTCTGATCCTACTAACATCGTTTCGTCTTGAATCATACTCTCAGCTTATCAACACCTTTCATCCCTTAATTGAATAAATCATTATTTATTTAATTAGGTCTTCCTCCTCCAGTGATTAAATTAATCAATTTAATTTAATTAATCATCTTTCTCTATTCATTTAAATAATTCATTTTGTTTAAATTAAATCTCTAAAGTCCTCTTATTAAATTGAGTAAATTAAAACATTATTTAATTTAATCTAACATATTCCTCCTTAGTTAAATAAATCAAAATCATTTAATTAGTTAATCATTTCCTCTCAATTTGATTTAAATCAATTCGTAAATTTAAGTCTAAATTGTCACATCTCCTAATTCCTCATTAAATTAATCAAACCATGATTAAGTTAATCCCTATCACTAAAATCCTCTAGAGAATGCAACTTGCACAATAAATCAACTACTTTGATTTATTAAATTGCCTATTTTCTCTCAACATGGCATCAAAAGGAATATTCCCTCAATTTGAATTCAAAATTCAAATGTGCTTGGTCCTTCCAACAAGGCATTCAATGCCTCTTACATGTCCTTGTGCATTGAGCCAAGTGACATTTACTCCATTCTTCTCTCCCCCCAACATGTCACATTCAAAATTCAAATTTGAATCCAATGGCATTTATCATGCACATTGACCAAAATGTGCTCATTCCTCAACCATTCACATCTTGACAAGTGGAAATTGGCCATTGGATGTTGAATGATCCCACATTGCTTATTTTCACTCATTCTTCCAAGATTGGAATCTATAAATGAGGGACTCTTCCTCTCATTCAAACATCCACAATTTGAGTAAACTTACTATACTCAAATCCATCATCATCTAAATCATATGCAAAGTTACTCTCTTCACATTGAGAGCCAATTTTTCCCATTTTAATCAACCATTCATCACTTTTCAAGATTTACAACAAGGTTATGCTCAAATTTGGAGATTTGACCATTTCTCCATCACATACCATTGCTACTTAGGAATTGGGAAAGGGCCAATTGCAACACTTCATTGGCACCAATTCCTCCATAAGATCATCATGCTATTAGCTTAATTAGGATTTAGTTTAAATTTCAATTTCTTATATTGTGTTCTTCTTTCCTAATTTAGATTGAATAGATGGATTTTATGGGGAATCTCTCATACTTGTTTGCATGCATTTGAACTAACAACTAATGTGTTTTGTTGCTCTTGTGCATCTGCAGGTTTAGGGGTTCACAATATCTTGCAACAAAGTGATTGTTTATGTCACACACTCCACGTGTGTGAATACATTATGGAGGGAGAGATCACCAAAAAGAGGGCCAAGTTGATCACCAAGATCCTAGAATATGACTTCGAGGTCAAACCCATGAAGACTCTCAAAGGGAGAGAGTTATGTGAATAATTCACACACAATGAAGAAGTGGAAGATGAAGAGGAACAAGTAGAGTTGGTCCTAAAAAATGACTCAAAACCTGAAGGTTGCTGGCTGACAAGTAGAATAAGATTTATGCGCACCGAAAAGTACTTGTTGGGACTTCCCTCTCAAAAAAGAAGATTCTACCAACTACAAAATAGTGGGTACTCACTTATTGAAGGGATCCTCTTCAGGAGGAATTTCAATGATGTACTATTGTGATGTGTCAGCATAGAACAAGCAAAGAAAATTCTTTGCACCTTCCATAGAAGCCTTGAAGGTGGACACTTCTCTTTGAAGACCACCACCATCAAAATTTTGTGTGATGGATGCTTCTGGCCTACACTATTCAATGACTCCTATGAAATGATAAAATACTATAGAGAATGCCAATTCTATGTAGGGAGAAGGAAAAACTCCACAATGCCACTTAATCCAATTGTAGCGGATGAGACTTTTGCACAATGGGAGCTAGATTTCATTAGGATGATCAATCCCACCTTTAATGCCAATCACAAGTGGATTCTCATAGCCACAAATTACTCCACGAGGTGGACTGAAGCACTACCCCTGAAGAACACGACAAAGGTAGAAATTGTGGACATCCTCAAAGGGCTAGTAACGACGTTCGACGTATTGAAGAATATCATCTTAGACAATGCCATAGCTTTCTTAGGCTCCAAGGTATGTTAGTTCACTTTTGACCATGGTATATTCTTGAAAACATAATCAAACTACTACCCATAGGGGAACGACCTAGATGAGTCGACTAACAAGAATTTAGTCTAATTAATTAAAAGGATTGGGCCCGACCATGAGAGGGAATGGAATAAGAACCTCTAAACAATGTTATGGGTAGTCCACATAACTCCTAAGCAAGCTCTAAAAACTTCACCATACGAGCTAGTGTATGGGAATACTACCTATAGGGGAATGACCTAGCTAAGTTGACTAACAAGAATTTATTCCAATTCATTAAAAGGATTGGGCCCGACCATGAGAGGGAATGGCACAAGAACCTCCAAACAACATTATGGGAAGACCACATAACTCCTAAGAAAATTGTAAACACTTTTCCATACGAGCTAGTATATGACAAGCCAGCACTATCGCCTATCTCTATAGAGATACCTACGCTATAGATACTCAAGGACCTAGAAATTGAGGAGAATGGAGCTATGGAAGTTCGGTTGGCCAAATTGCTGGAAGTGCAAGAAAAAAGGGAGAAATCCCTAGTAGCCATTATTGACGCAAAATTTTGCAGGCAACAACCTTATAGGAAACTTAGATGTTGGGGGACTTGTGCGCATAGCTAAGTAACCTCTGGGGTTTTATCAAAGCCAACTCTTCATTTTTCTAATGGGGGGAGAAAAATGGGAAGGAGATAAACTTGAAATAAACAAACCTAAGCTAAGGCGAGGCACTAGATCAGAAATGAAATGAGTAAGCACAATGCTGAAACAAAGGCTCGAGTAATAACTAGCATATATCAAATAGATAATTCCCAACACTATAAACATAAGAACATGAAATCGTTTGTAGAATATAACTCATACAACATAAGGTAACACAAAAGAGTAGCAACATGATCTATATTACACTAGGCTGCATTAAAATTACAAAAGCTTGGAACAGATGCTCAAATGCTTCAGAAAATACAAGCATAGTTTACTGTTTTATCAAATACATGAAAATAGGAAGGCCGAACAAAATAGCATAGTCTGTGAATTCAAATTTAATAGAAAACACTATAGAGGCTAATTCCCAGTGCTTGAGAAAATTTGATCCATCTAACAACCAACATAAAAATGAAGAAAAGGCTGCCTAAATAAGCCAACCCACTGCCTGAATATCCCAACAAGAAAGATACTTCCACAAAGCCATCAACAAGCGCTAGGTAGAAAAATCCTAGCAAAGGAATCTACAGTGTGAGCCCCAATCAGAAAGGAAACCAATGAAGGATATGTTTCAAGCAAACGAAGCTCAGAAAAAGGAAATGACACACCCCAAAACAAAACCCCATTAGGACACCACGTGGTGGCTACAGAAAAGATGTGAGCAGTACAAAAATACAAAGGTGAATCCATGCAAGAAAAAGAAACCGTGAAGGAAAAAGCGGTGTGTGAATAAATGTTCATAATTTTGTATGTTTCTTTCTTCCATAAAAGTAGAAAATATTTCATACTACACCTTCATAATGTTGATGCAAAATTTTGCAGGCAACAACCTTATGGAAAACTTAGCTATTGGGGGACCTGTGCGCATAGCTGAGTAAGCTCTAGGGTTTTATCAAAGCCGAATCTTCATTTTTCTAATGGGGGGAGAAAAAGGGAAAGGAGATAAACTTGAAATAAACAAACCTAAGATAAGGTAATGCACCAGATCAAAAATAAAATGAGTAAGCACAATGTTGAAACAAAGGCTCGAGTAATAACTAGCATATATCAAATAGATAATTCCTTACACTAAAAATATAAGAACATCAAACCATTTGCATAATATAACTCATACAACATAAGGTAACACAAAAGATTAGCAACATGATCTATATTACACTAGGTTGCATAAAATTTACAAAAGCTAGGAACAAATGCTCAAATGCTTCATAAAATATAAGCACGGTTGAATGTTTTATGAAATACATGAAATCAGAAAGACTGAACAGAATGGCACATTCTATGAGTTAAAATTTAATAGAAAACACTATAGAGGCTAATTCTCATTGCTTGAGAAAATTTGATCCATCTAACGACCAACATAAAAATGAAGAAAAGGTTGCTTAAATAAGCTAGCGCACTGCCTAAAGACCCCAACAAGAAAGATATTTCCATGAAGCCATCAACGATAAAGATTATCTCATGCTAGTGCCAACAAAAAGATGCTTCCAGTAGCACACCAATAGGCATGACTCGAGAAGATATGATCCACGCTGTAGTAGCAGGAGAAAACACGCGGCATGAAAATGGAGGCCATTGCAACAAATGTCAAACTTGACATAATAGAAGCATGAATGAGTGCCACGTGAAAAACTCCCAAGAAAGGAATCTATGGTGTGGGACCCAATTGGAAAGGAAACCAATGAAGGAAATGTATCAAGCAAAAAAATCCTGACAAAAGGAAAAGAGACACCCTAAAAGAAAACCCTGATAGGATGCCACATGGTGGTTGCCGAAAAGCTGTGAGTGGTACAAAAATACAAAGGCAAAGCCATGCAAGAAAAAGAAACCACAAAGGAAAAAGCAGTGTGTGAATAAATATTCATAGCTTGGTGACTCATAGGGACATTGCACTTGTGAAATGGAGAACTCCAGATCATGGTTTTGCAGACCAATCCAACTCCTCAGATAAATCGCTCATAGCTTAGAGAGGGCAACCTAAAGGGATGTCTAGACTTCATTTGATGGTGCAGAGAGAGTGTGCAGATTTTCATACACCATGTTTAGATCAATAATTGCCTTAAAAAGGAAATCCACTAGATACCTTTGCCTCTGACTCAAGCTGGAAGAAGAGTTGCACCAACTAATGCACCATATTTTCAATATTTGTGGTACTCAAAGATTGATCGAAGGACTAGAAAATTGATAAATCTTGGTTCTTCTCCTTAATCTTTTCAATAATGTGTTCTATGCCTAGCACTGTTTGATCAATCATGAAGGGTGATGGAAGCCCTCACTGAGTTGGGTGGGAAAATTTTGCCTGCATATCATAGGTAATTTGAGCCAACTTTTATCTCTAGTCACCAACATACTAGGTGGCCTCATGCATAGAGATGAGAAGATTCATGCTCATGGCCACTGCTGCCTGGTCCTCGATCCCTACACTGCTCAATGCATCATAAGAAGCTATATATAATTTTTCTAACAACTACCTGGCCTCTGGAACTCTATCAAAAGTCTCTTCCTACACCTATTGCATTGTTTCACTAACAACTCTGCATAGATTGGTAGCCTATGCCATAAATTTGAGAGTGGGCTACAAGGTAAGGCATAGTGTCTTAACCTTATCTCAATATGATGCATGCAACTCTTTGGCTATTTCTAGCGATTTGATTTGGGATGCAAGAGGTTGGTATCTCAAAAGGTCTAATTCCATAGCCTTGCTACTCAAATCCACCTTTAATTCCATAACGCTTCCCTCCAAAGCTGAAAACTGATTCTTCAAAGTAGTAATTTCATTCTCCTTCTCCCTCAAGGCTAACTTGGCCTACTTTTTCCTTTCTATTTCCTGCTCCAATGTAACATTCATTCATTTACTTCATCATTGGTAATCTATCAGAGATATTTTAGATTGTCACTCACATGTCTCAATTCATCACGAAGGGTTGCCTTTGTTGTCCAGAATTGCTCAATTTCTCTCTGCAAGGATGGAACAACCTCTGCACCCAAAGCTTGAAGCTCAGCGACTTTTCCCTCAAAAGAATTCCTCTCAGTTCGCAGTCGATTGGTTTCGACCTCCTGGGCCTTATGCTTATTAGACTAGATCTCTACTTTTCCTTTTAGCTCCTTTATTTGTTCATCCTTCTTCTTCATCTGGTGATTGAGCTTGAGGAAATTAGTTGTCACTACCCTTTGAGTTTCCTCCATTAACTCAGCCATATCCTGCAGATGAGTGTGTTGAAAATCAATCCCTATGATATTAATAGAATAATCATTTGGCTGCATTTCTGAGAGGCTTGATGACATTAGGTGTTACATTTGCAAACATCAATGAATTTTGGCTTTCATTTAATAGATTCTACAAAAGGGGCTCCACTTGTCTACTTACATCTTTTTCCCTCCTCTTTTGTATTCAGCTAGCCTAGGCACTTTTGTTTGCATTCACCTACAAGAAATACTCCTAGGATGAAATACCCAGTCCACTAGCAAAAGGGAACTCCCGGGGAACTACTAATGAGAATGACAACATTTTCAATGTACTAATAGACTTTCTAGGTCTAGTAATAGTTGTTGGGGAAAAAGGTGGGAGAAACTAGCTACTCGAAGATGGTGAAAACATGGTAGGAAGAAAGGTAGAGGAAGCACCTACCAACATACTGGGTCTCGGGGATACAAATTGTTGACTTAGAGGGTTAGGATATGTTACCATTACTTGTGCCTCATGGGTAGTAGACATAGGAGATGAAATGGGACCCCAAGGGGAAATAATGTTGAGCTTTCCTAGGTGACCAGTGATAAGAATAGCTCGCACGAGTGACACAGTAGAAGTGGATGTAGAGGAAACTAAACACATAGAAGAGAGAGAAAGAAGGGGAAAAATATACCTGAGTTTCTTGAAGATTTGTAGCAGATACACTTACCTCTTCACACTACTCCTCTTCACTCCTTCCAACTTCCTCTATCTGCAGTCTCTTCTCTTCTAGAGAATCATCTAGGTACAAAATAACCCTTCGATGGCATTCAAATGATCTTGACCTCTTTGTTCCTGATCTAGAGGAGCTAGTAGGCTCCAAAAACTATGTAAATGAGGAGTCTTCATGCTACAACTGCCTCCCACTAACTGTCTCTCTTTGTGCAAGATCTTCTTCAATTATGGAAGCCTTTTGGGCTATCTCTTCCTCATGCTCCAAAACTACACTTTCTACCCCACTGACCCTCTCAAAACCAAAAGGGTTAGGAGAATCATCATTGTCTAAATATTTGCGGCACCAGATATCATCAAACTAGTTGTCCGAATCCACCTCCTGGAAGAGCCCATTGGTCTTCTTTATCTCCTGCCTATAAATCTAGAAACCTTTAATTATATTAGGCTTCCAATAGAGCCTTCTTAACTAGATAAAAAGGAATTGATTTATTTTGCGGTCAGGGTTAGGCTTCACCATTATATGATAAAAATTTAGCCAAGGTGGTTGACCCGAGATAGAAGGGATGTACTCAAGGCTGACATATAATCTCTCATTTCCCTCATCTACATTTCTCTAAGGGTCCCAAAATGACTGAGGCTAGTGAGAGATATTAATTCCTATCTCTACCAAATTACCCTCTATATTATAGTGCCATGTATCAAAAATAACCACCAATCCAAGGTGTCCCAATGTAGAGTAAAATACTTCGGAACTGTTCACCCTCAGACTCTTCTTCTTAACTAATGATATAAAGCCAAACATGATTGGCAGCGTCAAATAGGAATCAAATGCTTTCCTCCCCATTAATCATTTTCAATATTAGACAACTACCTGAAAACATCCATGGCCAGTACCCTATCTGAAACAAAACACGAGAGCCGAAGAGGGTCCCAAACAAAACCCTGCACCTAGAGCATTGTAAAATCTAACCCGAAGAACCAATCACAAGGTGGTACAAGGCATCTCATCCATCTTATCTAAATTTGCATCAAGCAACCAGACATATTGCCTCCATTATGATCCAAAGCTCTTAAATTTAGAGCTAGGAATGTGTAATAATCAAAAGTTTCAGAGAGGATAGGAGTCCAGGTCGAAACTGGCTTTCTAGTGCCATTCTCATCAAATATTGTTAGGGGCAGAGATTGTAGGAAATAATATAGATTCTGATGTAAAATCATGTAGGTCAAGAAATAAGAATACCTGAACTTGGAACTAGGCTCAAACTCCCTCAGATGTCAGCACATCCCTTCCAAAATGACCTTCACAAAGTCTATCAAAGGAGCCTTGCTATTGTTTTTCAGCATAAAGCCTAGACTCATTTGGAAGTCTGACACTTCTTTATTTGTATCGAATCCACACACCAATGCCAACATAGAGAAGACGGAATCCAAACCTTCTTTAAAAGTAGCTAGAATTAGAGGGAAGCTAGGAGGGATGAATTTATCAGATGGTTTACTTGTTTCAACATTAAAAATTGTTGCGCCAACCTAAACATTCTCTAGTGATTTTGTAGTCTGGAAATATCAAAGTCCTCAACACCCTCAAGAGAATTAAGAGGAATACACAACATATCTTGGAGATCCTGGTGACAGATTACCACCCTAAAATTATGACTGCTTATAATTTATGTTTGGGCATCAAAAATTTTAGCACAAGAAGCAACAATTTTTGGGCAATGGTGTAGCAAAGGTACCATATACTGAGGAAGCCCACAATTCCACAATTGGCTATGAAAAGGATCACTGATCTTTTTCATCTTTTCACATTAAGCCTCTCTTAAAATTTTGGGGTTTTGAGATAACTCTGAATCTCAAACGTTATCCCAATCTTTTGACACCAAAGCCTGGTTTCTAGGAGAAACCATGTTTAACACTTTCTGGTCTGCTAGTTTAGTGTAGGGCCATGAAGGCTTAACTGGAATGCCTGGATTTGCATAAAAATATTGGGCATAGATTTTCATGCAAGGAACCTTCATCCTTCATTATTCAATTCTTTCGGTGGCAACGACTTGAGTTGAACTCTATGCAATTTCAGCCATTTTACTTGTGCCTTCGAAGAACTCTGCAACTTAGTTTTTTGAAAAAAATTCTATATCTTTGCAAATGACTCAGTCAGCTACACACTTTGCCAACCTTGCATGATTGATGCCCTCCACATGATGCTTCTATTTGTCTTTTTGATTTTTGAGAATATCGGATTAGCAAGGGTACACATTACCTTTTCACATTGGTTATGCCATGCACCACTAACCCTTTCGTGCATGCAAAGAGATCACTCACTTGCCAAAGATTACACACATTAAGAGATATCAACTTCCATACACTAGCTTTTAATTTTTCTTGGAAAAAGTACTAAATCAGCATCACCATATCTTTTTGTGAGCTTTTTAATTTAATGATTACTTGATTGTAATTGGGCACACCAACCAACGACTTCATCCTAAAATATTTTCCTTGATTTAACTAGGATGGAAACATTCTATATGGCGACAACTCACTTCCTCACGTCCTTCTAAACAAAGGCTCAGTTTGAACAAGTTGAAACTACATTTGATAATCTTCATTATTTCGCACACTGCAATACTGCTTGTTAGGCTCTTCATACCATTTTCCTCTGACATAAACATACCTTGCTCAATTAGGGGAGGTCTTTTCCATCTATAAAAAGGACCCTTGGCACTTTGGCAATTCATATTTGCACCTAGAATTTCTTATAAATTGGCCCTAAGACATTTTCAATAGTTTCATTTTTCAGTGAGAGTAGCGGTAGTCATGGAAACACCAATTCAACTTACATGCAAGAAGACTCAAGCTGCCTTTTTAGTAAAAAATAGATGTATTCATCTAAAATGCATGACTAGCATGAAGAACCTTTTGTATGTGAAAGCCATAAAGTGGGTGCCAGGGAAAGACTATGTAGAATATAAGGACTAGTATAGAGTGAATACCAGTATCAGTTCCCACTTTGTAGCTTCTCTATTAGACATTGGCATTTCTAAGAGGAAGATTTTGAAGCTAACAAAATAGGTGTTTCCCAAACGCTACTTGGAGGAATTGGAGAACATTGTGAGATCTGCCAAGATCAATCGTGGAATTCCATCTATTCACAACCTGCACCGACTCATCAAGGAAGGAGGACCTATGTTGATTAGGCCCTTTCTACTTGGATTTGAGCTTAAAACTCATGAGGAACATCACCACAAAGTTCATGCCACCTACCATTTTTTGATGAGGATGCACAATGCCAAACCCTTTTGCAAAGTGCAGTGGTATGAGAATTTTGAGAGGATGGTGTTTCCTCATCATGCACCACTTGCTTCCATTGCCAGACCTTTGAATGCCTGAGAGACATCAAGAAGATCCTTCCTCTTTTTTCTTTTGTATTTTAAACCTTCTTTACAACACTTTGTCAACAAAAATATATATGTGTATTTTGGAACATGGCTAAGGGCCTCGTTAATTAGCATGTATATAGATGTAAATATATTTGTAATTAATAAAATATATGTATCTTTCTATATTCTAGCTCTTTTCTTCATTTTATTTCAATTCCTTATATTAATATGGTTGTTGATCAAAGTCAACCTAATTGAATTATTGTGGTGTATTCTATTAACTGGAATACCCAAGGCCTCACCCTCTATTTTTTCCAACTCAAACGAGTTGTGTTTCTTGCATTGTGTGATTTTGAATGGTCCTTCCCAAAGACTATCAAACTTGCCATGTTGACTGGGCTTTGCTCCATGCTCATTAAACTTGAGCACCAAGTCTCCACATTGCAGACCCTGGTCATACATTTTCTTGTTGAAGCATCTCTTTACCACCTACTAGTGGTTGGTCATTGCCTCAAGAGCATGCTCTCTTTTCTCCTAAACTTCAAGTAATTCTGAAAACTGCACCTCCATTGCTCCATTTTTCTCAATCTCAAGAGACTTGAGTAGTTGGATTGCAGGGATTTTCATAGAAATTGGCAGTAGAGCCTCCTTCCCGTATACTATCTTATAGGGAGATGTTTTCAATATTTGCTTAGGCATGATACACTTTGCCCATAGTATTGTCCGAAGGTGTTTATGCCACTCCCTTTGATGTTTTGAACCTATTCTCTCGATCAGTCGAAGAAGATTCTTGTTTGTAGATTCGGTAAGGCCATTTCCTTGTGGGTAGTAGTTGGAGGATGTTTTTAGGAAGACTCCATATTTTAGTGGAAATTGACTAATTTTTGAAATGAGAAAAGCTTTGGCATCATCTAAGATAATTATCTTTGGTGGGCCAAACCTAGCTACTAGTTCCTTTAGGAAGTTCACGATTTCTACCTCTGTTGCATTCTTCAATGGTATAGCCTAAGTCCATCTGGTGAAATAGTCAGTTTCCATTAGGATCCACCTATGTTCGGTTGATGAAAATAGATTGATCATGCCAATAAAGTTGAGACCCCATTGAGAGAATGGCTCATCCACTATAATTAGTTTCAGTGGCATGGCAACATTTTTCCTTTTCCCAACAAAAAATGACACTTGTTGCAAGACTTCACCAATGAATATGAGTCCTTAAATAAAATAGGCCAGAAATAGCTAGTACACATAATCTTGATTGTCATAGTTTTTATTGAAAATTTTCCTTCAGTTGGGCCACTATGGTACTACTCCAATATCCTTTTTGATTGCTCTTGTGTTACACATCTTAACAAGATTCCATTGAAGTTTCTCTTGAAAAGAACTCCCTCCAAGAGTACATAACCATTATTTTGTAGTCGATAAAAATGCCTTTTAAATGAGGGGAGGTCGAGAGGATACCTTCTTGTTTACATAAAATTAATTCTAGTGTCCAACCGATCATCTCTGGAACTCTCTTCATTTAGCAGCATAGGTTCCAAGAATTCAGACTCAATAATTTCTTCATTGTTTTCAGCCAAATATTCGCACAACCCCTTCCCCTTCATAGTCTTCACTGGCTTGATCTTGATGTTATACTCAAGAATCTTGGTTATCCAATTAGCTCACTTCTCAGTGATTTCACATTCCATAATATATTCTCGCACACTAGGGTGTGGCACACAAACAATCACCTTGTTGCACAATATGAGGTGTCAAAACTTCTTCAACCCCTTTACAATAGAAAAAGCTTACTTCTCCACAAAGTTGTACTTCACCTCATAATCTTTCAGAGTGCATGAATAGAAGGAAATAGGTGATTACCTTCTATCTTCATTGTCCTTATACATCAAGATAGTAGCAATACTCATGCTACCACCAAAGATGTACATAAGGAATTCTTTCAACAAATCTAGATTAACCAACATGGGAGCAGAAGAGATGACCTCTTTTATCTGTTCAAAATATTTTCTAGCTTCCACTGTCCATTTGAAAATATGGTCTTTTTCAACATCAAGGTGATGGGCCGAACAATCCCTATGAATTTTTTTATGAACCAGCTGATGAAGTTAACCTTTTCCAAAAAATATTGAACTCCTGTTTTGTTGACAGGTAGAGGGAGTTCCTTGATCACTTTAAACCTTTCTAGATCAATGGCAATACCTTCCTTTGAGATGACATAACCCAAAAACTTCCCTTGTGGGACCTCAAACACACATTTCTTCAGGTTCAAAGAAATCTAAAACTCTTGGCATTTCTGGAAGATAAGCTCGAGATGATCAAAATGATCCTCAAAAAATTTTGGAAACATCGCCAGGTCATCTAGATAAATAAGAATAATCCTATGTATCAAATCCCTCAAAGTAATGTTCATAGCTCGTTGGAAAGTGGCTTCGGCATTTGAAAGTATGAAGGGAATTTTAGCATAAGCATATGTCACCCACTTGGTAGTAAATGTTGTTTTGTGCTAGTCCACCTCTTTCACATGAATTTGATTATAGCTAGAGAAACCATCCAACATTGAAAACATATCAAAACCAAAAATTTCTTGTAACATTACCTCCATTGAAGGCAGAGGTAGTGGTCCTTCAGGGATGCTCTATTCAGGTTTTAGAAGTCAACGCACAATTGTATATCACCATTCTTCTTTTGGACCGACACTAGTTTAGACACCCAAGTGTTGTGTTTGATCAGGAACACTATCCAAGATGCAATCAAATTCTTTAATTATTGTGACATTAGTGACTCGATCTTTGGATTTACTAGCCTCTACCTTTGATGCACGGGTTTTTCTCCTTCTAGTAGCTCAATGGTGTGTTGGATAATCCCAGGATCATATCCCTTAAGATAATCATATGACCATGCTACCACACTCAGATACTCTTCACAAAATGTTTTAACCTTTCTTTATTCTTCTATGAGACTCCTTTTCCAACCTTAAGCTTTATATCTTCTCTGATGTGCAAATAAATATAGTTGCATTTATTAGCTACAAGCTTTCTCTTTTCTTTCCTTGCGTCATCAGAATCAAAAAGAATCTCAAGAGTAACTAGACCCCTGGGGAGCTTGTTCGATTTAAGCTGGATTACTTGATCCTCATAGGCCTTAGCGATCTTCGGTTGTAATTGGTCAGAAAATTCTCCAAACAACTAGAGAAATGACGCGATATGAGCATCACTATCAAAAACTTTCCATTCTTGATCATTATTTGGGACTGCAGGGTGCACGATCACTTGCAATGAATGTTTGTTGTTAATTAACTTGAAATCTGGCTCAAACTAAGATCTGACAATTACCATTCAGTCTGTTTTGGAGTTTTTCTCTCTTGGTATGACTTGGATGTTGAATGCTTTGAATCCTTCAATAAGATCCTAGACCTTGTGTTGGTATTATTGCATACGAACATTCTTGGTGGTAGATAGCCCTTGGATTTGGTTGACCACCAATTCTAAATCTTCGACCACTCATATTTTCTTTGCACCCATTCATTCCACTAAACTCAAGTTGTGGACAAGGCCTTCATATTCTGCTTCGTTGTTTGAGCATACGAACTAGAAATGGTAAGACCTTAAGGTCTTTTCTTTGGATGGAGATGTTAAACATATTCCTATGCTAGCTCTTACTCTGCATCTTTCTCCATCAAAGTGCAAGGTCCATAACTCTCAGGACCCTTCATATCTAGACTCTTTAGTCACTCTGGGACTTATTTGGTCCTCTTCATGTATGACGTATGTTCCTAGCCTAGTTACATGATAGTTTCCAAAAGGATTTGTGTCTATGAATTCATTTAAAAGAGATTCTTCTTTCTCCATCCGGGAACTACTTACTTCTTCTTCCTCAAGGAGTTAGACATTGAGCATCTCTCTGGAAGTGATTGAGGTATGTGTTGCCTCAAAATTGATCATGGCTTCATCAACCACATGTTTGGAATGCAAATATTTTGACAATAACTTCATCTTAGCTCCATGTTTGGTTCTTAGGATCAGGTGTGACTAGTCCAATGCTAGGTAGCCTCCAGCATTTGCAGTGAATTCTTAGGACATACACATCCCAAATAGAGGAGGGATCTCGATGAACATAGTATCTTGATTCACAGTAATGTTGGGACACGCAAAAAGTTTCATAGGCAAACCTTTGATTACTCTAACAGTTTCAACCTTGTTCTCGTAGAGTTGCATGAATCCCTTCTTTAGAGGCTCATATTTGAGTCCTAGAGCTTCAACTACTTGCTTAGGCATGACAGTGGTGCTAGCACTAGATTCAATCATACAATTTTGTAGTAGTTTGTTACAAATGATAAGTGTTAGAAAGAAAGGCTTGGGTTTAGGCTTACTCTCTCTTTCGACTTTCTTTTCTTCTGGTTGATTTTCTAGAACTCTATCCAAGTGTGGCTTGGATGTAAGGGTTGCTCGAGCATTTTCATGTCTTCTTCTCCTGATAATTCCTTATGTATTAGCAGATTTTTCTCTAGGATGGCCAAGATATCCCACAAAGAAATATTAGTAGAGGATTTATTTAGCTATTCCACGATGTTGAACGATGTTTGTGACTAATGAGTTATGGTAGCTTGCTCCTTTTTCCTTGTGGCTGGTGCATCTGGCTATTTGGCAACAATGAGGTGGCCATGGGAGCTCTTGCTTTTAGAGGAGGTGGATTTGTGGGACTAGGAACAACCACCTTAGACTAACATGGAACTGATGATAGATTTTTCAATGGACTAGGGACTGAATTAGGTGACCCTTTAGTCTACAAAGATGTGAATTCTCCAGTGAGCCTTTGCTTCGAAAGAGTATTGTAATCCAACTATACTTGGGGTACTTGGATTATCAGAATATCATTTGGGAATGTAGACTCTTCTCCTTCCATCTAAGAAAAGAGTGTCTAGTTCAGAACTACTTCTAGCTCCTGCTTTATAGACATTCCTTGCATTTGAGCAGTGAGAACTGCATTCTCCATTTGTTGAGAGGCATGTGTATGAGCTTCGTGATCAGGCATGTTGCCTTGACTATATTTCTCTACTATCCTCTATTGTAAATTCCCTTGTAGAAAATTTTAGGGCATGTGTGAATCATTGCAAGGGAAGCACCATGGATTAGTCTTTTCAGGAAGATTGTTTTGTCCTGCTACTAGCTCCTTGCTAGAACTAGGATAGATGATATGCAGTGGCATAGTCACAAGGATGACCTAATTTTTCTATTGAGCTTGGGTATTGTTGCATGATCTATCGTGCCATTGGCTCAACTGGAAAGGTGTCTTCCCACCTTGGTATTTTTTGTAAGTAGGATTTTGGTAGCTATACTGGTGTTGCTTCATAGTGGTTAATTCATTTGTCATAGTTTGCATATAATCCTTCATGTCATTCACTTCAGTCTCTAGGGGACTAGGCATTGGAGCCATACTCAACGTCATTCTTGGGTACACATACATAGACTAGGGAGTTGCAGGAATGCTGGTTGAAGCTACCTCGGTTCTGCTGCAGTCAATTCTAGGAATAATGGCATGATAGGTCTCGGCGCCAATTTTTTTGCAGCAATATGATTGTTCTCCACAGTGATGGCAAGGCTGTATGTATCGGGTAAGGTATTCCCGCTAAGAGCTTGTAGCGTCATAGAAATATCAACATTTATACTTTAAATAGAGCATGAACGCCAGATCTGGAGGTGGTCAACTACCAACTCTCTACCAAGTTGAATGAAACCGAGCAATGAAATTGACCAAAGCTTCATGGGGAGCTCACTTTATATTATCTAGCTGGTGATATAGTGAAGATCTGTCGCCACTATTTGAGAAGTGCTCATAGAAAGGATCTCCAAGCTGATCCCAAGTGGGAACAATATTAGCCAGAAGAGTATGATACCAGTCCAACACCTTCCCTCTAAAAGAGGCAGCAAATAATCTTAAAGCGACATTCTCATTGGTAATGCCATGCACTAGACATACATCAACTACATCTTGCAAGTGCTCCATCAAAGTTTTTGAATCATCCCCGAATAACTTAGGGAAAACCTTTAAAGAATAATTTAGGATCAGAGCCCACACTGTAGGAGGCACATGTGCTATCAAAGGACTACCATCATCCCAGGATACATAATTTCTATCCATTGGCACAAAGGACAAAGGAGAAGAGGGAGGTGAAGTATTAGCCTGCCGACTTCTCACTTGGACTGAAACTAACGGTGGTACAAGCAAGTTAGGAATTCTTGTAGTTTGAGACCTAGTGATGGGCCTATGGCTCATACACTCCTATTGATCAAGAAAATGTGTTAGTTTAGGTCTCACTAGGCATTCTAGAAAAAGAACTATTGACGCAAATGTTTGCAGGAAACAACCTTATGGGAAACAACTATTGGGGGACCTGTCTGCATAGCTAAGTAACCTTTTGGGTTTTATCGAAGCTGACTCTTTATTTTTCTAATGGGGCAAGAAAAAGGGAAAGGAGATAAAATTGAAATAAACAAACCTAAGCTAAGGTGATGTGCCATATCATAAATGAAATGAGTAAGCACAATGTTGAAACAAAGGCTCGAGTAATAACTAGCATATATCAAATAGATAATTCCCGACACTACAAACATAAGAACATAAAACCATTTTCATAATATAACTCATATAGTATAAGGTAGCACAAAAGAGTATCAACATGATCTGTATTATAGTAGGTTGCATAAAAATTACAAAAGCTAGGAACAAATGCTCAAATGCTTTAGAAAATACAAGCACAGTTTAGTGTTTTATTAAATACATGAAAATAGAAAGGCCGAACAGAATGGCATAGTCTGTGAGTTCAAATTTAATAGAAAACACTATAGAGGCTAATTCTTAGTGCTTGAGAAAATTTGATCCATCTAAAAACCAACATAAAAATGAAGAAAAGGTTGCTTAAATAAGCCACCCCACCTCTAGAAGACCCCAACAAGAAAGATACTTCCACGAAGCCATCAATGATCAAGATTCTCTTATGCCGGCACCAATAGAAAGATGCTTCTAGTAGTATGCCAGTAGGCACATCCCAAGAAGATATGGGCCACACAATAATAGGAGGAGAGAACATGCAAAATCAAAATGGAGGCCATTGCAAGAAAGTTCAAACCCGAGATAATGGAAGCATGAACAAGTGCCATGCAAAAAAACCCAACAGAGGAATCTATGGTGTGGGCCCCAATCAGAAAGGAAACCAATGAAGGTGACGTGTCAAGAAAATAGAGCTCAAAAAAAGGAAAAGAGACACCCCAAAAGAAAACCCCAATAGGATGCCACATGGTAGCTACAAAAAAGATGCAAGCGGTACAAAAATACAATGGCAGTGCCATGCAAGAAAAGAAACCGCAAAGGAAATAGAGGTGTGTGAATAAATATTCACAACCATGACCAACTAGTAGCAGGTAGTTAAGAAGTGGTTCGACAAGAAAGCTTCAGACCAAGGTCTAAAGTGCAGAGAGATGGTACTAAAATTCAATGAGAGGGCCTAAAGGCCTAGCCAGCATGGAAAATTTGACACTCTATGAGGGTCCTTTCAAAATAATTTAGTGCAAGAAAAATAATTAATTTGAATTAGAGAATATGGAAAAAGAACCAATGGGAATTCCAGTTAACATGATTCATTTAAAAAATTTCAATTAAGCTACAGTCACTTCACACGGGTGTAAATATGTGAATAATGTAATTAGTTTTCCTTTCATGTTTTTTCGACCGATCTTTTCAACATTTTCACCCAACTAGAAGTAGGAAAATTCATGAAGCTCATTATTAAAAGAACAGCGAAAGACTATCATGTTCATGTTACAGGGAATAAATATGTGAAGAATTCAATTTAATCCATATTGCAAAAAATCACAAGAATGAAGATAGGGGGTTTAAGATAAACAAGTATATTCATTATATATGTGTGTAATTTGATAGAAACATTGTCAAAATGGCTCTGAGGCCATGCACTCAAAAGTATGACTATATGTATGTGGCTTCCTTATATATTTGCGTAGGTGAGCCCCTTTTTTTGGGGCATATATATACAAAAAGAGAAAAGGCGTGTTAAAATTCAAGTATCTAAAACATGAGCATTGTCTTCATCAGTAGGGGCATTGTTAGGAGCATTAGCAGGGGCAACAAAAGGATTATCGACAGCAACAACATGACCTATAGTAGAAGCAATTTCAACTCCTAGAATGAGAGGCAAGGAGAACATAAGGTTTGTAAAGTCAGTATACCAATCCTCATCATAGAACAACACTACATTGTAGGAGTGTATGAGAAAGTGGCATGCATGTTTGGCCCTCTCATGATGCTCGACAAGTGATTCAAGCCAAAACTAGGTCAGGAATGGTACCCATGGTACCACCGCATCCTCTTCAATGTGCTTATGCAGGTCACTCATGACGAGAAGGGCTAAGCCATACACTACATTGCTCATTGCCTCGTCGAGACCTCTAAGGTACTTCTTCAAAAAAATCTGAAGCGTCAAATGAAGAATCATGGCTTTTAAAGCCTAAAAATCCAATAGCGAGGCGATGAAATGGGAGAAAATATCAATATTTACACAATATTTATCTTTATACTCAATACAATCCCTACCCAAGACCCACTTTATGGCTATAATAGCTAGTGAGTGTTTGTTCTTAGTCATGCACTTCAGGCGCTTGTTCAAAATCTCTCCCAAAAAAATTGTTTGAGACTTGTTGCACACTAATCTTATTGGAGTGTTCATCATGTCATCTTCCACTCAACTACCCAATTCTATTCCCTACACAAATTCAGAACCTACTCAATCAACTAAATGGTAATCCTATCTAATCACTCAATGCTACTTCTGCTAAAATCGCTAAGTATGATTCCATTATTGTGTTAGGACCTAATTATAGAAATATATAAGATAGCCTACATACAAATCATGGTCATAATTGAGTGTTAACTGAAAAATCCAACCAAAAGGCCAAGTCAATATTCCAGCTCAATTACATTTGCCTGTACGAATTATTGCATGCAAGATTAAGGAGCAACGATCAATTAGTGCAAATTGGTAGCAGTCATAGGAAATGGATCATACGGGTAGAGGCTAGGTGGCATGATGTAGGCAGTTTCAAGGTCCAAGTTTGAATGAAGATATTTTCTAAGTACTCATTACGGTTTTGGATTAATGATACTTTGAGAGATATTAATTGTAAATGCATGCAAAAGGATAGAAAGCATTTTACCAGTAGCTCAATTTCCTAGGAAAATCATGTCGAAGGGATGTTATCACTAATGTAATTATGAATTCTTGTATTTTCAAGAAAGACAAGTAGTTCATTTTGCATGGATAGAGGAGCCAGTAGTACATGCCAAATTAAATGCAAAAGGAAACTATTGTCTACCGGATGAGGTCAGGAAATTGAAGAGAAAGCTAAGTATCACATGCAAAGGCTAAGCAAAGCATAAAAATTCTTGAGCATGCAAAGGGACTTCAAAGAATATAACTGTTAAGAGAACTAGGTGTGGTGCATCCAGCAAAACAGTAGTTGAATCTGGAGGTAATTATAGAAGATTCACTATCTTGGTGTAAATTGAGCTTGAAGCAGGAAGTCATATGGGTTCTAGTCTAGATCCTACCATAAATGCTCTAGGGTCCATTCAAACTACTTCAGTGTGCTTTATGAGTGGAAGTTTGCATAAAATGGAGGCTTCTCAGAGTTCTCAAAAAAAATACAAAAAGAAAGGACCCAAAGTTTATTCCAAGCCATGCACGCTAGGCTAGCCACTTATGTCTTTGAGAATACCTCCTACACATTTCCTAGCATACCAAACAAGCCAACATGGATGAATATGTGGGTTGTGGAAAAGAAGAGTCCCTACAAAGATCAAATTTGAATTAAGGAAGAATGGGATAATGTTCAATGTTCATGATCCCATCTTGGTGAAGAACCCTAAAACACTAAGGGAGGTGACCTATGAAATAATTAAAGGGAATAGTGACTTGGACTCCTTGGCCCAAAAATGTTGGTACAGTGGGCTTCCAAAATATATGCTCCAACCTATACACTATTGACCTAAATTGGTCGATGAGGCCATCAAACATTTCAACCTAGATACAAACACCATTGTGGGTCGGGAGATAACTTGTGTCATTATCTATGAAGACATTATCTGGGACATGTTTTGCATCCCAGAGTGAAACTCAAATGTACCTAAAATGGAGTCTTTCACTCTATCAAAGGGAAAGTCCTACTGGAGAACCAAAGAGTTTGCTTTGATCTTTTATAAAACGAAAGCACAAAGATTCAAGGAAGCTCAGAAAAAGCCAATGTAGATACCAATAACGCATAAGAGCTTCAAGGATGATATGAAGGATTCCTTCTCAATGATCGAATTTGTTTGTGGCCTAGACTCTGATAAAGAGGTTCAGGGGTTTTAGCTAGGTTTGGGGTTTCAGTTGTGCAAGAAACATTCTCTTTTTTGGTATAATTTTGCAAAATCCCTCATCCAGGAGATGCTTAGCCAGATAATAGAGTACCAACTTCAACAAAGGTTTAGGTTTCCATCCTTCCTCACCTATATGTTCTTACATCAGAACCCCAACTTTTTTCAAAGGTATATGGGGCTGTCCATTTTTTATGAAAACCAAATGAAAAAGCTGATTTCCTCTTGGAATCCTCTCCTCTCTACAACATATGATTATTATGCATTCTCATATTATTTCTAAGGTCTGATTCTGCAAGATTTTAGGGGAGGCAATAGTGTCTTACGGTTTAGCTCGGACCAAACCGAGTTTATGCAAAGCTTCACTCTAAAGTGTGATTGGTTTTTGGGTGAGGATTTCATAATTTTTCGATTTCATGGCTTCACCGGGGAACCCTCTCAACTCCGATTGTGTCCTACAGATCGATTATTGGTACTTGAGATTTTTCATCAAATATCAATTATTGACTTCACCTTTTGCGGTGGAAAATCAAATATGGGATTTTTTAGCTACCTGATGAGCTTCAAGACCATAATCATGATGAAGAAAAGGACTCATGACCTACTTGAGGTAAAGCTATCTCATCTAGGGTTGGTATGGATTTTTGATAAATGGAATTACAATCCCAATAATGACTTGTCGAACAAGTATGTCAAGGTAACATAGAAACCCTGAACTTACTGGGAAAAGTGTCGAAATCCATTGACTAATGCAAATGAGCTTATGGTTGACCTAGCTTACATTCCAACTAAAGGTGGTCATCTTTTGTGGCTTGGATTCTACTACCCAATTGAGAAATATGATAAAACAAAGAAAATTGGGACTACTCTTCACCACAACTTGACAAGGAATTACAACTGGAAGGAGGAGAATATTAATGATTTCTGGATATACTGCTAGGAAACCTGATGCATTGAGGCTCCTTATGATAGCATGGAAATGGATGACATGTTTGAAAAATTATGGAATAATGAGCATCCAAATTCTGATGATGGTGATGAAATAAGAGGCTCTAGTTTAGAGGAAGCTGAGGCACAGTCAGACAAAGGAGCGAAACTAAAGATAGAAGCTCAAAAGGCCTTGGCATAGTAGAAAGGGAAGTCCATGAAGCAACCTTGCAAGGTTTCTTCTAATGTGAGGGTGAACATATCATGTGTGAGGTCTTCATTGACTCACACCTGGACCACAAGAAGGACCAAAACAACTCATTCATAAAAATTTGAAACCGTAGTGGTAGAAGACTCACCACTAGCAAAGTGAGAACACACTGAAACATCTTCTGAGGAGTATTTGTAGGACCCTGAAGTGAGACAAGAGCTTGCAATGGGCCAAGGATCACAATCATTTGTACCATAGGTATTCTTTTATCCCTTTACTCCTATTTCACAATATTTAGTTGCCCCAGATGTGCCCACTGCATCTCTCTTTTCAAGTGCTAATCCTTCCTTTTTGGCCTTTTCTCCAATAGTCATGGGGGGTTTCGCACTGTTCTCTCATGCGACCCAATTCATCCTTACTCCTCTATGGACCCTTACGCCATTCAATTTGGCTCATTTTTTGCCTCTAATTACCTCGTATTTAGCCTTTGCTAACTTCATTGATACTTCTCCAGTCATTGTTGTATCATTCATGATCTAGTCTTCCCAACAAACAAAATATTCCATGAATCTATTTCCTTCAAGTCCTCCTACTAGTTCGTAGTTCAGGTTTTGGAATTCCCTCCTTTCTCACCTCAAACAGTTAGTATTCCAAAGAAGAAGTCACTTGGGCCCACTACCATCTCTTTTCCTTTTTCCCTTCCTTGCACCTTTCGCAGGTGGACTCATCCAGTCGCCATTGGAATTCTTATCAGAAGGTGACAAAACTAAGCAGTCATGAGCACTCATAATCCAAAAGCAAAAAGCTAAAGATGCTAAAAAAATGGTGGATCCAAAATTACATACTATTTTCAATGAGGCCCAGTAGTCGCTACATTTTAGGACTATGCACCTAACTATCGGCAAACTGCAAGGAGAAATGTAGCCAGATGACTAAAAAATGTACATCGTGGGGCTCGATTTGAGCATGGATCGGCCTCAAGACAAGGTGGAGCTCATGGAGGAAACACAAAAGGTGGTAACCACCAACTTTCTTAAGTCTGGTCACCAGCTAAAGAAGAGGGAAGAGGAGCTAAAGAGCATCAAGAGAAGGGTCAAAGTCTTGCTCATAAAGGAGAAAGCAAGGGATGCTAAATTTAAGTGCTTATCCCAACTAGTAGAGGTGAAACAAGAAAAGCTCTGAAAGGAACTTGCAAAGTTCCAATCTCTCAATCCTAACTTGATCATTGAGCTACAACAAAGGAACTAGGGATATCATAACCATTTGGTGCATTTGGAGCAAGAAGTGCAACAAAAGGATGAAGAATTTCGCCGCCAATGCACTCAACTAGAGCAACAATTTCAGCAGAAAGATGTGGATTTCAATATCTGTCGGGCCCAACAGCAGAATGAAATCCAAGAAATGAATTCTTCCTTGGAGAAGGAAGCAGCAAACAAGGAACAAGGACATAGATCTTTTGAAGGCTTCTTTAGGCAAGGGGAATGAACCAAGCGGCAACCTCACAATAATTTTCATGTATTATAATGGCCTTCATGAGTGGATGACACATGTAGACACGTTAGTCTGTTGGGACCATTGCCATCATTCATAGGGGATGCATCTGGCTTTAACACGTCCTCATTCATGGCTCAAATCTTTTTCTATTGTAACGACTGGGGTAAATCATTGCTAATACATAATTTCTCATGATAGGAGGATCTTTTCTGTTAGTGACTCACTCGGCTGGGATTTTATTATAAATACTACTTCTTTAAAGAAAGGGTTCAGATTTTGACTAGAAAAATTGGTGGAAAAACCAAGACTTTTATTGCTTTTTAGATTATTGCAAAAGAACTCACATACTCTGTCATTTTTTGGCCTTTTTGTTTTCTTTGATATTTGATGAGTTTTATTGTGCCATTTATACTGAATGTTTCATTTACAAAACTTCTATAAACTTAATGCAAGTTTGTTGGTTTAGATCATGTATTTGACTCCTCTTTCTAGTAAATGTGTATGAATATTATTTTATGTCATTGAGTGAATCATTTAGGCTTCTATCTCTATTTTCTATCACTTTGGAACATAGCAGACTACTAAATTGGCCCTTAAATCGCATCTAAAAGATAAATTTATCATGCCTTAGTTAGATCTTTTATTTTTATATCTGCTTCCTTTTCCCATTCAAAACCCCAATTATAGAAGAAGCTGACTTCTTTAAAATCCGTAGGTCACTCAGTTTAGCACAATAGGTTCCCCCTTTAGCTGAGTTTCTCATAAAGGGTTATTACCGTGCCAATTTTTGGCATCAACAATAATGATTAGAAAGAGATAATTGATAAGATTGGAGATGTTTGAGGGCTAGTAATAACCATTCATTTAGAAATTGTAGCGGGTTTATATGTTCAACATGGTAAGTGTCATCATTAATTAACCCTTTAATAGAAACTTTCAAAGATAAAATTTACAACTCTAAAGGCATGATAGCCTTGACAGCATACATAAGGTTGTATGATGTTGTACTAGTAGTCATACAAAAACTTGTACAATAGGCCTACAAGGTGTATGTTAATTGAGTACACCAAAATTTATCGTGTTTAATCTCAATCTATTTATTAGATGCTTTGCTTGGCCATTAGACTGAGGATAATATGATGTAGAAAATCAATGTTGAATATGAAAATTTTCCAAGAATTGATTCCCCTCTTTTTTCTTAAATGAAGTACCATTGTCAGAAACAAGGGTGGAAGGAAATATGAAACAAGCAGTAATATTGTTTAGAACAAAGCTACAAATTTCTTCAGCATTCGTGGATCAAAATGGAACATCCTGAACACACTTTGTAAAGTAATCAGGAGTAGTGATTAAGAAGGTATGTCCTTTAAAAGAAGGTGACATTTATCAAATAATATCCAACCCCGATTTCATGAATGGACAAGGATAGGTTTCATACTAAATATATTGTATAGGAGCTTGGATTAGATTACTATGTTGTTGACATTGAGGGAATTTCTTGACAAAGGAAAAGGAGTCTTGCTCAGTGATAATTTTAAGAAACCTCCATAAAAAAATATATAAAATCTTAGCAAATCTTTCATTTTTTAGGAAAAAATTTTAATTTCTATTGGTAAATCTTTCACTTTAAAAAAAATATATATTTTATTTGGTGATTTTTTCATATCAATAAAATTTTGTAGAAAATTTTGATGAATCTTACAAAATAATAGAAAATGCATTAATTATGATGGTGAACCTATCCAATCTAAAAATAATTCTATTGGTAAAGTAGGGGCTGAAGGGTGGAAATTATTGATGGGTTTCAGGGGTAGATAATAATATTTACCTACCACCATTGTTTTAAATATAATATAATGGCCCTCATTATATTCTACAAGGTAAAATGTACCCAAAATTTATAATTCTCATTGGTGATCAAAATTAATTTTAGATCATTGATCTAATGACCCTCCTTGTGCTCTGTGAAATAAAATATACTCACAATCTATAATGCTCATGACACCCAAAATTTTGGGCCCCATGAACATTATAGATTGCGGGTACATGTTACCTCATGGAATACAACAAGGGCCATTAGATTATATTATAAATCAATGGTGGAAACTAAAGATTAAAAATATGGTCCTAAAGCAACTAATAATTATGATATACTATTGGTGAATTAATATAGATTTCTACTATAATTTATAAAATTTAGGTGAATCTTATCTAATCATGTATCAAATATTGTGACAAATTTTAGAGTTAATTTTTTTAATAAAATAAATTCTTAGGCGATTTAAATAATACTATAATAAAATTTTGGATTCCCAAATTTCAACTATTAGCCAATTGGCAAATATTGGCCACTAAAAAAATCACTAGTCTTGCTCCACTTTTTGCTAATAATATCCCATGTGGATTATCTTACTCACTAAGGATTTACCACCAAAATTTCCACCCCTAGAGCCCAACTAAGCTTCTTGAAGGGCAAGGGGTATCCCAAATTTAGTGAGACAATGAAGAAGAAGACCATTATAGGATTTTTGATAAAGAGGTTAAGTGCAAGAAGTTGCATCCACAAAGAGGGAAATTTTCAACCCAAACAAAAATCCTAAAAGGAAAAATTACTTGTTTAGGAGCAAGATTTCAGGCCTTAGATCAAGATCACATTCCTAAATTGGTACTCATTTTAAAATGGTTACCCATTCTAAAAATAGAATGGGTACCCACTTTAAAATGACTACCTATTCTAAAAGTAGAATGGGTACACATTTTAAAGCAGACACCCATTCTAAAAATTTAAAATCCCAAGCCACTTTTTCTTGGGTTTTAGTCTCAAGAAAGGTTTGGTAACTTGAACCTTAGCCTTTGACTTGCAACTAAAAAACGAAGGTAGATTCAAGAGAAATGTGTAACTTTGGCAATATAGATGATATTGGGCTTGTTTTTAGAATTAATTTATGAAATTAAAACACATTATTGGTCATGATATCTATTTTTCATATATATATATATATATTTAATATTTGATTTTTTTCTATTTTTTATTTAATTTCTAAGAAAACTAGTCCATAAATTTGAAATATCATTTTTTAATTTATTTTTAATAAATTTTAATCTTCTTTTTTGTAAAAAAATTATGACATCAATATTTAGAAAATTATCTATAAAATGAAAAAAATTCAAAAAATGATTAGTTTAGGTTAAATTATTGTTTATGTACAGGTTGATTTTTAAAAGCAATAATTAGGACCAATAAAAAATCAATAAAATAATACAAAAATATCCTCATCAACCTTTAGTTTGTTATATATCTTTCCCCAAAATGGATTAGAAAATTACTTTTATTTAAAGTTCAAGTTATGGTGTTTGTACACGTGCATGTTATGTTAAGAAAAAAAGTGAATTTTAAAAAATAGGTTTTATACATGCTTACAAGAAATTAATTTGTATAGTCTGGGTACTAGAATAAATTACATATTTGGAAACTAGATTCAAAATGCTAAATTTCATATTACTGACTATTTTAAGATTCAATGTGTAAGCACTTCAAAATTTTAGTCCAAGAGTGAAAATTTTTAAAAATTTGGAAAAACACTTCCAATTTTTTAGCTTTTTGTGGACCCAACTTCTTGCATCAACTCAAGAATATAAGATAAGATAATATATCAAACTAATTTTTTTTTAATTTGAATGCAAGAATTTTTAATCACACCATCAAAAAAATTTCCAGTCTTTAAATAATTGTAAATATGAGAATACCATTCCCTTGAGTCTATGTGAGCACACATGAGACTATCAGGTTTAGGTTGATTAGAGATAGTAGGAGAGCTGAGAATATGAACCACAAAATGGAAATTTTCTACACCATCGTTTGAGGATACAAGAGAGGCTATGCTCACCATTGCATCCACATGGTGATTTTCTCTCCTAGGAGCACTATGTATTGTGAATGAAGAGAAACAATCAATGAAGGATAAAGTCAAATCTAGATACTAAGATAGCTTGTTTTGGTTTCCCTAATATATTCCTATGATTTGATTAACAATGAGTTTAGGATCACCATGAATATAAATATGTTAAATTTTTAATGTTATTGTGGCATGCAAGTTTACAATAAGGACTTCATACTTGGTGATTTTATTAGCACAATGAAATTCCAAGTGAAAGATTAGAGAAACCAAATTTCCTTTAGGTGATTAAAACTAAACCTACCTCAGAGCTAGTTTGACAACCCGATCCATTGAAGTATATCGCCCATATAGATTCATGGTCCAATGTGAATATATTTTCATATGGAAATAAAACAAGATTGGGGAATGAATGGGATGAGGGAGCTTTTTCCAATTGATCAACAACTTGTCCTTTAATTGCCTTTTGAGTTACAAACTTGATGTTGAACTCAAAGAGAAACATGACCTAATTTTCCAACCTTCCTAAAATATGTTCTAGTAAATTGATGTTTAAGATCACTTTTCACAATCACATGGGTATGTGCATGGATATGATAATGTCATAAATTCTATGCTGCAAAGACAAGAGTGAGACACTATTTCTCCATGGAATAATATCAAGTTTCATAATCAATGAGAATACAACTAATGTAATAGACTACTCTTTCCTTATCATCATCATCATGTTGAGCTAATAATATTTCTAAGGAATGAGGTGATGTAGAGATATAAATTAAATAAGGTCTATCCTGCATAGTTAGACTAAGGATAGGAGGATTGGGAAAACAAATTTGATTGAATCAAAAGAATTTTTGCACTCATCATCCTATCATAAAAATAAATATTTCTTCAACACAAATATGAATGGTAGAGTATTATCAACCCATTGACCTAGGAATCTATAAATCACCTAAATTTTCCCTTGCAAACTATATAGTTGAAAGATAGTTTTAGACAGTGGCATGTTAATGATTACATCATTTTTTTTATCAACTTCAATTCCATGGTGAGAGATGATAAATCCTAAAATCTTGCCAATATCTATGCCAAAGATGCACTTAATAGAATTTAGTCTCATCTTATAGATTCAAAGCCTTTTAAATATAAGAAAAATATTTTTGATGTGATCTTGATGAGTCGTAGAATTAACCGAGGTTTTTAATTGACATAATAAATTCTAGGATCTTGAAAATGAAATTGTGAACGATAAGGGTCATCACAAATTGGTAAGTTTCTTTGGTATTATTTAACCCAAATGACATGACTACATAATAGAAGGTACCCCAAGGGGGTAGTAAAGGTTGTCTTATGTTGATCTTTTAGGATAATACAAATTTGATTATAGCCTAAGAATTCATCCATGAAGGACAATGAGGCATGGCCTATAGCCGATTTCACAATCATATAAATATTAGGCAACAAAATATAATCGTTAAGAGAAGCCTTATTGAGATCAAAAAAATCTATGAAAATATGAATACAACCATCAAGTTTGCTAACGACAAAAATATTTGATATTGATGGTGAGTAGTAGATCCGACAGATAAATCTTTCTTTTAGAAGATTCTCTATCTCAGTCCTGACTAACAAAGAAACCTTGTAATTCATTTTATTGATCTTTTGTTTAATGGTCTTAGCATCAGGACATAAATGATATTGTGAACCACCATGGACTCATCAATACTAGAAATTTCCTTATATGGTCGAGCAAGAATATCAGGATGATAATGTAGTAAATCAAAATGCTATTTAGAATCTTTTGAGGAAATAAATTTTCCAATATTAATAATATTTTCAAAATATATAGGATCAATGAAAAAATTGGTAGTATCTCCTTTAGGGATATTGTTACAATCTTCAGGATGAGGTGGAAAATTATCATCATCCACATTAGATAAAGGAGCCTCCTCATCAATACTTATAACGCATTCTTGAAAATATGTGTGTTTGTTCAAGCAATAGGTAGATCATCCTTTATGGTGATAAGAAGGTAAATGAAAGAAGGCACCTAAGAACTCTTCTATTGCTTCTTCCAAAGAGAAAACATCTAGAGGATGGGTGAACCCACAAAAGTGGTTTACAATTTGAGTGAGGAAGGAAAACTTCCAAAAAACTCACCCATGCAAAAAAAATCATTTTGGGGGGTTCGAGCGAATTCAAGGTTTGAACGAACCCCTTTGCATGTGGGAAACCATGTTTCCCATTGTGGAAAGGGGTTTCACTCTAACCTTGGTTTGAGAAAACTAGGGTTCAAGCAAACTCTTGGGGGTTCAATCGAACCCCAATTTTCCCACTTTCCCACCCTCCGACACAAAAAGACTCTAGATTTTTTCCCTTCAAAGCTCAGGTTGAGGATGAAAATGGAGGAGACTTCATAGACCCAACTGGAAGATGGTAGTCCTTAGAATGAGCTATCAAACAAATATAATTTTAATATGTTTTAGTTTGATTATAGGTTTTTCACTAAAAATCAAAATCTCTATTCTACACATGTGGAAAAATAGCAGATTATCAAAATAAAATTTTGAAAAATATGTTTGGGTTGGGTATTGATGTCCTTGATCCATTAAAAAACAAAATCAATTTTGATACATACAAAAAAAATTATGTTGTATACAATCCGCCTATGTCTGAATTGTAATTGGTTTGACTTCAAAACTTGATTAAGGAAAAAATATTCAATAGAACACTATAAAACCAAATGAAAGTGCTATATATCATAGTTTAAATCTAAATTTGAAAAAAATAGAATTTTATCCTTCATAAAAAAAAAGTTATGTTGTATACGATGAGCGTCACTCCTTAAAAATGATGATTTTTAAAAAAAAACTACTATTCAAAGGAGATGGAAAAAGAAGTGCAATCTGATTCCAAAAATTTTGAAAAAAATATATTTAGAATCTATAGACAAAATGTCACAAATCACTAGTTTTCATCATTTTCAAATTCCTCACGTTTTAGCTGCTATAGGAGCCCAAAAGTGAAGATTTAGTTTTAAAAAAATCAGTTCAGTGTCTAGTTTGCCAAAAAATTGTAAACCAATATTGTGGGATCACCCGAATATTCTTTAGATTCTACCCTTTTTTCAATTAATTCTGGATAAACTAACTCAAGAGAGAGAGGCTCAAAAAAAATAATATTGACATTCAACCATGGTTTCCTCTTAGACATTAAATTATTGTATCCATGTCCCTTCTCATACCCATGAGAATCAAATTATATGGGATCTTGAATTTTGTATTCATTAAATCAACAACCTTTATGTCCATAACCATATTTAGATTTAGGAGATTGGAACCAACACCATAACATGTTTGTAATTCTTGGGAAGGAGGATGGTCAAAGTAAAGAGAATCATTCCAACTATGGGTATTATACTTAGGAACATGATCTCTTTCCTTCTTAACATGAATGCAAACACTAGCCTCCTTAATAATAGTTTGATTATTCTCCTTAGCAAGAGAATGATTATCTTCCTTACCGAGAGGACAATCAACTTTATTAATATAACTTTATGAGATTGTAAGAATTTCTAGGTGGATAGGATCTACTTTGCACTCCTTGATAAAGGGCTTAGTAAAGTTCAAGGATCCCTAATTATCACCAAGGAATGCATTAGATTCAAAATAAGTAGAAGGGGAAGACTTAGGATTCTCTAATTTGAGATTATCTTCCTTAGGGACATCTATCTCACAAGTAGCTTCCAAAACAGACACTACTAAAGTGAATGTCAACACAGTGGAGGATAATGAAGGAATAAATTTTTTAAGACTACGACCAATTGGGGATTGATCAAAAACTACCATTTCACACAAGTTTATATCATCAAGGCTAGCCTTTATTGTAATTACTTCATTATTAGTAATAAATTTTATAGAATTATGCAAGGTATAAGTGACTAATCCAAAAGCATGAATCAAGAGTCTTCCCAATATAATGTTGTAAGGTAAAGGACCTAGCATAACATATACCAAGGTGGGAACAATAATGGGTCCTAGACTCAAATGAAAGATTATCATGCCTAGGGCTTACTAACTAACATTATCAAATCCATGAATATACAAAGAAGAAGAAATAAGAGAAGATGAATCAGTTTTAATTTTAGGTAATAATTCGACACTAAATAAATTGAAAGTTGAATTAGTATCAATGAGGGCATGTCTAATAACAATATTTTTAATGTTAATTATTATCATTAGAGTGTCTGCTTGCTTCTGTACTTCTAGAGGTAGGAGTTCATACATAGATAGAATGTAATATTTAGTGAATCTACATTAATATGAGCTATCAATGTATTAACATCTATGAGACTAGAAGAAGAAGGAAAGAGAATATTTTGAAAGGCTCCTTGAAGCATACCTAGATAAACTAGAGTGGTTTGAAGAAAATCCCAAGGTGAGATCTTAGTGAGAGTATTGCAAAGTTTCTCTACAAAATAATACTCACCAGGTACTTTAGTTGTAGGTTTAGGTGCTTGAGGAAGGCTTGGTTGAGATAGTGGTAAAGAAGTAGGTTGATTGAGATTTTTTTCATTCCTTCTAGTATTGTAAGCATTGGCTACTACTCTATAGGAGGGAGCCTTAGATTGCATGAATATCATAAAAAGGTCTAGCATATAACTTACATGAAAGGGACCCCATGAATAAAGTGAATACTTTTATGAGATGGACTAGCTGAATTCACAAAAATGAAAGGTATCTTAGGCTTGTGAGGGGTGGCAGAGACTACTACTATATTCACAAACTCTTCAACTTACAAAGAAGAAGATGATGATTTTGATGAATAATTTTGTTTATCAAATCTTTTTATAGAAGGAAATGCTTCTAAGAAATCATCTAGGGCATCATCCAACATATCAAAATCTTCTTTAGAGAGTGCATTATCAAAAGCATTAATATTTTGAAGAAATAGACCTGACATGATTCAGTTCATGTCAAGTTCACCAAAATATAAAAGACAGGATTCACTACTCACAAGCCATATCTAGAACAAAGAATTTTCTACAAGGAGCAAATAGCCCTCTATTACTTCAAAGTACAAGATTAAGTGACAAATAATGAGATAGAGAATATGGAAATAAATTGATGGAATGAAATGTTAAGCTACTAAGAGAAATAATAATAAAATTGTAGTTTAATAGACGCTGAAATATAATTATGAAATACAAAAATTACAAAACAAAAAATTATGACTTACAAATTCTACCCCGCAAAGGGAAAGGTCTTAGTCAACAAACAAAAATGTGCTACAATGATTTCTACACCTCACATTTTCATCCCTATTAGAATAGAAATAAAGAACCTAAAATTTGCAACATCTAGCTCTTGAAGCCGAAAAAATCTACACATAAAAAGGATGAGGAAACATGTTGAGGTTGTTTCATGGATTGCCTCAATAAAACCCCCATTTTGGTGTTTCCACATCTATAAAAAATAAGATAAGAATAGATTGAAAAAATGAAATAAAATAAAAGATGATACATGTGATAGAAATAAACCCTACTATGGAGGAGAACCCCTATCAATAATGTAATATATGAGACAAATAGATGATTGTAAATAGATGAGAGAAAATATACAAGAGAGTGTTTTCAAAATTTTGTGGTTCCTCTCTTGGCTTGATAGGTGAGATTTGATTTCTTGAAAGAGAGACTTGACTATTGTTGAGATGAGAATCTATTAGAGCTTCACCACAAGGAGCAAGAGAGAAAATATGTAGAAGAATAATAGAGAAAGAGAGGAATATTGAATGAGAGAGAGTGTGAGAATGAATGAGATAAAGAGTTAAAAGAGGATTTTTGTAAGGGTAAATGGATGAGAAGAGCCATTAAACTCATGATTTTACCACAATGATGTGTGTCATAGGAAAAGGATGTAATATTTCCTCATTTGAAACTCAAAAAGTTTGGGGATAATAGCACATTGTGGGGATGTCCGTGTGTCATGCAACCATTATAGTCAATACTTTACAAGAAATAAGGTGTAAAAGTTGCTAACACTTCATCATTTTCCCCTATGAAGTTGGAATCATGAAGTTTTGAATCATAGGTTTTCATCATTAATGCGGTGAGGTACCATAAATGCAGTAGGTGAAATGCACAACTATGAAATTTCCATGGGGTGTAATTTTATGGCACTACAGCTCTTTCAACCTTGTTCTTGTTCATAATCACATGAAGTTGATGACAAGGAATCTTTAAGGAAATGAAATGCATATTATAATAAAGCTTGTTGATTTCTAAAAAGTTATATAATATCTTTAATGGTTATAGGGTTCAATCATTAGAGACAAACAACCGAATTCTCCTCCTCTAAAAGGGATATTCCAAATTTTTTTGTTCAACACGACTAGATTTAGAAACATTACTTGAAAACTAGTCATGTGAAGGTAACATTAAATAGCCATTGGTATCAAAAAATTTCATGGAGTGCTAGCACACATAGGAATCTTTACACATAGTACTACTATATGGGAAAATAAAATTTAGAAAGTTGTGAACACCATGATGTTTTAGTGTTAGAATTCTATAATTGAAGTGTTTTATATCAATTGGTAAGTCAATGTCATGATATAGTGTTAAAGGGGTAAAATTACAAAGATTTGTCACACATTTATAAAGGAAATGACCAACACTAATCCAAATTTTATACTTGAATCACTAAAAAGTGGCATATATGTTTTTAATTTTGAAATGATGTAAATTATTTAAATTTATACTTTTTAGTATATTTTATGTTTTTATTTTTGAAAAAAAAATAAAAATAATTGAATATAGTTTTTATAAATCGACATTATAATTTAGTTGTTGATACAATGCTGAAAAATAAGGTTACATGAGATGTTGACCTTTATATAGTAATTTTTTTCCTTCAAATACTTTGTGTCTATTTATAACTTGAAACTTTATTGCATGAATATATTTTTTTCCAATTTTGATAAATATATATTTTGAATAAATATTAAAATGTGCATGTATTAAAACATAATTATTTATATTTGACATAAACTTTCATATTAACTATATATCTAGAAAAATAAAATAAAGTATACCATCTTGATATAGATTATTTTATCTAGTTTATCATATTTTTTTAAAATATATTAATAAGATTTAGTATTTTTTTTGACATGGTAATCAACCTAATATTTTTGTGCTTATAACCTACTTTTAGTGTAAATAAAAAATAAAATATAAATAATGATTAAACTATATATATAAATATATATGAAACAAAGAAAAATAGATTAGGGTTCAAACATGTAGGGTTTTATACTAGATTTCGAATGTTTCAACAAACTTACTATAAATAGAAAGGAAAAAATAGGGTGTGATGAACCCACCTTCCAATATTTCATTCAGGAAAAGAGCTCCTCCAAGATAGAATTAACTTTTGAGCCAATTATATGAGACTGAAGGAACCTACAAATTTATTGGTAGATTTGTAAGGGATAAATGTTGTGTACCTCTCACAAAATGGTGTTTTCACAAGTTGTCTGAGGACCCATTCGCCCTATAGTGAATGGGTCCTAGGTAGGGCTATTCAAAATCTATTTTTGGGTCCTCTGCTCCTATGTCCGCACTTCCAAATTCCCAATTTCCATAGTTGGATAGTAAAAATTAAATATGAGATTTGAGTTTCTATTAGATGGAAACAAAGGTGACAAAAATGAAGCTTTCAGATCTTCAAGTTTTCTTCAACGTGCAAATCTGAAACACATAAAGAAAGAGGGATTTTTTTTGTTTTTGGTGAATGGGGGTTTTCCCTTGTCAGACTCCACTTTGATAATTAAACATTGAAATAAAATGAAATAACATGAAAGGAATGATGAATGAACAATTCAATGTCACAACTCACCAAACCCTTGAATGAACCTTTAAAGGATTGAAATATTGATGTTGTTCTTGCTTGAAATGGCTTTAATGGATGTGGATCTTGATACTTTGAATCTTGATTTGAAACAATGTCTTGAATTCTTGAATGGGTCATGAAACCTATATCATCATATTAGCTCCAAAAACATGCATGATGCAATAAGAATTTGACATGACAATTGGATCTTGATTTATGCAATAATTCTTCAATAAATCTGCTCTTGAAGGCCTTGAAATGCTCTTATGAAAGTGTTCTTGATCTCATGAAAATCTTCTATGTGAAACATAGTGAAATGAGCTTATATTTATAGATATGTAACATTAATCTCCCAAAATTCAAAAATGACAAGCCGAAAAGTGAATATGGATTTGAAATTATTAAAATATCGCCAAAAACATAATTTAAATTAGGGTCATAGGTCTAAGGGAGGACCCATTCGCCCATGGGAAAATGGGCCATAGGTCCCTAAAACCAGAACACACATTGCTCAAGGTGAAGTTTAATTTATTGGCATTAATGAACGTTGGGCTTCCTCTGGAAAATTTGATTAAATAGGCTTGGATTTGAATGAATGGGACCAATTAGAAAAATTTAGCTCAATTAATTAAAGGATCCCTAAATAAGTTTGAAAGTGTAAATAAATACATTTTACAACACTAAAGTAAGGCATAATTAAGTTCATTTTAAAATTAGTTCCAAATTAAGTGTGAAAATGTAAAAGAGATACATTTTTTTACACTACAATATATATATATGTATATATGTATGTATATATATACATATATATATGTATATATGTATGTATGTATATACATATATATATGTATATACATATATATATGTATATACACATATATATGTATACACACACACCCACATACACACACACATATTTATAAACAACACTTATGGATCTACAAATAGATATTTTTATATTTAAAAAAATGTTATTTACGTGAGTTGGAGTTATTGAAACATCATTTTTTTTTGTAGTTTCAAGTTATTAATAAATTTGACTCAAAGTGGTGCTACATAAGCATTTAGCCAACAATTTTATTTGGAAAAGTTGTGGATATATCTAACTTAGCTATAATGAATCATACTAGATCATGTGCTTGACTAAAATTGAATTTTACTTGGAAATATTTAAATTTACTTTTGTTAATGATTTGGCTTTAAGTGTAACACAAACTTTTACTTTTACTCGAAATTGTAAGGGTGTATAATTTTTTACACTACATTTTTTCACACTTTAGTAAGCCTGTGAAATATACTAAATATGCTGAAACATAGAAAAATAGAGTAGGTCCAAAACATAAGGTTTTATACTACATTTGGAATGTTTCACCAAACTTACTATAAATAAAAAGGGTAAAATGGGGTGTGATGAACCTATGTTCTTCTATTTCATTCAAGAAATGAGATCCTCCAAGATAGAATTAACTTTTAACCCTTAGGTGAGCTAATTATATGAAAGATGTAACAAGTTGCTTTATTTGTGTGGATGTGCTAGATTCAAAGTTGCTTGGATAAGTTGTGAGAACACTCACATGAGGCACCACTTGATCATTAATGGCTGCACACTCCTAATTTTTCTACTTAATGTAGATTTCTTGCCGATTTATTTCACCATCTATAGCCTTTGTGATTTGTGAAGTATATGCCAGAATGAGGTCACGTGTAAGGTTTTTGATCTTCAATTGTAGAAGTATTCAAGTATATATCCTTGGTAAGCTGGTTTTCATGTAAGCTCTATTTTGCATCATGCATTTCTTGGTGTGAGAGTTTCATTCTTTGGGTCTGCTTGAATTTTCTTGGTTTTGGGGGTTTTCTATTTTGGTTCTGGGTTTCTGGCTGGTGTATCTTTTCATTAATTGGTGGTTGGCTATTTTCCCTTGTTTCCAAAAATGAATGGGTAAGTTGGGTGTTTATACTCAATCCATTAGGAGGTCGAGAAGACTCAATATGTTTAAATTTCAAGAAGGAATTGATGTTACTAAACATGAGACACTGAGGGCTTCCACAACACCAAAGGGAAAGAATAAGGCCTCTGGAAAAACTAAGAAGGGTGGTGTTGTGAGCACCTACAATCTAAGGGTCCAAATTGTTTTTGAAGAATTAATCAAATTTAAAGGGAAGGAGTTGGTTAATCCTAAGAAGAAGGTAAAGAAAAGAAACAAGTATCACAAGGCTTATCTGGGGAGGCATGACTCTCCTATTGAGATTTTCAATAGCCCTTCTGGAAATGAAGGAGAGTATAGCCACTATTTGCTTTCTCTAGTACCATATGCATATTTTGATGAGGGAGGAGTAGTTTCTCCTCCAGTTTCAGTGCAAGCATGGAGAGGGCAAGCATACTCTAATGCTGATGAATCAGAGTAGCGTCTCAACCTAGTATTTGTTTTTGATAAGACCATTTCCACTACAACAAGATCGTCTTCTTCAACATGTGTCTTAGTTTTTGTCTTTGGTGCTGACTTGGATGTCTTTTGGGACTTTGTGACGGAGAAGTGTTGGAATCTATATCCTTAATGGTAGATATTATTTTTCTAGGAAGTGTGTGAGTTTTTTCCTTTGTTACTATTGGAGAATCTTCTTTGGTCTCCATGGACGCAAGTTTTTGGCAATGTTGCATTAGCAGATGGTGCCTTTTGGAGGGTTGGATCATCTTATTCAACTAACTACATGGATTTTTTTATATTTGGCTTTCCATCATTTTGAAATGATTGAGTATAACCATCTGAAGAATATCTTTGAAATTTGGGTTAAATTTTCCCTCAAATGAAAATGTAATTACATTTCAGCCTATCGCTTGTTTGAACCCATGTCTTTATAAATTGGTTTCCAGGGCTTGAAATGGAGAGGTTGGGTAGTGATATATTGGGGTTTCTAAACACACAAGGATGAAAAAAGAGAGTTACTGGTTAGTCTAGCAATTTATCTCAAGTTCTAGTTTGTCAATATACACATGTAATATCTGTGATAATACTAGAAATATAGAATAGTAATATCATAATTTCAACATGATTTTTCTCTCCTATGTACTAGTTCCAAAAGTTATAAATAATATAATCAAGGTTATTTTATTTGTATCTATCAATATCAAATGGATGTATGGATTTATTCTTGTGTGTTAATTCAAGGAATTAATGTAGGTACTCAAATATAGCTAAAAATTTCTATTGAACTTAATACTAGGATGCTAGTAAGAAGGGTTAGAACACCATGATGAAATACTGTAATGTAGAATTTTAGAGCTTCATATATTGTCTGGTTTGGAAACTATTGCCATGTCGTGTATGTACTAATATTGACTCCATTCTAAGGATTAGGCACTGGACTAGGATAAGAAATTATATTGTGTTGTGTGAATTTACTCAGTCATTACCCATTCATCAAATCAAACTCTATAAAAGGGTTACAAAGTTATGTGGTTTTGTCATCCTCATGCTCGAACTGTGAATTATACTTAAGAAGTGGCCACCTTCTTCAATATAGTCACTTATCGAGCATTTGTGTGAGAATCATCTATGTTTATTGTAGTGTTTGTTTTATAAAATGGCATTAGGATATTATAATGAACACACTGCTAGGGATCACCCTCCTAGGTTTCACAGTGCCCAAAGTGAAGAAGTAAGGGCCTTAGAACCTTTACTTAAGTGTTGGCCAATCCTTCCCCTACTAGCCATTAAATTCTAGTAGATTCATAGGTAAGTGGTGAGATTAAGTTTGGTTCCTATAAAAAAATAACCAACAAAAATGGTGACACCACTGGGGAAGAATTTGAGAAAATTTTGGTAGAAGACCATCTTTCCTAAAAAAGTAATTAAAATCTTGGACTATTATTTATAGACAAATATTGCTAGTAATCAAGAGTCAAATTTTTTGCTAAGTATTTTATCCTTCGATTTCTATAGTTGTGATGTCAGCAAGTTGAATCATAGGAAATTTTCATGAATTTGTTGTCTTCTTTTGAAACTGTAAATCCTTTTGGAGTTCAACTATAACTCTAGAATATTCTCATAATCTCATTAACTATGGGTGGTGACTCCAAGATATTTGCACCAGTGTGAAACATTTGAGGTGTAACAAAAATTTACTAAGAAAGGATAAGAAATCACAATATAACTTGTGTTGTTCAAAGAGATCCATAATGAAATTAATCTTTGAAGAAGCTTCATAATTTCTCTAGGCCCGATCCTCTATTAAGAGAGGTGGTGAAGTTCTCAAATCTGCAAATTTTTTCAGTCAACTACAACACGTCCAGGTATTTCCCATATTTGGATTTTCATAGAGTATAAACTTATTATGAAAATTATATGTAATAGTTTGAAAGAATGTGGATTCCCTATTAAGTGAGTTAAGCACTAAGAAAGGTAATGGTAGTAATAATATTTTCATACTTTTGAGCTATAATTTGAAGTTTTTATGAAGAAGTATGCTTGTTATTAAAATCTTCCCATTAAAGAAAATTGAAAATAAGGATGTATTTGATGTTGTGCATTATAATATTTTAAAAGCAAGAAATAGGGAAGTGATCAACTATAGATTTGATGTTTAAAGTTTTTAAGGGGATGTAAGAAAATGTATCATCCACTTTTACATTCCTATGGGGAGCATAATGTAAACATGAGGAATATGCAACCCCTGTCATGCACTCAAAGCATTTTTTATATGGGAGGATATACACCATTAACTTTCAATGGAATTCAAGGTTTCCCAAATCATGTTCTTAATAAAGTAGATTTTTGTTAGGAGGATCTGAAATTAGGATGGAAGTGGAAATAATTTAAAAATCTTCCCCTCCCCAACCAAAAAATGAACCTATTAATTGAAACCTTAAATCAGAGGAAGATTGTCTTAAGGCAAGGTGTAGATGAGGTGATATGGGCTACCTCTAAACAAGGAGTATACTCTGCAAAGGAAGGATATAAGATCTTCTCAAATATGCAAAGGAAACCGAAGACATATATTCCTGCCCATATTTGCTAGTATAAACATTGCATCCCGAAGGTAGGATTTTTTGCATGGATTTATCTACAGAAAATAATCCTCACGTTAGAGAGTTTTAGGAAGATGGGGTTTGAAGGTCCATCATGGTGTGTTCTATGCCGAAAGAATGAGTAAAGAATTTACCACCTCTTGTTAGGTTGCCCATTCTCGAATGAATGTTGGACATGGATGTGTGCGAAGCTTGGATAGATCATTTCCCTTCTAAATGACATTAGAACCTTGTTCCAAATGTGGCCAGCCAAAACTAGGGAAGGGCTTCTCCATAGTATGTGGATTATCTGACTTTCACTCATGATCTAGGAACTTTGGAAAGAATGAAATAGAAGGATATTTGAGAATAAGGAAACCCCCATAGATTCCTTCAAGAATAAGGTAGAAGCTATAGTAGTGGAAACAATAAATAATAGATCAAGCTTGAGCAAGAGCCAAGAGGGAAAATTTATAGAATGGGATGGGCAAATGAGATTGAGTTGGCTTGGACTTAAAGTCCCCCCACACATAGGGGAGGGGAGAAGTGATGATCTATCAAAAAGAGAATGAGCTAGATAGGATCCCCCAAGTAAAGGCTAGTTCAAGTTAAATTTTGATGGAGCATCAAGGGGAAACCTTGGTCCATCTGGGGTTGGATGAATAATTAGATTATGGAATGGACAAGTGGTCGGTAAGTTGGTCGTCCCTCTAGAGGAAGACAAAAACAATATGGTGGAATTGAATGCTTTAATTCAGGGACTCCTCTTCTATAGAGATTTGAGCATTGAGAGACTTGAAATAGAAGGGGACTCTACTCTAACCATCAATGCTATGAGAAGTGGTTTGACCCCCAACTGAAGACTGAAAGCTTTCTTGATAGAGCTCTAGAATTAGCCACTTTTTTTGAGGCTATCACTTTCAACTATGTATTCAGGGAAGCTAACAAGGAGGCAGATGAACTAGATAATAGATTTTTTGATGGGTTAGCCTTTGGAGCCATTGGTGAATGAGTTTGAAATTTGAATCTGCTCTCGGACATCCATTTTAGCCTCCTAAGAGGAAAACTTAGCATACCATCATGTGAGGGAAGGGTCGCCAAAAGATCCTTGATGGTGCCATTCTACAAAAACAACTCATAAGGAAGCATAGGCAGAAGTTGGTGAGACTAACATTCCTCTAGCTGGCCCGTCTGGCTCTTAACCATCTACCTAGCAGGCTACGCATTTGGATTCTATGAATAGAAGGGTCTTCATCACATAAATTTTCTCACTAGGTTTGTATTATGTCATGCATCTAACTATGTATTTGAAGGCAATTTTTATATTATGCCAAAAAATTCTAGCAGAGTGTCTGAGAACACTCAAACTCTTGTAAGATTTTTGCAATATAATACAAGTTTCGGCTATGACCTTTACCGAGCAAAAAATAAAGAAGTTAGGGAATATTTTCCACATTTAAAAGGTCAAAGCTTAGAATCAACATCTCACCATTTGAAGGAGTTTTTCGTATGTGATGAAGTATTACGAGATAGATCATGAAGATGTTGTCATGAAATAATTTGTTCAAACTTTGAAGGGAGATGCTAAAGACTGGCTTTCATATTTTCCAATATATTTTGTCCCTTTGTGGAAAGAGTTAATGGTGGCATTCATAGAATAATTTGGTGAAAGGATTAATCCCAATGCATTAAGGAATTTTTTTAGGGAAATCCAAAAGGATGAAGAGGAACTGGTTCTAGCCTTCAACCTCAGATCTACAAAGGCATTGAGAAATATTCTTGAAAATATGAGACCCAATGATGTAGAATGTTTAATTGTGTATCTAGGTTCCTTTGATAGTAAGATGGCTATCTCTTAAGAGATAAAAATCCCTCAACATTGCAGCATGCATATAAAATAGAAATTGATATTAAAAATAATGTGAGATACTCAATGGTGAAGGGATATGTGGTTGCAAGTGTTAGTTGTCCTAAAGCACATCACAAAAATTAAATTCAAAAGAATGAAAGAGATAATCAAGGTGATGGTGCTTCTGAAAATAATTCAACATGGAAAATTGATGACCATAGATAGATCGATGATGAATCTCAAAAAAGTTTAATTGATCATATATTCTTTGTTAATAAATTGTCTAGCATGAAAAGACACAAGGGAAAATCACTGTATGAATTGTTAGCAAGGTTCTTGGATGTCCTCTTAAAAATTCCCAAAGGGCTGAGACCCAAAGATTCAGTATGTATTGACTTATTTTGTGACATTTATGAGCTAGGTATTAGTATTCTACCTAAGGAATTTAAGCCTCGAGATTTTGATCAAATCATTGGTTGGATCAAAATTGTTGAGGAAGCCAAGTATGATTACATACAAAATTTAAAATCTCAGAAAGACAATATTAGTCACACTATGGGTAAGAATCAAGGACCTATCCAAATAATTGATAGGGATGAAGATATTGGTAGATCTACAAGTATTGTTGGTGTACCTTTACAAATTGGTAACCCAGATAATGAAAATGAGAATTTTGATTACTCTTATGAGGAGTGTGAATAAGCTTATGAAGATAATTTAGAGGAATTCTTAGTACTTGAAGGGTATGAAAACATCATTGCTCACAACCATTTTTCCTTACTAGTAAATGAATATAATATGTGTAAAGAATTTTTGGAATAAAATTTGGTTATATCAGAACTGGAATTTTTTTATCGTGTGGTTGGTGATGAATTTGAAGATAAGAATGTAGGTGTTCAACATCTTGAGCATAAGCATAAATCTAAGAATGATGAGAATTGTGTCACTAACCAACATAATCAAGCCCCATTTATTTATGATTTTCCATATAAAACAAAAAAGGAATATGTGAGTGTCTTAGCAGATATGGACATGGTTGTATTTGAGAAGGAAGTAAATCAAGAGATATGTATGCTTGCAAATGAGAAACATTCAGGTAGTAATTTTTTTTTATATTAGAGCTAGTGTATTTACCAATGGGGGAAAAATTTGGGCATTTTGTTAAATGCCTTATCACACCTGAAATGTTCAGCTCATCTTATGAGACATCCTTCTTTGAGATAGTTTTTGATATAAGAGGTAAAGTGAACTATATTGATGAACCTAAAATAGAGATATTGTTTGACGCTTGTGATAGTTTGGATAAAGATACTTGTAGGGACATCAATGCCCGGAATGAGAACAAGATTGATATGAAGTCTGATGAATCAATTTCCCAAGAAAATAGAACAAATAACAACATAATTGGTTTATACTACCCCAATAAATATGAGCACAAATTTGAACAAAATCCTATATATGAACATTTCTTGTTCATTACACAAAGTGAGTATGTGTTTGGTCCTCTATGTCTAGTATGCTTCAGTTAAAATTTTGGATTCTCACTCTATCCTTGAGGAATAGACGTCCCCAACTAGAGATGCTAATCGAACCCCTGAAATTTTGGTTCCATTTTTTTATATCTCTCTAAAATTTGGCTAGTTTAAATGGGCCTAGACCAAGGGTTTTGCTCATGGCTCTTGCCTTATGATTTTATTTCTTTATTTTTGAGATCCTAAGTCTTTGGCCTAGTCTATGTTAGGTTCTATCATTGACCTCCTATTTCCCATCCTCAGTCATATTAAAACACCTTATGTCATTTGAGCTCATGAATTTACTGGCCTCGTGTGCTTAGGTCTGAAATTATTTTATTTTATAAGGTCAAGTGATTGACCTTTTGTGGCCTTTACATCCTTTGAGAAATATGTTTTCAATTCTCATTGAGGTGTTTTGTTCGTCATCCCAAGCAGTTCCCATTTTCAAAACAACTTACGGGAATGTGCTAAATTCTTCACTTAAGGTCATTTTCACCATCTCCTTTATTGCTCATCAGTGATAGCTTTTGAAATGTGAATTCAAATGAGTGATGAGCGATGACCCGTGGCTCTTTGATTTCATGCACCATAGATTTGTTTTGAATGTTAAATTTTTGATTAATGATGTGCGATGGACTTGTTCTATATGTTATCACTGATATCTCTTGTATTACTGATTGCTTATGTGTTTTGTAATATGGATTAGCTATACACAATGGCCTTTGGTGCTCTTTATTTTTTTCCTATCGCTCATTGCGAATGCATTTTAAGATTTGAGTTTCAAATTGGCAATGAGTGATGAATTCTTTTGTTCAAAATTTATTTTGCTGATCTGATTTTCTCTTGTGAGAAATGTATCTTGTGTCTTTAATTTTCATGCAGGTACACATGTCTTAATATTTCTCCATCTCCTTATCACCCATCGCTAATGTGATTTGAAGAACGAAGCATGAATCAATGATGTGCGATGGAGAAGGGGAACATGATCAAGAATGGATCTTTGATCTGACTATTGGGATCTTATCACATGAATACTCACATCGCTATTGGAACTTGTAGAAGGTAAAGTGTATCAATGATGTGCGATGTGAAATGAAGATCCCCAAGAAGGAAAATAATCCAATGGTTGTAATTCCATCATGCCAATCCTCTTGTTGCTAATTGAACCCTAGAGGGTTGGGGTAGATTCATAATGGGCGATGGAATGTTGAACATTTTCTCTTTCATTTGCTGGCTTTTGTACTTCATCGATATGAAAGAATGAGAAAGTATTGGCATGGAGATGCATGATAATTGTCATAATAAACGTGACTAATAAAATTAAAAGTAAAACATGACAACTTTCTATGGTAATATAACCATTTTTGAGGCACAGGTTGTAAAAGCTATAAATGATGCTTGAAGATCACCATTGATGATATTTTAAATCCAAAAGGATTGACAACCTAGATTCAAAGCTGTTTGACTAAGTTGTTAGCTCGCTCGCAGAATGAACCACTTGATCATTAATGGCTACACGCTCTTGATTTTTCTACTTAATGTAGATTACCTACTGATTTATTTCACCATTTACAACCTTCATGAATTGATAAGTGTATGCTAGAATTAGGTGACATGTGAGTTTTTTGATCTTCAATTACAAAAGTATTCAAGTATTTATCCTTTGTAAGTTGGTTTTCATGTAAGCTCTATTCTACATCATGCATTTATTGGTGTGAGAGTTTGATTCTATAGGTCTGCTTGAATTTTCCTGGGTTTGGAGGTTTTCTTTTCTGGTTTTGGGTTTCTAGTTGGTGCATCTTTTCATTAGTTGGTGGTTGGATATTTTCTCATGTTTCCAAAAAAAGATGGGTAGGTCGAGTTTTTCTACTCAACCCATTAGGAGGTCGAGAAGACTTGGTGGGTTTGAATTTCAAGAAGACATTTATGTTACTAAACATGAGACACCCGGGGCTTCCACACCACCAAAGGGAAAGAATAAGGCCCGTGGAAACAAAAAAAGGGTGGCATTGTGAGAATCTATAATCTAAGGAGCCGAATTATTTTTGAAGAATTGATCAATGTTAGAGGGAAGGAGTTGGTTAAGCCTAAGAAAAAGGTAAAGAAAAGAAACAAGTATCACAAGGCTTATTTGGGGAGGCATGACTCTCCTATTGAGATTTCAGATATCCCTTCAGGTGATGGAGGAGAAATTGACCCAGAGTATAGCCACTATCTATTTTCTCTAGTACCATATGAGGATTTTGATGAGGGAGGAGTAGTTTCTCCTCTAGTTTCAACATGAGCATGAAGAGGGTGAGCATAATCTGATGTTGATGAATTAGAGTAGCATCTTAGCCTAGTTTTTTCTTTTGATGAGACCACTGCCACTATATTAGGATCGTCTTCTTCAACATGTGTCTTGGGTTTTGTCTTCAATGCTAATGTGGATTTCTTTTGGGATTTTGTGACGGAGAAGTGTTGGAATCTGTATCCTTAACAAAGGATATACATTTTCCAAGAAGTGTATGATTGTTTTCCTCCATTTCTATTGGAGAATCTTCTTTGGTCTACATGGATGTAAGTTTTCAGCGATGTTGCATCAACAAACAATTCCTTTTGGAGGGCTAGGTCATCTTCTTCATCTGATTGCATGAAGTTTTCTTTATTTGGCTTCCCCTAATTCTGAAATGATTGAGTATAACCATCTAGAGAATGTCTTTGAAATCTGGGTGAAATTTTCCCTCAAATAAAAATGTAATTACATTTTTTCTTGTCACTTGTTTGCGCCCATATCTTTATAAATAGGTTTGTAGGGCTTAAACTGGAGAGGTTGGGTACTGATATATTGGGATTTCTAGACACACATGGATGAAAAAAAAGGAGCTACTGGTTAATCTAGCAATTTATCTCAGGTTTTGGTCTGTCAACATGCATATGTAATATCAGTGGTAATACTAGAAATACATAATAGTAATATCATAAGTTCAACAAAAATTTTCTCTCCTATGTACTAGTTCCACAAGTTATAAATAATATAATCAAGGTTATCTTATTTGTCTCTATCAATCTCAAATGGATGTATGGATTTATTCTTGTGTGTGAATTCAAGGAATTAATATAGATACTTGAATATAGTTATAAATTTGTATTGAGCTTAATACTAGGATGCTAGTAAGAAGTAAGGGTTAGAACACCATGCTGAACTACTGTAATGCATCATTTTAGGGCTTCATATATTTTCTGGTTTGGAAACTATTGCCATGTTTTGTATGTACTAATATTGACTTTGTTGTGAGGATTAGGCATTGCACTAGGATAAGTAATTATATTGTGTTGTGTTGATTTTCTCAGTCTTACCCATTCATCAAAAAAAATTCTATAAAAGGGTTACAAAGTTATGAGATTTTTTCATACTCCTTCTCTAAGTGTGAATTATACTTAAGAAGCATCCAACTTCTTCAATATAATCACTTATTTAGCATTTGTGTGAGAATCATCTATGTTTATTGCAATATTTGTCATATAAAATGGCATAAAGATATTATAATGAACAGACTGCTAGGGATCACCCTCCAAGGTTTGATAGTTCCCGAAGTGAAGAAGTAAGGGCCTCAAAACCTTAACTTAAGTGTTAGCCTATACTTACCCTTAATAACTATTGATGCCAAAAATTGGAAAGGTAACAATCCTCTGTGGGAAACTTAGTTAAAAGGGGGACCTATTGCATTAAACTGAGTGACCTCCATATTTTAAAGATGTTGGATTCTTCTATAACTAGGGTTTTGAATGAGAAAAGGAAAAATATATAAAATAAAGAGATCTAACTAGGGTGATGCGCCAAATTTAGATGTAGAGCATGATAGACCTATCTTGGGGATACAATCTAAGGGCATGTTCAAATGGTCTGCTATGTTTGAAATAACCACTAATAAAATAGAAAAACCTAAGTAATTTATTTCATAACATAAAACAAGTTGTATAGAGTTTCACTGAATAGAAAGAGTCGAAGACATTAGTCTAAACTTAGTAATCTATTCAAATTATTGAAGTTGCAAAAAAACTATTCAGAAATAGCATATTACATTATTACAAATATCCTAAGAAACAGAAAGGAAAAATTATGAGGGCACAATCTGTGAGTCTTTATAGTCATATAACAAAACAAAGGGCTCGTGTCTTCCCAATTTTCCTATAGATATTTTTAACATGTTGGAACCTTATTTTTATTTTCAAGAATTATATCTGAACTCTCTTCTCTCTCGTGAGAAGTAGTATTTATATCCAAGAGCATCCACCACCTTGAAATTTTGTAATAGAAATGATTCCCCATTATGAATTATAATGCTTACATCAATGATTCATCACAACCATTGCAACAAAAAGATTCTTGAGCATGAACCTAGTTGCTAGATAGCTAGGGGAATTCCCTACAGATGATGGTAGTGGTCCTAGCCTACCCTATGTAAACAAGTGTCTTTGAAAGTGAAAGATGGCAGAACACATGGCACAATATGGTAGCCAGGCAGATGCGTCACTCTTCTTTTATTTATCCATGTTGAGGGGGGACGTGTTGGCATTTCGTAACCCAAAAATCATCTTACCAATCCTTTGGTGAGGGCTTGAGATGAAGAGACATGTGGTAGAGTTCTTTGTTCTCATCATTGCTTAAGGGGCCCACCAAGAGTTTTCATGGGTAGAGACTACATGGAAGGCAGTTGGGGCCTGAAAGAGTAGAGAAGGGAAGCTTTCCTTTAGCAAGCGATTTGGTGACACGAAGTGGCTCAGATTAGAGAACACTGAGAGGGGAAGCTAGAGGCCTATTAAATTTATCGTGCAAGGTCAGAAGTCAAGAAAAATATCAAAAAAACCCGAAGGGAGCATGGGGTATATTAAATATAAACAAATTTTGGTGACTACCAAGGGCGTTTCACCTGTGGAATGGTGAATCCAAAATTCTCTAGTTCAAAGACTAGAGCTTTATTTGTTGGGAATTTGGGAGTCAGAGCTTAGAAAGAGCACCTTGAAAGGGTAGCTAGTCATCCTCAAAAGGAATTGATATGGCATGTAGGATCTCATGGGATTCGTGTCGGTCAATCAACTTTTTAAAAGGTAGCACCAAACATATTTTGAACCCTTCCTCAAGATGGAAAAGTAGCCGTGCAATCTGATTAGTTATACCCTCAATGTCCTCAATAGTAGGAAGTTAGTTGAGACTCTAGAAGACTGATAAATCATGTTTCCTTTCCTCAATCCTGGTCACAATCTACTCTGTAGAAGCTACTGATTCATCTAGGAGAAAGGGGGAGGGCAAGCCCATCTGGTTTAGTTTGGAAAATATTGCTCGAATGTTGTTAATTGTTTCCCCTGATGTAATCAAGCATTTTTTAGCATAAGGGTGACCTCTTGGCAGTGAATAAAATTCTTCACGAACTCAGTGGCTGCTCTTTGATTCTTGATCCCTGCTCATTCTAGGTCCTCACTTGACACTGTGTACAACATTTCCAACAACCTTCTTGTGTCAAGAAATTTTTCCCCTATGAATTGTGGGAATTGTTCTAGTGTGCCATGAACCTCTCTGCATAAGTTTGTTTCTTCTACCATGAATCAAAGAGGGGGCTAGAGATTAGGGCAGAGGGTCCTAACTTTCTCCTAGTAGGAAGCATACAATTATTGGGCTATTGAGGTGAGATCTAACTATGGAGTAGGAGTTTGGATAATCTTCTTTAGGAGATTGATTTCTATATCTTTCACCTTGATTTCCTGTGTTATCCCTACAATTTGTTCCATGATAGAGGTGAGCTTCTCCTTTAGGTCCTTTTGTTCAACCAACCACCTTTCCTCAGCCTGGTTTTAGGTTGCAAAGTCTTGATCCAGTGAGAGCCTAAACTTCCTGAGATATTCTTGCAATTGAGCTTGTACGATTGCTTGGTTTTCTTCCTTTTCCTATACTATCTACTCTAGATGGTCATTCAACTATTTTAACTCTTTTATATTCTACTGAACTTCTCCCTCCGACTGGGCCAACCTATCAGATAACTCCTAGTTCCTTTTTTGTAGCTCAACTATCCGATCAAATTCCTAGTTTTGGAATTTCTCAAGCTCTCTTTGTAGGCTAGCCTATTTAGCCTGAATATTCTATGTGAGACACACCTTTTATAGCTTCCTATGCTTTTTCCTTGGTTAGATCAACATCTAGCCTTACTTTGATAGTCTTGAGCTCGTCCTCCATATTTTTCAATTTTCACCTAGACTTAAGGAAGCTGGTAGTCACTACCTGTTGTGTTTCCTCCATTAGCTCGACCTTGTCCTATGGTCGGGAAGCATGCAAGTCTAGTCTGACGACATGGATTTCATAGTCATTGGGTTGCATTTCTCCCTATGGTTTGATGACGTTTGGGTGCAGGGTTGTGAAGTGCAAAGATTTTTGAGCCTTTTTAAAAATTGCATGGACTCTGGGCTCTGTTGGCCTTCTGGAATCCTTTTATTATTTCTTCTAGAGTCAAAGATCTCGATGCTTCACTGAGAGGGACAACAAAAGAAAAAGAGAGGTGGGTGACCTCATATTTTTTATTCTTTGGAAGGGCTACCATTTGTGGAGAGAAATGAGGAATATTCCACATCCCAGATGACGATGCCATGGAGGGGCTCATGGAAAATGGTGGGGGAAAAGGAGATACACCAAGATCTAATGTCTATGAAGGTTGAGTCGGAAATGACTCTGATGATGTAACGGGGAAAGAAACTTTGGGCACCAAAGGGGCGGAAGGCATGGAGGCAGATGAGGAGGCAGATGGGATGATCAAAGGGGTTCCAACCAGTGATGGGGTAGCCCATGGGGGAGTGAAAACCATCTATCGGATATGAGAGGAAAGGGAAAAAACTCCCGTAGTCATTGTAGAGGGGAGAAAGATAGATGGGTTCAAACCTAGATTGACGGGTGTCATAGAGACTATAGAGGAAACAAGAGATTGTGAGCCAAGAAAAGAGGGAGAGAAAGATACCTAAGCGGTTTTTTTCACCTCTGATGCTTGGCCAATTGCAACCTCTTGCGGACCAACTCCCAAAGAGGTATCAATGCGCTGCCTTTTAATTTGTAGAGGGTTCTCCAAATCCACCACCTTTATCAGCTGCTATGATGCCCCGAGGTAAGCCATGGCTATCAGTCGAGATTGTGATGACGTTGATTTCAAAGCATTCACATGTATAATCCTCCTAATCACAGTACCAAGCTGCGTCATCGCCTTTCACTTTTTCTTCCCTTTGTCAGAGCATTATAGGACATTCTCAGGGTCAGGCCCCTCTGCATCACTTACATCAGAGTCCAAATGTTCTTGGTTCCAAAGGGTGTCAAATTTATCATTGGTCTCAAAAATTGAGTCCTCTTGGAAAGGGGCATCAAGATTCTTAATCTCCTATCGCTAGATCTAGAAATCATGTATTTTCTCTAGCTTCCAACTATGCTCTTTTATCAAGATGCTTCGAAGGATAGTACTTATATGGAAATTTTCATCCACCTTTCCTCTGACAATATATAAACTGAGTCATGGTGGCCTTCGATTATCCATCAACATGGACACGAAGCTCACCCAAATTTTTTTGTCATCTTCAATCGGATTTCTTTATGCTTCCCAGTATGGTCAAGGGCTATGCTTCACCTTAATAAATATGTCACCCAAGTCATATTTATGGTTGTAGTCCCATTTATTGGAAATAAAGACCAACCCAATGGGTTCTAGCTTAGCCTCAAGTAGCTCTACCAATTTCCTCTTCACCATGATTACTTTATTTTAGCTCATGGGGAAATCAAAAAACACTCTCTTCTTCTTCTTCGGGTCAAAGAAAAAGTTCCAATCCATAACAGACATTTATCAGAAGACCTCCAGGGCTAATACCTGGTTGGTGGGGGATGCGGGGAGCTAGATCAGCTCTTCGCAAAAGTCACACACTCAAACACATGTGAAATCTTCACCAAGGAACCAGTCGCACTTTGAGAATAGGGATCACATCTAGCTAGTCTGATCACTCAACATGCGATAATAGTCACCATCTTCACTCAAGTCGTGTAAAACCAGATCCAAGAATTTCTTTGAAAACGCATAATAATCGCAAGTGGATAGAGGATGGGAGTCCATATCAAAACTGGCTGTCGATGATTTCTCTCATTAAATATTGCTAACTCCATTTTTTCCCTGAAGAAATCAAGGTTTTGATGTAGAAACATATAGGCAAGAAGAGACAAATACCTAAATTTACCCATATTTTCAAACTCACCAATTTGTTTCTTCATGTCTTTGATAATCATTTCCATGAAATCATACCAAATAGGTTCCTTCTGTCTCTTGAGTTGAAAACATAGGCCCAACTAAGCCTCAGACACAATCTTGTCATTATCAAAGTTGCACAAAAAGTCTAGCATAGAGATGGCATCCTTCATGTTCGTCATTTTATAGTCGACATGATGATTCAAATTTTTCAATGACACTTTTCTATCCTAGGGCCTTCTGGTTTCAACACTGTAAAAGTCAAGGGCATCTCTCCTAGTTCTCTAGAATTCAAAAACCTTTCTCTAGCTAAAGACTTCCATTGGTCGCTCTCTGGTTCCCATTTTGGGAATGCACAACATGTGCCTGAGAGCCTCTATAGTTAGCAACACTCGTACTTTCCTTCCTTCAATGTTACCTATTACCAAATTGAAGTGCCAAATGCTTTTATGAATCATCTCTGGGAAGTGGGGTACATAGGGGACCATGTACTGGAGAAGTCCACATTGTCATGTATGAATGGTAGTTGGTGTTCTAAGTATCTATTCATCTTGGCTAAAGCATATTCCCTTAAACCCTTAAAGGATCTATTCATGTAAACTAATGGTAGTTGGTGTTCTAAGAAATTTTTAGAGATTTGTCTTGAGGATGGGATCATAGATATTATCCCATTGCTCCTTTATCAAACTAGCATCCCTGAGTTGACCCTTCTTAGCTACTCGTGTGTGAACCCATTCTGGTTTATCTAGAATTGTTAGGGTATCATATGATTTCTACTACTTGAAGATATGGACCATAGGTGCACTGATTATCACGTCAGCCAATCTTTGAGATGCTTTGCTCAGTTCATTCATCTAAGGGTTCTGGGTTACTTTAGGGGCAATGGATGCCATTTACCAATAAAAATCTCTAAAAATTTCTTAGTGTCCTTTAACAACTCTACACTTTGAAAAATTTCTACACAACTTGTATTTTTAAAACCTTCCTTGCTTTTTAAAATAATTGCATGCAACATTTAGCTTTGTTGTCCTCCTCTGAGTGATAGATGATGGTTTCTTTTTCCTACCTTAAATTTGGCATGTACTACCAACCTTTGGGTTTATGTGAGGAAAAATACCTACTATTTTGAAATGAAAAGGCTTCATGATGACACGAAGTACTTTGCGACTCTCGACATGTTTTTTCTTGGAAATTGGGTTGGTGATTTGAAGGTAGGTTAGGCATCATATGTCGCAATAATTAATACCCTAGAGGAAATAATTATGCCAAAGCATGTGATAACCATCACTTAGATCTATATTTTTTCTTGGGCTTTGAGGAGCACCTAGAAGGATGACACCTCATCATCCAGCTAAAAAGGCTACCACTGAATGCTACCAGTGGCTTGTGCTAATTAATTAGCACACCTGCATCAAATCATACCTGTGATCGCAGCTTGGTGCAAACTTCAAGCAAGCCTCAACGTAGTATTCGAGGTAGCACTTGCCTAACCTTATGCTTATGGCATGCAAATTACCATGCTTATCCTTGTTGCTTATATAAATAGGCATCTAGTCAATAGGGGGATTAACTTAGCAAGTTTTAACAAAATCAACATTAGGAAATTATCTTAGCAAGTAGTTATTGGAGTTTCCGTAGTTTGAAATTAGATGCTTCATAAAGGATTTCTTCCTTACAGTCATATAACATCTGACACCATGGACACCCCCATTAGACTAACCTCCCATAAACCACAAATGGCCTTTTTAGGGGAGGTTTCGACTAGGCATTCGAAAAGGATTGCAAAGAATAAACATTCTTTGGCCATCATAGCTATTAAATGGGTCCTTGATCATGACTTCCTTGAATACAAGGATAAGTATAGGGTAAACATTGATGTGAGCTCTCACTTTGTGGCATCACTACTGGACATCCAAGTTCCTAAGCCGCTTATAATTCGGTTGGTGACAATAGTGTTTCTGAAGAAGTACCTGAATGGCCTTAGAGAGGTGTTGGCACATGTTGCATTTGGCAGGATACCAGCTGTAAGAGACCTTTGTCGGTTCATTGAAGAGGATGTGGTCATCCCATGGTTGTCGATTCTGAGTGGCTTTTAACTTCAGTCACAATAATTTCATTGCTAGAAGGCTTCCCGTGCCTGCTACTTTTTTCTCTGGATCTATAATGTGGTGTCATTTTTCAATATTGACTTGTATATTGACTTCAGGGGCCTAGTGTTCCCTCCATCACCTACCAATGATTCTTTGGATGATGTTGTTGTTGAGGACGGGGTGGTACCTAATGATGCTTATGTCGCTTCCCCTACCGAAAACTGAAAATCTTCTTTTTCTTGCTTCCTTGAGATCAAAACCTTGTTAATTTTTTGTATATAGCCTGAAAATGGCTTCATAGCATATATATAAGTATATATTCCTCTAAATGTGTGGCCTTTGAGCTATTTTTCTATTTGTAATTTTTGAAGTTCATAAATATAATAAAGATTTAGCTTTTATTCAATATCTCTATCCTACTGCATGATTTTTATCCCTTTGGGTATTCTATGTTATTCTCTATATTGATTTTGTAAATTCATGTTGTATCACTGATTAGGAAGATCGGCCGAAAAAAAGAACAAAGAAGAAAATAAAAACAATAATTACATAGTTACATTGTAGGCCTACCTGAACGAACCTTTAGAATTTCAAAGTGAGTTCCCTTAATCGGAAACCCTTGACGATTTTATTTATTCGCTTCCTAATTTGAAAGCCTTGTCTCACTCATTATGGATTATTGCAAATAGATTCCTCATGCCGGTTAGTTCTTGATTTTTTTTGACTGGATACTACTACCAAAATTTTACCCTCTAGCTACTGGTCTAAACAACCATTAAATAGGGGCAACATGTTTGCAATTGCTATGTTGTATGAGATTAATTCCATAGAGGGTGGTGGGTGATGGTATCTCGTTGGAGCTTTCTTCCATTTGAAAAGATTGGTACATAGGTGGATACCTCTATTTTTCTTTTGGACCGAAATGTGACTTATAATCCAAACACTAGGTTCAGCCGAGAAGGCAACTTGCATTGGCATTAACCTTCCCAACCTTTGTTGGCTTATTAGTTCTTCAATATTGAGACTCACTAGCCCTTTTGTTTGGTGAGTTGATTTGGTCTCTTTTATTGTTATCACAGGTTGGATGATTCCGAGATCATATCCTCTGAGCTTGTGATACGACCAGGCAAATAACCAATCACTTTCCTTTGAAAAATATATGCACCTTTCTTTTCCTTGAAATGGGACTCTTTTTTGGACTTGAAGATTGTTTTCCTTTCTATTTTTACCATCCATACAATTATCTTCATTTGCTGAGAGCTTTCTCTTATTATTTCTAGTATTACCAAAAGGGGAACCCTTGGAAGTAGCCAAGCCTTTTGGAAATTCATAGAATTCTTGTTGGATGTCTTGCTCGTCCCATATTATTGTGACTCTTTCTCTCCTTTGGTCGGTTACTTCTTCCAACCGTAAATTGATCTAGGTGATGGGTCCATTGCTATTGAGTACTTGTCGGTCCTTCCCATCATATTTATTTGTGATTTGAAGTGTTAACTCCCCAAAGCATTGGTTTTGCATCAGGTCAGGTGCTAGTTTAGATTGTGGTCCAACTTCAGCCACATCCTTTATGCGATCATTATTTTCTTGAGGAACAAATTGAATATTGAAGGTTCCAAAGTTCTTAATTAGGTCCCAGACCTTCTCTCCAGATGATGCCACATGGAAATTCCTTATAGGATTGATCTCTGGAGCTTGATTTGTGATAAGTTCGGGAACTCTAAACAAATTCATGCTCTTTTTCTTTACTAATCCCAAACCTATTATGAAGCCTTCATTCTCCATCCTATCGCTAGGACAAGAAAGTCAAGATAAAAAAGGCTCGATTATCTTCTTGCCGCTCGAGGAATTTGAGTATACTTTAGTTTCTACACTGCTCTCGCATTCTACACCTTTCGAGTGTGGCAACCACAGTCTGATTGTCAAACCTCCTTTAGGTTTTTCTGTCACCTTTGGGATAGCTTGATATTTTTCATAAATGACATAGGTTTCCAATCTAGTGGCATGATAATTTCAGAAAGGGTCTTTATCAATGAATTTGATCAAAAGAACCTCTTCTTGATTAGTCCGATCTCCTGTGAACTCTTCATCCTCAAGAATCTCGGTGTAATAAATTTCCTCCCTAGCGATTGAAGTATGGGTGGAATCAAATACTGTCTTATCTTCATCCACAACATGTTCTAAATGCAAAGGTTCAGACACTAGCTTCATTTTGGCCTTGTGATTATTCCTTATAATCAAGTGTGATCAGTCTAATGAAAGGTATCCACCTAGTTTAGAAGTAAATTCTCTAGATAGGCATAGACCGAATATTGGGGGAATATCAATGATCACAGTATCTTGCTTGATCATGATATTTGGGTAGGTGAACAAGGTCAATGGTAGCTATTTAATGATCCCTACGGTATCAACCATATTCCCATATAATTGCATGATTCCTTTATTCAAAGGTTCATAGCTCAATCCTAGGGCTTCAACTATTAACTTGGGCATGACTGTGGTGTTGGCACCGAAGTCGATCATGGAGTTGTGTAGTAATTTCTTACCCACAACAAGGGTTAAGTAGAACGACTTCGATTTTGGATTGACTTTGTCGAATTTGAATGTCGATTCTTCTTCTTATTCCTTAGTAGAGGTCTCTTCCATAGTATTTGTGAGAACTTTGGCTAGAGGTGACTAACTAATAGCTTCCTCCTACACTGACTGCTCTTTTGGTTCTGTGATCAAGCCTTCTTGGAGAGCCTTTTGTAGTAATGTCTTCTACTTTGGAATGGCTAAGATCTCCCATAGGGAAACATTAACGAATGACCTTTTCAATTATTCCTCTACATCAAATGGTGGTGGCCTTGTAGGTTCTTACCTTTTAGCCCTTGTTATAATTTCATTTGTTTGTGGACACAGTGGTGCTGCTATGAAAGTACTAGATTCATAGTCAGAGGTTTTTTTCGGCTACGGATTGACTAATTGCAGGATGACTACTTCGCCCCTAAATTTCCCTTTGGAGTGGGTGTTGTAGTCAGATTATACATGTGGAGCTTCAGAAGTGGATGCTTCAAATGTGCACACTGACTCTTCTCCTTCCATCCATGAGAAAATGGCATGGTCGGGAGCTATATCGGTTTCTTTCTCTAGAGATATTCCTTGCATTTGAGTGGTGAGTACCACATTTTCCATTTGTGGGGAGGTGTATGCATAGTCCTCATGGTCTAAAATTGCACCTTGGATGTGCTGCTCTACTACCTTTCTATTGTAGATTGCCACATGGGAAGTTTGAGGGAATATGTGTGTCACTGCAAGGAAAACACCAGTGATTTCCATCATTGATCAATTTTTTTATCCAGCAGTCAACTCTCTATTTGAGCTTAGGTTGAAATTTGGTAGTGGAGTGGGTACCGATACTATTTGACTTATTATCGATGCCTGAGGATTTTTTCGAGCACTTCCTTGGAATTTCTTTTTTTGGTAAGAGGGCCTTCTTCCCTAATAATTCTAATAGGCTAGATTTTAAGGAGCGACCTGGTTGTGCTTGATGATAGTTATCTTGTTGGCCATATCCCGCAACATCTCCTTTATGTTTCTTGTTTCATCCTTCGAGGAACTAGGTGAGACGCTCCGAGGCGTGGTTACATATGTATACATAGATTGAGGAGGATAACCTAGTGCGATGGGTGGTGTTTCCTGAGTAGAAGATGGCATCTCAAGGAATATAGGCATGGTGGGCTAAGTGGAAACTTCCTCATGTCAATTAGATTATTTTTTTCCTTAACTGTGATACTATATGAATCTAGCAGCATGGTTCTGTTGAGTGACTGAATCATCATGGAAATTTTGGTGTTGATGGACTTCAAGTAAAACATGAATGCGAAGTCAGGTGGTGGATGAATTGCAACTTGAACTCTTTTCCAAGCTATGTAGAATTATGTGTTGAAATCCATCAAGGCCTCATACGGGCCCCACTTGATGGTCTCTAGCTGGTGATACTGAGAAGATCTATCATCTTCATTCAAAAATATTTCAAAAAAGGGGTTTCCGAGCTGATCCCATGTGCCGATAGAGTTAGCTAGTAGAGTGTGTTACCAATCTAATGTTTTTCCTCTGAAAGAGTCTGTGAACAACCTCAACACTATTTTTTCATTTGTTACTTCATGGAACAAACATACATCTACAACATCTTGGAGATTTTTCAGATAGTGTTCTCGAGCCATCTTTGGTAAATTTAGGAATAGACTTGAGGGTAAAGACTGGAATGGGGGCCCAAATGGCAAGCACTACTAGAGCATCAAGGGGACTCTCAGTGTCCCAAGCCACAAAAATTTGGTTGGTGATAGGAAAAATAGCTCATGGACAATATAAGATGTTTTTGTAACGGGTTCTAGTTGGTATTGACCCTAATGGAGATACCAACAAACTAGGGTTTTTTACTATTTGGGGTCTTGTGATAGGTCGATGGCTCATGTACTTTTCTCAAAGCTTAAGCATATCCTTTTTAGTCCCACCGAGAATGCTAGGAAAGAAAAATGTATTGATGCAAAAATTTGGCAAGGTAATAGTCCTTTGAGGGAAACTTAGTTAAATAGGGGACCTATTGCGCTAAACTAAGTGACCTCTAGATTTTAAAGAAGTCAACTTCTTTTGTAACTAGGGTTTTGAATGAGAAAAGGAAGCACATATAAAATAAATAGATCTAACTAGGGGGATGAACCAAATTTATATGTAGAGCATGATAGACCTATCTTGAGGATACAGTCTAAGGGCCTATTCAAACAGTCTACTATGTTTGAAATAACCACTGATAAAATAGAAAGACTTGAGTAATTTATTTCATAACATAAAAAGGTTGTGTATTGTTTCACTGAATAGAAAGAGTAGAAGAAATGATTCTAAACTTAGTAATCTATTCAAATTATTGAAGTTGCAAACAAACTATTAGAAAACAACATAGTACATTGTTAAAAATAGCCTAAGAAATAGAAAGGCCAAATTATGAGGGAGCAGTCTGTGATTCTTTACAGTCATATAACAAAACAAAGGCTTGGTGACTTCCCAATTTTCCTATAGATATTTTTAACATGTTGGAACCTTCTTTTTATTTTCAAGAATTATATTTGAACTCTCTTCTCTCTCATGAGAACTAGTATATATAGCCAAGAGAATCCACCACCTTGAAAGTCTATAACAAAAATGATTCCCCATCATGAATCATAATTCTTGTAGAAATGATTCATCATGGCCATTACAATAGAAAGATTCTTGAGCATGAACCTAGTTGGTAGATAGCTAGGTGAATTCCCTACAAATGATGGCAGTGGTCTTGACCTACCCTTTGTAAACACGCACCACTAAAAGTAAAAGCTGGAAAAACATGTGGAACAATATGGCATCCAGGCATGCGTGTCACTCTTATTTTATTTAGTTGTGCCAAGGGGGGGACGTTTCAGCATTTTGCAACCCAAAAATCATCTTCCCCATCCTTTGGTGAGAGCTTGTGATTTAAGAGACATGTGGAAGCGTTCTTTGTTCTCAACATTGCTTGAGGGGCCCACCAAGAGTTTTCATGGGTGGATACTATGTGGCTAGCAGTCAGGGCCTGAAAGACAAGAGAAGGGAAGCTCCTTCGATAAGAGGTTTGGTGACACATAGGGGCTCAGATTAGAGAACACCGAGACGGGAAGCTGGACACCTATTAAATTTATTGAGCAAGGTCGAAAGTCAAGCAAAACATCAAAACAACCCAAAGGGAGCATGGGGTATATTAAATATCTACAATAACCATTAAACTTCTGATAGATTCATAGGTAAGTGGTGAGATTAAGTTTGGTTCCCAAAAAAAACAACCAATAGTATTCAAAAATGGCAAATGGGTCCTAAGAAATTTTTTGAACTAGATTTTTGGGAGCCTTTGAAGATAGATCTAAGATGTAATTTCCCACTGGTTTCACTCGAAAATAATAGAAAATAAATTTGATATCTGAGTTTCCATGATCTTGACAACTTTTCGTGCAACTTTTTTAATTTTTCACTTTAGAGATCTCCATTCTTCCATTTTTCTTCAACCTAGGACATGGAACACAAGCACAAAATGGAATTTTTTTATTTTTGGTGAATGGGGCTTTTCCTTGGTCAAAACCTATTTTGGAATTAAACCTTAAATTGAAATAAAATGTGAAATAAATTATTAATGAACAATGTAATGTTGAAACTCACCAAACCCTTGAATAAAACCCTTTAATGGAGATCCTTTGAAGGATTGAAACTTGCGTGAAATGGCTAAATTGGATGCTTGATTTGATGACTTGAATGCTTGCTTTAACCTTTAAAACCTACATCAAAATGTTAGCTCCAAAATCATGCATGATTATAAGAGACTTTGACATGATGCTTGAGATCTTGATTACTACAAAAAATACTTGAGAAATCTACTCTTGAATTCTCTTGATAGTAATATTTTCTCATATGAAAGTTGCCCTCTTGCTAGATGATTTAAATTGATAAAATAACCTTGCTTTTGTAGATGATTTTCTAGTTTAAAGAAAATTAAACATTACAAACCGATATTTGAATATGAATTTGGGATCATGAAAATACTACCAAAAACATATTTAAAATTTGAATTTTCAACTTAAAGGGAACCTAAGTTATCAATATTTTTGAATTTCAGGGTTTTAATAATGATAAATGCATTAATTAAATCACACTCCTCCTTTCAAAAATTAAAATTAATTAGGATTGTAAATGGAAATTTTGGAAATTAGAGGCTTAATTAAACCCATTTAAATTGAGGGGACCCAAAAATGTGTGAAAATGTGGAGTACATTTTTCTACACTATATATGTATACTAAAGTAGAAACATAAATCACAAATTTTACCCAAAGATACTATAGAAGATTTAGAATCTTCAAATGAAGTAGATATTTCCTCAAGAAGATCTTTATCATGCCCAATTTTCACACTTGAATGTAACACAAAAACCAAAAATATACAAATTGCTTCAATTATGACATACGATCTCTTTCACATACATTTAACATTTTTTTAAAAATTTAACATATTTAGAAAGAATAATATTTTGTATTCATACATTCTCTTAAATGAAAAATAATACAAGGGATTAGCTCTTACCATGAGAAAAACTTTCCCAAAAACTTGATGATAGTTCTTATAGTGACGAAAAGTGTATCCCTTTACATTTTCTCAATTGTTTGGTCTCTCCTAGTTAAAATGGGGTTAATTTTGCCTTAATTTAGTGTTATAAAATGTATTTATTTCCATCTTTACACTAAGTTTTGGGCCCTATTATTTAATTGAGCTTAATTATGCCTTAATTGGACCTATAATTCATTTACTACCATAATAAATTACATTTTGTGAAGAGAAAAGTTGGCATTCATTAATGCCTTAACATAACAGTTTATAATGAGCAATGTGTGTCTTATGTTTGAGGACCTAGGACCCATTCTCCCTGGGAGAATCGGTCCTCCCTAGACCTTAGGACCTAAATTTAGATTATGTTTTGGCAGGATTTTTATGTCTCTACATGTATATTCATACACCGGCTTGTGATATTTGAATTTCATGAAATCATGGATACATACCTATAAATACAAGGTTATTTAACTATGTTTCACCTATAATATTTTCAAGAAGCATTCCAAAAGAAAATATTGTGATCAAGAGCATTCAAGAGAAAATTTATCAGAGTCTTTTTGCAGCATTCAAGATCCAATTGTCATATCAAAGTATTCTTGCATCATGCATGTTTGTGGAGCTAACATTGTGATGTAGGTTTCATGATCCATTCAAGTGTCCAAAGAATTATTTGAAACAAGATTTAAGATCAAGATCCACATTCATTTCAAACCTCTCATGCAATTTTTAGATATAGATTACCAAGGTTTATTCAAGGGTTTGTTGAGTGGTACCATTTCTTTGTTCATTCTTCATTCCCTCTTTCATTCTTTTATTCATTTCAAGGCCTGATTACCAAAATGGGGTTTGACTAAGGAAAACCTCCATCCACCAAAAACAAATATATTTTCCCTTTCGTGTTGTGTTTGCAGATCTAGGTGGAAATATATTTTAACATAAGCATAAGAATGGAAACATCTCATAGAATCATACATTGGCATATTACACATCCACATATCATACATATGCACCATACATATCATAAAGGGTGAATCATCTCATATATATCATCAAAAAATACTGTTATGATACAAATCGGTTTAGATGTACATCGAATACATGGTACAATAAGGCCAAAATACTACATCCCGTATATCAAAAAATGGAACAAACTATCTTGTGATAAAAAAGGGGCCTAGCCCTGCTGACTATGGCCCTCACCCTCTCCTGCCTACCTCTCACTGTGATCCTCTTTCGACTGCCTTTCTTTCTACTGAGAGAAATCTAGCACTCTATCTGCTAATGGCACTACCTATCGGTATTGCTGCCGATAGTACTCAGCCTCTCTGATGGCATCCCTGTACTCCTGAATGTCAACTGATCGGCCCTAGGAGGTAGAAGTTGTACTCTCTAGCTTTCGATGTCGACCAATCTCCTGATCCCTCTTGGATTGTGTGGTCCCTCTCAATGGTAACAACAATAACCTACTGCCATGCCTCATCCCGCTCTGCTACTAGAACCTGTACCTGGCCCTGTAGCTATTGAATCAATACATCTCGAGGATCTGGCTGACCCACTGGCTGTGTTGTTGGTTGTGCTACTGGTTGCTGCTAAGGATTTGCCCTCGACCGACCATCCTAATCCCCTAATCGAGGAGGTGACTGTTGTGCTAGATCCCTAGGGGGTGTTTGATGAGGAGGTGGCCCACCTACTCCTCTACCTCGTCCTCTATCAGCTATCTAGCCCCTGGGTCTGCATCGTGGGGTAGCTATGCCTGGTACTATCAATCTAAGTGGAGGCCTAAACCATGCCCTATAAGTTGGAGTGACCCCCGCATCTATCGACCCCTGATCATATGGCCATGGTTAGGCCACCAACTGCTTGAATGAGGATACCACCTTAGTTGTCGGGATGGGCTGACCCCATGCTGTCTCTCTAGTAGTGCGAGCAAAGATGGCCACATATTGGTCATCAGGCTTGTCTTGTACCTCCCCAAACTGTCAGGAAACCCTATCGGGAAGATACCTCTCAATCATGGTGTGCTCTCAACCCTACATCCATCTATCTTGTCTAGCACAAAATAGTTGATCGACATCATCGAACCATGGGCCAATGCCCATCTAGGGTCTCTAGATGAACTCTCTCATCTCATCGAGAACTCGCTGCCAGTGCGCAAGACCACCTATGTCAGTGTGGGTAAAATGAATCTCTACCCCACCGTACCACCAAACAAGAGGATCATCTGTCTCAAGGAGAACTAGTGTAACATCTAGATGAAGCACTAGGATCCTCTCCCATGCCTAGATGTGTAGTAGGGTGACTCTAGCACCAAGCGACCTACTGCCTAGGTAGGTGAACTCATGAAGATCCCTATAGAGGGATGCCAGTAATACCGGTCCCCAAACAAAGCACACCCTATGGTGAACCATCTGATCCCATGCCAATCCCCATCCTAAACTAAAATATCAGCCCCGCTGATTGGGTACCACAAGGCCTGAGATGATGGTAGCAATAATCAATCTATAAGCAAGCACGCTGCCATGATATCTCTCTAAATCAATCTGACCATTAGTAAAGTCAATCTCATCAAGTGCCATAACCCCATAGCAAGCATCTCGATCGGCGTCTGGATCATAGATAACTCAGGCTCCATGAATAGGTAATTGAAGGATGTGCCATACATCATCGAGGGTAATAGTAGCCTCACCGGTAGGAAGATGGAAGGATGAGGTCTCGCTATGCCATCGCTCGGCCAGGGCTGTCATCATGCCTAAGTGTGCCCGAACAGGAGGGACGTACACAACATACCAAAGACCAAGGGCACCAAGGTGCTCCTGAACAAACTCATGCATATCCTACAATCTGCTAAGTACTGGCCATCTATGCTCTCATGAGTAAAGTACATCAAGCTCCTCATGCACAAGCGAAGCCATCACATTAGATAAAGTAAACCTTTTTGTATCTCACACTATTTTTTGAACACAAAACAACAAATGCAGCGCTATTTGCGGGTGTAGTGTAGTTTGGAAAATCCCAAACTACACCACCATGGTAAGGTTTGCATCTCTCACAGTTTCAAAATGGCCCGCGCGGTGCTATCCCCATATGCGGTCCAATATATGGTAAACCCTAGTTTTCCTAAGTACGTCACGTGGTGGACTTTGGTCGGCAAAACCCTAATGTCCAAACTGGAGCATGTGGCGCACTTTGCATATGCGGTGCCATATAGGACTACACGATGCTGATAAAAAATTATCAGTGGCACCATATAGCACCACGCAACTTATATGACACCTCGACCCTATTTAATGCACGTAAAATAAAAAAAATAAAAGTTGGATTGGGGTACATACCACTGGTCCTGCGTTGACTGGCTGCTGGTGCACTCACACTCTCTTTGACATGTGCCTGGAAAGCTATCGTCGCGCCATTTAAACCAAAACTCAGAGCTCAAAGAGTGAATTTTCCTAAAGGCTAAAATTGTAAATGCATTAAAAGTGACCCCTCGAGGTCTATTTAAGCCTAAAATTAGGGTTTTTTGACCTAATTTGACCTTTTGGCAAGGGTTTTCATCCCTCGATCCCATTTTCATCCAATTGAGAGTCATTCTGCATCCGTTTTGGCATTTTAATGCATTTTTCTAGCATTCTGAAGCATTTCTGGCCTGTCGGGCACCTTGTCATCTTTTTCGCGAGATCATCCAAAAAATCAAAATTTTTGTTCGATCTCTCAAGGGGGCAATATCTAGCAATATCCTTCCACTAGGGTAGTAGTGGGGCATTTGAAAATTTTGAAAAAATCCTGGACCTTTCATCACAACATTTTATTCTTTGAATTAATGCAACAAGTACATTGCTTTGAAGAGGGGCAAAATGTAGACATGGAAAATGTACAAGTTCGTTTTGGCACACCTGATCCCAATTACTAACAACATTTCTTCCTAAATCATATTCTCAGCATTTCATCACATTCTATATCTTAATTTAATAAATCATTATTTATTGGATTAAGTCTTCCTCTTTCAGTGATTAAATTAATCAATTTAATTTAATTAATCTTACATCCGTATTTAATTAAATAAATCATTTTATTTGATTAAAATCCCTAAATTCCTCTTATTAAATTAAATAAATTAGACCTTATTTGATTTAATCTAACATGTTCCTTCTTGATTAAATAAACCAAATTATTTATTTAATAAATTATTTCCTCTCAATTCTTGACTTAAATCAATTCATAAATCTAAGTCTAAATTGTCACATCATCTAATTCTTCATTAAATTATTCAAAACCATGATTAACTTAATCCATTTCATTAAATTTCTCTAGCGAATGCAACTTGCACAATAAATCAAATACTTTGATTTATTAATTCATCTATTTTCCCTCACAAAGCATCAAAAGGGAATATTCCCTCATTTGAATTCAAAAAGGCCAAGTGGACTTGGTCCTTCCAACAAGGCATTTAAGACATCTTACATGTCCTTTTCATTGAGCCAAGTGGTCATAACTCCATTTGACTTCTCATCCACCTTGTCATTTCAATATTTCAAAATTCAAATTTATGCATTTATCATGCACATTGGCCAAAATGTGCTCATTCCTCATCCAATCACATGTGGACAAGTGGCATAATGCCATTGGATTATCTTTTGTCCCACATTGCTCAATCTTGCTCACCTTTTCCAAATAGAAGTCTATAAATTGGAGACTTCTCTCCTCAATCTTCATCCACAATCATATGCAAAGTTACTCCCTTCACATTGAGAGCCAATTTTTCCCATTTCAATCAATCACTCATCATTTTTTAAGATTTGCAACAAGGTTATGCTCAAATCTCTTTGAAGATTTGACCATTTCTCCATCATATACCATTGCTACTTAGAAATTGGGAAAAGGCCAATTGTAACACTTCATTGGCACCAATTCCCCCATAAGATCATCATGCTATTAGCTTAAATAGGATTGAATCTCTTTTGTTTCAAGTTTATTGTGTTCTTCATTTTCCTAGTTTAGTTTGAATAGATGGATTTTATGGGGAATCTCTCATACTTGTTTGCATGCATATGATCTAACAAATAATGTGTTTTTTTGCTCTTGTGCATTTGAAGGTTTAGGGGTTCATATTGACAAAGTTGCAAAGGTTGTCATAATTGTTGTCATCTAAAGGCTCAACATCTACAAATATTATTATGACAATGTGAAGCTACGACTTGGAAAAATTGAAAGATTCAAATATACATTAGAGGTTCTCAAATGTTGTAGAAAAACAATGATAATGGACCCATTTTCTCCTAGGTGAATGAGTCCTAGTTAGTGTGTGTGAGTGTTTTTCTACTTTTAATAATTCAAAACAAAATGTAAATGCAACAAGAAAAATACACAAACAAACACTCAATGATTAGCCTAAGTTGAATTCAAATAAATAACAATAAAAAAATGAAACATTATACCTTGCTTGCTTGGATTGACAAGCTGGTTGGCCCTTTGAATATTCTTGGTTGTATGCTCCTTTGATGGAATAATGCATGCAATAATAGAGGTGGGTGTAGCGATTTAAGATGATAGGGGATTAAACTAATGGCTAATATGGCTGAAAAATGCTAAGAGAGTGAGTGAAAAATGTCTTGAATGGAAAAATGGCTTGAATGCTTGTCTAAACTTGTCTCTAATATCCTTAACTTGAGGCCAAGACTCTCAATTTAAATAAGAATGGATGGCTGAGATTGAGCCATCATGGACAAGATGGAGGGTTGTGGTGATTTGAGGACTCACAAGCCCTCACATCTTTCCATGTGGAAGGTGAGATGGAAAGAGGACAAGTGACATGGAAGAGGCCATGTGAGGTGGAGGTACTTGCAAGTACCTTGGGATTGAAGAGGATTTTCTCAAAAATAAATTCCCTATCCCCATACGGGGCTGATAGTGACAAGTGAGGACTTTTAGAAAGTATCCTCTTGTCACCATGGGGATTTGAGATGGTGGTTGGAGAAATAAATGTGAATTTTAAATTCATATGATTGGAAGTACCCAGTGGATAAGACAAGGTCCTCCTAAAGGAGGTCATTGTCCCATGTGCTTGATGTGACCTATGAGAGGTTATGAGGAAGAGAAATGCATGGGAGGAATAAATGGGATTTAAAATTGCATTAGAAAGGATATGGGGATTGTAAATGGAATTAAAAATTCTATTAAGGGTGTTGGGATAATAAAATGGAATAAAAATCCATTGGGATGTGACAAGAGTTGACTAAAGGACCGTTTGGATTAACTAATGAAGGATTAGAAGATACTTAGGTGGTTAATGATGATTAGGACCCAACTTGAAAAAGTTGGAGGATGTGACACATCCTAATCATGGATTAGGGATGTGTCACATCCCTAATGATGGGATTAGGAGATGAATTAAAATTAGGTGTGGATGAGACTTAAAGGGAATTAAATAAGTGGGTTAATTTTTTAATTCCTTGGAAGAAAGGGATAAAGGGGTAAGGTATTTAATTATTTAACTAAATACATTAGGGATTTAGAAGACTTTAGGGGGATTAATTAAATAATAGTAACATTATTTAACTAATGTGGATAAAATTATATTTAGACGAAAAGGGTAAATTATGCCAAATATAAGTGGTCAAATTTAGATGTCTACATTTTTCCCCTCTTTGAGATGGTGTTGCAAAGTAGCATCATTTTAAAAGAAAATTAAAATATAGCACCTAGAAGAAGATGGTCAGGTTAAGGAAGATTCCCCAGTCATTCGAGGAGTGACTAGGAGGAAAGATGATGGGAGTGAAGATGAAGATTAGGGATTGAGGATGCCCCCTCGAGAGGAAATGCAGGTTTAGGAGAACATAGATGTGCTCTTGAAATGGAGGAGATGAGGAAAGGGTATATGGGGAAGATGATGCAAAATTATGGATGAGAGAGGATGATAATATGAAGAGATAAAGGTAAACAAAAATAGATTTTAAGGCCAAAGGTGATGTTGCCTCGATCAAGCTACAAGCCAAGATGGAGTGATGATGGATGGAGTGTTATTGATGAGGGAATGATATATACTAGAACAACACAAGGATAGGGAAGGATACATCCTATAGATAATGATGATGATAGTGTTGTTGACGAGGGAGGGACACATCCCAAAACAACACAAAAGGATAGGGAAAGATACATCTCGATGAGAGTGTTGTTGATAAGGGAAGGATACATCCCAAACAACACAGAAGATAGAGAAGGATACATCCTGATGATGATGATGATGATGATGATTGGATCAAGGCTTATAACAGGGACAGGAACAAGACCAATGATGTGATTAGATGATTTGTACTAGATTGAATGGTAGAAATGAATGAAGATGATGGAGGGAAAGATCTTATGTAATGGAAGCGAAAATACAATCCTAATACAAGTTTCCATTTTTGGAGCACTGATTTTTGCTATAGCATAAGACACTAGGTACCATGGTATGTGAAACCAAGGCAGATTAGTGTCTAATGCATAAAACAAACACAATAGACAAGAAAGATATCTCACCACCCCAAATTCGTAAGGACTTTGGTCGGGCCAAGTATTAGGATAACCACAAGCACAAAGGATGCTCCAGCATAAAAAAGACCACAAGGATCTTGGTGGGTACTATGTAGGACAACCAAGAAGACAAAAGCAGACAAAAAGATCAAGATACACCCCTATGTAAACTAGTCAAAACACACCATAATATAATAGATCATGGTGGCCTTGACAAGTGATCATAGGGAGCTCAAATGATAAACAAAAGAAAAAAGTATCAAATATTTCAGTCAATTTCAAAAAGTCCTTTTCCATAGGATCGAGAGGATGGATGGGGTTGATGAGATCTGTTAGGAAGGATACATCTTGTTGAGACCAAAGATGGATACTAAACTAAAAGATTGATAATGACGCAGGATATTCAAAAACTGATTAAATCTCGTAATGCGAATGGATTTCATTTGTAAAGCACCAATGAGATAAGGAAAAACTTGAAAACATGACAGAAGGCACGAGATGAAAGAAAAAAGACACAAGACCAACACACCCTAAAGACCGAGGGGCTCGGGGGTTTATCAAATATCAGCCTTGCCTACGTGAAAGTGTAGAGCCCTCGTAGTTCACCATAAAGCCATGGATAAAAGTGGAAAGAGAACAATGGAGAACTTGATGGATGGTGCAGATTGGATGGAAAAATTCCCTAGGGGCAGATCAAACAGTTGACCTTTCGTACGTGAAAGCACAAGAGCCACATAGTGCGACACAAGGCCAAAGATACACGATGGAAAATTAAAAGAAATCCAAAAGGTAGATCCCCAGGGGAAAATCAAATGATCGACCTTGCCTACGTGAAAGAACATGGGAAACTTAGTTCAATGGGGAACAATGACAAAAAATAGATAAGGGATGATGATATGACCATGATAAGGAGATACGATGATGGAGCTGATATGATGAGCCAAGATAGGTCATGCAGATGGGATGGTCGATATGCCTACATGAAGCTCAAGGATGGGATAGTTATAAAAATCATCAAAATATGGAGTGGGAGGATGAGATGATGGATAGATAAGTGAAAAAAAATGATAAAATATTAGGAAGATGTGAGGAATACATAGGCGTGATGATAGTGAGATAGAATAGCATTGGATTGTGTGGGAGTAGCCTATAGCTAGATACCAATGACAAGGGATTATGAGATAGGAGGAAAATGGATGGATTGATAAAGATGGGGATATAGGAAGATGGTAGGATAGGTGGATAGAGGGATAAGGATTTGTAAGGATGGAATGGATTATTGGATGGAAAAACAGATGGGGGAGATAAGGATGAACAGATGGAACATGACTAGTGGATGGGTAGATAGGAAGATAAGGATGGGGAGGTGGAAGGGGTTACTTGGAGGGATGGATTGACGATGTCTCCAAGGACTCTGACACAAATAAAGAATTAAAATAAATGTGTGCAAGTGTTTTATCTTCCTAGAATGCAAAACAAAATAGAATGCAAGAGAGAAAACATAAACAAACACTCAAGATTAGCCTAAGTTGATCTAATCAAAACAACAAATAAAAAGTAAATTTGATGCCTTTCTTAGATTGATGAGTTGGTTGGCCCTTTGATGTTTCTTTATTGTGTGCTCCTTTGATGGAAAATGAATGCAAAAGTGTATGGAAAATGGAGAGGAATTGATGAGGATTGCAATAATGGAAATGGAATTTGTGATAAGGATGGTAGGTGGATGCAATAAGAGCTTCAATTGATGCAATAATGGAGGATGCAAGTGCTAAGTGCTAAGTGCTTGAATGAGAGAGAATGAAAAAATGATCTAATCCTTGTCTAGCCTCCTTAACTTGATACCAAGCCTCTCAATTTAAAGAAGAATGGACGATCAATATTAAACCATCATGGACAAGCTAGAGGGTTGTGGTGAGTTGAGGACTCACAATTCCTCACATATTTTCATGTGGAATGTGAGGTGTGAAGAGGAAAAATGATGTGGAAAAGGACATGTGAGGTGGAGGTCCTTGTAAGTACCTTGGGATTGGAGGAAGATTCCTCAAAAAGGAAGTCCTTGTCCCCATATGAGGCTAATAGTGACAAGTGAGGAATTTTAGAAAGTCCTCTCTTGTCACCATGGGGATGGGAGAAATTGTTGGAGAAATAAATGTGAATTTTTAATTCGCATGATTGGAATTATCCAGTGGATAAGACAAGGTTCTCCATGCACTTGAAGTGACCTATGAGAGGTTATGGGGAAAATAAATGCATGGGATAAATAAATGGAATTTAAAACTCCATTGGAAAGGACATGGGGATTGTAAATGGAATTAAAAATTCCATTAAGGGTGTTGGAAGAATAAAATGGAATTAAAAATTCCATTGGAATATGGGAAGAGTTTACTAAAGGATAGATTAGACTAATGATGAAGGATTAGAAGAGGGTTAGGTGGCTAATGATGATTAGGAGCCAACTTGCAAAAGCCAGAGGATGTGACACATCCTACTCATTGATTAGGGATGTGGAACATCCCTAATGATGGGATTATGATATGAATTAGGATTAAGTGTGGATGGGACATAAAGGGAATTAATTAAGTGGGTTATTTATTTAATTCCTTGGAAGAAAGAGATAAAGGGGTAAGGTATTTAATTATTTAACTAAATACCTTAGGGATCTAGAAGACTTTAAGGGTATTAATTAAATACTAGTAACATTATTTTACTAATGTGGATAAAAGGATATTTAGACGAAAAGGGTAAATTTGGCCAAATATAAGTGGTCAAATTTAGATGTCTATAGTTAGCCTTCAGAAACTCACTTTTGGTGACTAGTAAACACAGTTCCGCCCTTCTCAGACTTGCAATTCAATTTCTAGTTTTTCTTATATTTTGAGTTTAATATTTATATTTTAAGTTTATATCAGCATAATTGGGATAGTTTACTATTTTTAGTTTTTCTCCCAAAAGTGCTTGGTGAACCTGACCCCCTTCAAGCATAAAAAGAAACTAGCAGATTTCCCCATTGAATTGATTCACCTAAAAGGGTTTTTAGTCAATTATTTGTGTGAGTCTCATTTCTTGAATGAGTTTGGGAAGATAGGTTGTCTTAGTTTTCATAAACAAGCCCTATCATCTTAGAATAACTTATTTTTCACCATTTTATTTTGGTGAACCCAAATTTTGAGCATTGTATCTTTCTGATTTTGGAGTTTATTTCAACCCTAGATCTAGGTCTTGCATTCATTTTAATTTCATCACATTTATTTAAATTTCATTTAGGGTTCTTAACTTATGTTAATTTGTATCTCATTTAGGGTTTTAGGTTTGTATTTTGTATTCTTTAAAATCTAAAAAAATATTTTAAAATTCAATCATTTTGCAAAGAATTTAACTAGAACTTCATGATAAGAACTTTAAAAGAAAAAATTGAATCAAAATTGAATTTCAAATTAGGTCTCCTAGTTTTTCATTTAACATCATTTTGCACTTACATTTAGAATTCATTTTCCATAAATCAGAAATTGTAACCACTTAACTTAGTCTAGAATCTGAAAACCATAGAAATTACCTCATAAATCTATCAAATCATTTTTAAAAACCATGAACTAGGACCCATTCGCACATGGGTGAATGAGTCCCTGATTAGGGATTTTTCCTACATTTTTGGGCATCAAAATCTCTATATTTTGTATTATGTTTTGGTGTTTTCAATTTTTTGTTTTAGTTTGTAGAATTTTTCTTTTTAAAAAAATTGATCATATTATGGTTAAATTGTCAAAATCAGTGCATTGTTTCAACTCAAAATTGTATTTAAACAATATCATTTTCAGATTTTTTCATAGCGTAATAAAAAACTTATCTTTTTTAGAATCTAAAATTTTCTATCTCCTTTTACATATTTGCATTGCATTGATTGTTAGTTGCATTCATCTAGTTCCTATCCTCCATTTTGAGTCCACCTAGGTTTGTGAAACTTGTATGAGCTCCAGAAATTTGTGCCATATTTCCAATACTATCATAAGATGTAGTTCAAGACTCATGTCATCCCATGATATATCAATCATTGTGGATCTTGGGCTCTCTAACTCTTTTACTCATAGTGTTGAAACTAGTCAACCCACTATGGATCATGCCTTAGATACTTCATTCCCTATGACATCCTTAGCAAAAAATAATGTGCATGATGTCGATACAATGGTTGCTAATGTCCCTCAAGAAATCTTTAGAATAATGGATGAAGAATTAGAGAAATTGAATTTTTTTGTGAGTTCTCATTACATTGCTAGTAATGTGGTTCCTATGATAGAAAACATAATAAAGCTGATTAGAAATGACCAAGAAATATAAATTTTGTGTATCCTTATTTACATCATTAAATATCGCATGAACAATAACAAGAATGATTCTACACATGCTACAGTCAAACTCATTGAGGCTAAACCTCATAAGGGCTGAAATAGTATGCCCCTTGATATTGATTTCTCACAAAATGACATACTTAAATATGCACCCGATGGTCATCTTTACATAGTTGGAAGAATCAATGATAAGCCTACTAATGGGATATTAATTTATCTTGTTTGTGTAGAGAATGTGATCATTGAAGAATTATTATTTGATAAGCTTTATCAAGATACTTATGAAAAACCAAAAGCATGGATCAAATCACATAATGGTTTTGCTTGCCCTATGATAGGTTGACTAAATCTTTCTTTGAAAGTTAAACCAAAACAATTAAGTATCTCATTCACCATCATCCTGATGTCAAATCAATTTCACATGAGTTATTCTACCCATGGCTTCACTCCATGAATGGCATCCTATCGGTTGTGCATAAATATTTAAAGTTTTCATTTGGTAATGAGATTTTTACTATGAATCATAGTGGCTTTAATCCCATGACTTCCCATGAGAATTTATCATTGGATTTATTTTAGCCCGAACCTATAAAACCTATTAGACCTTGTAGACATGGAAAATGTACATTTTCGGTTTGGCACACTCGATCCTGATTACTAACATCATTTCCTCCAGAATCATACTCTCAGCTTATCATTACTTTTCATCTCTTAATTAGATAAATCATTATTTATTTAATTAGGTATTTCTCCCATGTTGATTAAATTAATCAATTTAATTTAATTAATCCTTTGTCTTTGGTCATTTAAATAATTTATTTTATTTAAATTAAATCTCTAAAGTCCTCCTATTAAATTGAATAAATTAAACATTATTTGATTTAATCTAACATTGTCCCCTTTGGTTAAATAAATCAAAATCATTTATTTAATTAACCCTTCCTCTCAATTTGATTTAAATCAATTCATAAATTTAATTCTAAATTGTCACATCTCCTAAATTCCTCATTAAATTAATTAAACTTTTATTAATTTAATATTAATCTATGTCACATTCTCTAGAGAATTCAACTTGCACAATAAATCAATTACTTTGATTTATTAATTCATCTATTTTCCCTCACATGGCATAAAAGGGGAATATTCCCTCAAATTTGAATTCAAATTCAAATGAACTTAGTCCTTCCAACAAGGCATTTAATTCCTCTTACATGTCCTTAGCCTTGAGCCAAGTGACATTAACTCTATTTCTTTCATCCCCCCTAAACATGTCACTTCATCAAATTCAAAATTCAAACTTGCACATTGATCAAAATGGCTCAACCTTCAACCATTCACATCTTGACAAGTGGCACTTGGCCATTGGATGTTGAATGATCCCAAATTTCTTAGTTCCACTCTCTCTTCCATTTTGGAAATCTATAAATGAGAGACTCTTAATCTCATTCAATCATCCACAATTTGAGTAAAGTTAGTATACTCAATTTCATCTTCAAGCATAGCCATTCTTATCTATTTTCATCAAGCTCTTAGCTAGGTTATGTATGAATTCAACCATCAAGTGGATCAAATCATCAAGCTTACTTAGGAGTTGGGAAAGGGCCAATTTCAACATTCAATTGGCACCAATTCCCCCATCGGATCTTAATTCTATTTGCTTAATTAGGATTTATATGCTTTTCCATATTGTGTTCTTCATTTTCCTAGTTTGAGTTAAATAGATGGATTTCATGGGGAATCTCTCATGCTTGTATGCATTTGATCTAAAAATCTAACCTTGTTTGTTTTTCTTGTGCATTTTTTGGCTTAGGGGTTCACAGACCTCTTGAGGAATTCTTTTTCAAATCCTACCAAAAATTTAAGGAAAAAAATATAGGAAAACCATCCCTTACCAATATGCCTCAACCCATGATTGAGCCTCCTATTCGTGATGATACCATGATTGAACCAAAAGATCTTCTAAGTAACCAAGGCCATCCTATGAAAAACCCTCCACCTATTTCATATAAGAGACCAGGAGATAATAAAATATGTCCCATTGTGCCTCTTAAAGTCAAACAAGTTTACAAAGCTAAAGAAAAAGTGCTTGAACAACCTCCCATAGTTCCTTTTTTTCATCCCATAAGGGAAGAAAATAAATATATGGTTGATAAGCCCACTCTTACACAGTTACAACTTGAAAATTAAACAAAGAGGAACAAAAATTCTAGTGAGTGTAGGCATAGACATTGTGATATTGCTCATTTTTTACAAGAAAAATAAGAAAAGAAAAAAATAGAAAATTAAAATCCAAACTTGTCTCAAGAAATTCATGATGCCTCTTCACCTTCAATGAAACATAAAAACTCCACAAAAAACCAAGAAGAACAACCTTCTATGGATATTATCATTAGATCTCCTTTTGTGATAAACATGGATGATGATAATGAAATTGTAATGATTGATGATGAAGTGCATAATAAGTTAAATTTATTCGTTTCCTCTTCCATGAGCTTAAATGATAACAACCGTGATGATCCTCCTACAAAGAGTGTTTGACCACATGTTGAACCTGGTGATTGTCCTAGCTTGGCACTTGATCTTGTCCCTTTGCCTAGTTATCTTCCTTCCACATATACTGAACAAGATTGGGATGTGGATGAATTTATTTAGGTTAACTCACATGTGTCTTACTAGTATTTTTATTTATTTTCTTTTTTATTTTATTTATGTGAGGAGGGGTTAGAAGCTTTTACAATGTTTTGAAATTTTGAATTCAAAGGAAAAAAACAGTGAGTTTTAAATGTGAATTTCTGATTTTGATTCAATTTAGAGCTTAGATGGATTGAATCTAGTTCTGTAAGTGGTGTAGAGTGTCATGTGAGTGTGAAATAATCATCGTGTGGTAGTAGTTTGATTCTTGATTCAGTTTGAGGTTTTGTTTGTAGGTAGTTGAAAATGGAGTCTTAGAACACATTCCCCCTGTACATAATGTATGGCCTCTTGGGAATTTTTTATAGGATCCATGGTTGTATATAAGGTAGGAGTAGGAGTCATGAATAGCTCAGGAAACACTTTGAAAGTCTTCTCCTAGGCGAGCCTGACAGTGTCCGGCTAGGAAAGACATGGAGTGCATGGCACTTGATATGCAGGGGTGACCATTCCCTGTCAAGTCACGATGTGGAGAGGGAAGGTAGATGCCTATCAAATACTTGGCATGAGAAAGGAGGCTCCACGAATCCATTTGGAGGGAGAACAGATTGACAATTTGTTGTGTGGTCAGGAAAACCTAAGCAAGAGGCCTAATTTGACAAAATGAAGGTACGGTCTGTGTATGGGCAGTTGAAGGTTAAGAACACTACAATATTCAAGTGGTAGGCATGAGGACTAGGAACCCCAAAGAAAAATTCAATGTTCTATGGAAGACCTTGGAGTATTAGTGTGTTCTTTCAGAGAAGAAGGCCCAATTGGAATGCCTAGGACTAGTGGACTAAAACCCTAGATGAGGGTTTGGGGGAAGCGATGAAAAGATGGAGTTAGGTGGATCTTTCGGAGCTATAATAGGATGGAATGAATTCAGTGGAAATCTCTCCACACCCTTTCAAAGCTAAGCTTTAGTTCTTAGAGAGTGTTAGTCTTTAGGGTAGATTAAGGGCTAAGGAAGAGTTAGAGATATTGCACCAAGATTGACTTGGTAGGTTGATTTGTGATGGTAGTGGGGTTGGCCAAGAGAACTAGGGGTACCTAAACATGAAGAAGGGCTTAAAGGTTAAGGTGGTGAAGTAAGACACCAAGGAGGTCTTGCAAGCAAGACCCAGAGCATGGAACAATGATTGTTCCATCCAACCCTACCCTATCATATTGGTATCAGAGCAAGTTAAAGATTTGGGATAGAATCTTGTATGTAAAACCTTGAATCTTGTGGTTCCACAACCATGGTGACAAACATTGATTTGGAAAAGAAGGTCAAAGATCAGGAGGAAGACAATAGGAGATTGAGAGAATGATTAGCACAACTTGAGGAGACATTGAGCAATGTGCAAATCAAGGCCGATGAGTTCAGTGATAGATTGGGCAGGGTACCAAAGAGTGAAGAGGTTGTAGAGGAAGACAAGACCCCTGAACCTAACCCTATTCTGCAAGAGGATCCTTTCTTTAAGGCATTGAACTCTTTGAGTGGGAAAGCACTTGAAGGCACACCACTGTTTAGTGGGAAATTAGAAGCTGATCTAGTCATAGATTGGATAGAAGGCATGGAAAACCATTTTGAGTGTGATGGAGTCACTAAAGCACAAAAGGTGAAGGTGGCCAAGTCTAGATTGAGAGGATCTACCTTGACATGGTGGAAATTCATTCAGACAGAGAGGGAAAAGGAAGGCAAGAAGCCTATCTCAACTTGGAAGGGTATGGTGGCAAAAGTGAGAGAAGCATACATACCAAATGATTATGAGATTCAGTTACATAAGAAGAGACAAAGCTTGACGCAAAGAGACCAAGATGTGAACACTTATACTGAGGAGTTTCAAAAAATTTGTATGAGGTCTAATGTTTCAGAAGATGAAAGTCTCAAGGTGGCTAGGTATCTTAACTACTTGAAGTGGAACATTCAAGAGGAGATGACTCTTTTAAGTCCTAAGACAGTACACCAATGTTACCAATTAGCTATTAATATTGAGGAGAGAAGCAAGAGAAAACAAGTTCAATATTCTAAGAGTAGAGGCAAAGGCGGATATCAAAGAGATCAAAGAGGACATAGAGGTGGCTACCAAGGAGAGTCTAAACTCATAGAGCATGGAAGTGAAACACCTTCTAGAGGAGATTATGGAAAAGGTAGAGGATCTCAAGGAGGATCAAATAGAGGAATAGGAGTAGGAAAAAGCAACTCATACTTTGCTAGTATGAAATGTTATAATTGTGGTCAAGTAGGTCATCCAACTTATAGGTGCCCAGAGAAAGCATCTTCATCAAATACTAAAAAGAGAGTGGCATATGCTCAAGAGGACACCATGAGTACTAAATCATCAGAGGTCAGTCACATTGAATTAGAAATGGGGGGGAATCTGATGTTTAGGAGAGTTTTGATCAAACAACCGGTCAAGGAAGAGCCAAAGCAAAGGAGAGCCTTATTCAGGGTAATGTGTAAAATCCTTGGAAAGGTGTGTAAGGTTATAGTGGACTCAGGGTCTAATGATAATATAATCTTAGAAGAGGCAGTAAGGAAATTGAAATTGGAGAAGGTACCCCACACTAACCCTTACAAAGTAACATGGTTAAACAAAGGGCAGAGTGTTCTTGTCAATGAGAAAGTAACGGTGGAGTTCTCCATTGGAGGGTACAAGGATAAGATGATTTGTGATGTGTTACCCATGGACGTATGCCATCTACTATTGGGAAGACCATGGTAGTATGACAGAAGTGCCATGTATGACGGGAGAGAGAACACCATTTCTTTCAAGAAGGATGGGAAGACATTTAAATTGCAGTCACTGTCAGATGAGGAAGAAGGATAGTAAAAGACACCTAGTGTCTTGTTAAGTAGTGGTAAAGAGTTCCTTAACAACCTATATGAAGGGGGTGAAGGATATGTGGTTATGTTGCAACCTAAAGAAGAAGAAAAAGCTAAACAAATAGTCATACCCGGATCAGTCCAGAAGTTGCTAGAATAGTTCAGGATATAGTGAGTGATGGAACACCTGCAACTTTACCTCCAAAGAGAGCCATTAGTCATCAGATTGACTTCATACCAGGGGCTTCATTACCAAACAAAGCAGCCTACAAACTTACACCAGATCAAAACCTAGAGGTAGCTAGACAAGTGTAGGAGTTATTGGATCAAGGATTGATTAGGAAGAGCATCAGCCCATGTGTAGTGCCAATGGTCTTAGCAACCAAGAAAGGAGGCAAGTGGAGATTATGCATTGATTCTAGAGTAATAAATAGAATCACAATTAGGTATAGGCTCCCTATTCCTAGGATTGAGGACTTGATGGATTGTCTTGGAGGAGCTCAGTACTTTACCAAGTTGGATCTCAAAAGTGGATACCATCAGATTAGAATTAAGGATGGAGATGAGTGGAAGACAACATTCAAGACAACTGATGGGTTGTACGAATGGAGAGTTATGCCATTTGGCATCTCTAATGCCCCTAGCACATTCATGAGGCTCATGAATGAAGTTCTCAAAGACTTTACAAGGATATTTGTGGTGGTATATCTTGATGATATACTCATCTTTATCAAGACAACAAAAGAACACATAAAGCATGTGGATTTGGTTCTTAGAAGGTTGCAAGAGGAGAAGTTAGCCATCAACCTAGAGAAGTGTGAGTTCTTTAAACAAGAGCTTGTGTATTTGGGGTTTGTAGTATCCCAAGGATCGTTGAAGATGGATCCAAGCAAGGTGGAAGCTATCCTAAATTGGCCTACACCAACCACAGGGACAAAGGTAAGAAGTTTTCATGGATTGGCTCAATTTTATAGAAAATTCATAAGGAACTTTAGTGGCATATATGCACCAGTCCTAGATACAATCAAAGGTGGCTTAAAGACTAAGTTTAAGTGGACTCAAGAAGCTGAGAAAGTTTTTGAGAAACTGAAACAAGAAGTGGCAACTCAACCTATTCTTTTATTACCTAGCTTTGACAAGTTGTTTACTGTGGAATGTGATGCCAATGGAGTTGCAGTAGGAGGAGTGCTAAGTCAAGAAGGCAGGCCTATAGCTTTCTTTAGTGAAAATCTCAATGAAGCTAAGAAGAAGTATTCTACCTATGACCTAGAACTTTATGCTTTAGTTCATTCACTGAGGAAGTGGAGGCATTACCTTCTACCCTAGGATTTTGTAGTCTTTACTAACAATCAGACACTTAGTTATAACAACACCCAAGAGAAGTTGAGCAATAGACATTTGAAATGGATGGAGTAAATCCAAGATTTTAATTTCACCATGAAGCACAATAAGGGACAATTGAACAAGGTAGTAGATGCACTAAGTAGTAGATTGCTGACAATGCAAGAGATACAGATCAAGAGCATTGGAATAGAGAGTTTCAAAGATCTCTATGGGGAAGATGAAGACTTCTCAGAGGCCTACAAGGTATGTTCTAACTTTGAGAATCATTTTCATAGCCAATACTTATAATATACATTGCAAAGTGGATTGTTATTCAAGGGGAATCAGTTATGTGTTCCAAGAGGATCAATGAGAGAGAATCTCATCTAGGAGAAGCACAATGGTAGTCTTAGTGGAAATTCTAGCATCAACAAGACTATGGAACTAGTGCAAAGGTTCTACTATTGGCCTAAGTTGTCAAAGGATGTCAGGAGGTATGTGGAGCAGTGTATAGTGTGTATGAAAGCCAAGGAAGGAGCTAGTAATGCAGGTTTATATCAACCCCTACCCATTCCTAATATACCATGGGAGTGTGTTAGCATGGACTTTGTGGTAGGACTCCCTAAGACCAAGACAAGATTTGATAGCGTCTATGTGGTGGTGGATAGATTTAGCAAGATGAGTCACTTGATTCCTTGCAAGACCACTCATGATGCTAGCTATATTGCTCACCTCTTCTTCAATGAAATTTTCAGGATTCATGGATTGCCATTGAGCATTGTATCAGATAGGGATGTGAAGTTCATGAGTCATTTTTGGAAGACTAAATGGAGCAGATTAGGTACCAACTTGTCTTTTGGATCAGCTAACCATCCTCAGACCGATGGTCAAATAGAGGTGGTTAATAGGGTGTTAGGTAACCTTCTAAGGTGCCTAACCAAAGAGTATGGATAGACATGGGACATGGTTATCTCACAGGCTGAGTATGCATATAATGAAAGTGTGAACTAGACCACAAGGAAGAGTCCTTTTGAAATAGTGTATGGAATGCACCCAAGAGGTGTATGTGAGCTCAGGGATCTAGGAGCTATGGAGCATATGAGTGGACATGTAGAAGATTTCACTCAGACCATGAAAGAGATTCAGGAGCAGGTGAAGAAGACAGTCACTGAGGCTACTCAAAAGTTTAAAGATAAGGTGGATATGTCTAGAAAAGATTTAGATTTTTTAGTAGGAGACTATGCCATGGTCCACCTCAACAAATCCAAATTGCAAAAGGGAACATCAACCAAATTTCAGATGAAAAGAGTGGGGCCATGCAAGGTGTTAGCCAAATATGGGAAGAATGCCTACAAGGTGGAGTTACCTATAGATTTAGCCATCTCTCCAGTGTTCAATGTCGCTGATTTGATCAGGTATAAGGGATCAGTCAATGACATGGATAAGAATAGTAGGGATATCTTCAAGGATGTAAGCAACATAGCCTTACCTACTCAAGACAAGCAACAACCAGAGAGGATCTTGGAAACAAGAGTGAAGAAGTCTACAAGGCATAGGGTGTACATGGAGCATCTTATAAAATGGAAGAACAAACATGAATCTGAGGCTACAGGGGTGGATGAAGCTCAATTCAAGAAGAAGGGTATTGACCCATCTCTGATCTCTCCCCACATTCCTTAATGTTTGTGCAGAGGGGGAGAATGGTGCAGGAGCACCCCATAGTTCACCTAGGACAGTTGATTAGAAGGTCATGATTTGGAAACTTGTTTAGGCCAAATGTAGCAATATCTTCCTATTTCTTTGAGTTTGTGCCTTAGAGGAATTTGAGATCTTGTATTGTGTTAGTAAAGGTCATGTTGACCATTTATTAGAATTAGGTTTGGCTACAAGGATAGTTTGTGACCTTTGTAGACCTTTCTAGGTGTTAGAATCTCTAAAAGTTTTCAAATAAGGCTTATTGGAAGCCACAAGCGGCCATGGAGTAGTTAGGGTCGAGCTTAACTACTTTAGTGATCCTATATAAGGGAGACCTTGGAATGGAGGAGGGGTTAGAAGCTTTTACAATATTTTGAAATTTTGAATTCAAAGGAAAAAAACAGTGAGTTTTAAATGTCAATTTCTGATTTTGGTTCAATTTAGAGCTTAGATGGATTGAATCTAGTTCTTTAAGTGGTGTAGAGTGTCATGTGAGTGTGAACTAATCATTGTTTGGTAGTAGTTTGATTCTTAATTCAGTTTGAGGTTCTGTTTGTAGGTAGTTGTTTCTTTCTTACTTGTTGATCTGATAGTTTGGGTAGTTGAAAATGGAGTCTTAGAACACATTCCCCCTGTACATAACATATGGCCTCTTTGTAATTTTGTATAGGCTCCATGGTTGTATATAAAGTAGGAGTAGGAGTCATGAATAGCTTAGGAAACACTTTGAAAGTCTTCTCCTAGGCAAGCCTGACAGTGTCCGGCTAGGAAAGACATGGAGTGCATGGCACTTGATATGCAGGGGTGACCATTCCCTATCAATTCATGGTGTGGAGAGGGAAGGTAGATGCCTGGAAAAGACTTGGCATGAGAAAGGAGGCTCCACCAATCCATTTGGAGGAAGAACAGATTGACAGTTTGCTATGTGGTCAGGAAAACCTAAGTAAGAGGCCTAATTTGACAAAATGAAGGTACGGTCTATGTACGGGCAATTGAGGGTTAAGACCACTACAGTATTCAAGTGGTAGACATGAGGACCAAGAACCCCAAAGAAAAATTCAATGTTCTTTGGAAGACCCTGGAGTATTAGTGTGTTCTCTCGGAGAAGAAGGCCTAATTGGAATACCTAGGACTAGTGGACTAAAACCCTAGATGAGGGTTTTGGGGAAGCGATGAAAAGATGGAGTTAGGTGGATCTTTTAGAGCTATAACAAGATGGAATGAAGTCAGTGGAAACCTCTCCACACCCTTGCAAAGCTAATCTTTAGTTCTTGGAGAGTGTTAGTCTTTAGGGTAGATTAAGGGCTAAGGAAGAGTTAGAGATATTGCACCAAGATTGACTTGGTAGGTTGATTTGTGATGGTAGTGGGGTTGGCCAAGAGAACCAGGGGTACCTAAACATGAAGAAGGGCCTAAAGGTTAAGGTGGTGAAGTAAGACACCAAGGAGGTCTTGAAAGAAAGACCTAGAGCATGGAACAATGATTGTTCCATCCAACCCAGTGATAGCAAACCAACAACCAAAAAATAGCCAAAAATAAGGAAGCCAATCGACATCACTACATATTCTACAGAATCTCTACAACTTCCATATTAGTACTGACCATCTTCTACGCATTGTCTACAATATCAAACTCCTCAATACTAGAGTCCTTGGCCTGAGCTTTCATTTTGTTTCTAGTTCTGACCCCCAACCCACCAATTTTTACCTCATCATTCAAAACACTACCTTTAACAACATCCTTCTCACCAACACAACCCACATCCAACAACTTACCCCTAGTAGCAGTATCATCAGTAGACACATTCTTTTTTCTCTTCTTCATAGTAATCAGATCACCTTGGAAAAATTTGAAATACCCAAAACCTTAGAAGAATCTCCACTCTTCATCACAACTTTCCACATTTTATCAAATTTATCCTCAAGGTATAAGATTCTACCTTCCAAATTCTATTTCAAATTAATGGTTTTCTTTGGCATGGTATTATCCACAATATTAAGAGACTCCATTAGATTATCAATTTGTCTTTGGACAATAGAGTCCTTGATGCAGAGAGGGGTGGTAACTTCCCTTACAATGCCAAACAAATAGACATCAAATCACCCTTAGAGCAGATCTTAAAGATCTCACCAAAACTCACCCTTGTCTATGACTGTCTTAGTAGCCTTCCAAATTTTGATGTAAGGATTTTCCACCAATTTTATCCAAAACACTTGACCAAAATTAGGCAATCAGATTTTTGGGGGTATGCAACATATGTAAAAATCTCTATCTACTCCTTTGGACCAATTTGATGAACCAATAACATACCCCTACCCTGGGCTAGTGAATTAGCCTCCTTTACAAAGGAAGTGCCCTCTAAACACTAGTTCTTCACAAGAACACCCCAAACAATCTTGAATGGTGTCTCACAACAACAAAATCTCATATTAATTAACACCTGGAGGACCTTTAGCACCCTATCCCAAGAAACCCTCATAAACTCATGCAAAACCAAGGGTTTTTAAGGTTCTCACAACTCCAGACCTCTCTCGATCCTCCCAAGGGTCCAAACACCTTTTAATACCTTTGTCTAGACTTTGAAAAACACTCACAATTCCATTCCTCTCAGTAAAATTCAAATTCATTACTTTGGTTCCTCATTTCCACAAGGAAATATCACTATTCAGCCTAGAACAACATACCATCATAAGAAATATTCACTTCCTAAAATCTTAAGACATTTAGACAACTAATATTACATCATACTAGCCAATCCACTGAGCAACAAGGCACTACAATAGGTGGATTGGTTAGATCTCCATTATTTCACCCTCAAACCCTTACTCAGGAAAACAGAGTAGTTGTTGAGATTTGTTGATCCCTCACACAAACAATGAATCTAGACCTCCAAAGCAGATTTAAATGAATGTATACACATATATAAATAAGTATCCATAGCCTCAAGTCATGAAAGACCTATACGGGCCTGTGCCAAGAAGAGTAAGTTCAGGAAAAATCAATAAAAATAGTGATCAACATTTTCAAAGATGGATTCTTCTTCAAAGATACTAAAAAATAACCTCTTTATTGAGGAATTACATCATTATATCATTGTATCAATTTCAAACTACCCTTTGAAGTGATCAAATTCCTTAATCACCCTTTGTTTGACTCTTAAATGACAAATTTCCAACTTTGTTCTTAATCACCACCCCTTTACAACTCTGCTTTGCAAATTCCTATTAACTGACCTACTAAGACCCCAAAATCCTTCCAATACATATCAAATGGTCATTGAGACCTTATTCATAAGGAAAAAGTGAAAATCAAATGATTCTACCACCTAGACCTCACTGTCATCTTTTGACATTAATGGACAACTTATTGCATTAATTCTTAATTTGGCATATTTTGTAACTTCCTCATTGCATAATATTTAGAAGACCTTCAAATTAATTGTTTAACCTTCAAGGAATCTTTTCCCTTTCATTCCAAGGTGTAGGTGCCCCTGCACCGTACACCCCACCATAGGAAAAATAGTGCCCCAAGAGTGAAATCTTGCTCCTTGTCTCCACATTTCTGCTCCATGCATATCCATACGGTCTACTACTTGCCTTTTCCTCACACCTGGATCAAAATTTAATGTCCTCCTAGTCCTTATATCTACAAACAAACAAGAGATAGCACCATACTATTTTATCTTCTTTTTTGCTCCATCTCCACACTTGTACCAATCCACCTATGCTTGTATATTTTTCCCTCTCTTTACTGTCATTAGACCATTGCTTCTTTGTTCATATTGTCCCTTCCTCATTGTGATATAGCCATCATATTTTATGTCCTCTCTCCTTCCAATCTCATGACTTACTATCTTCTTGCTTTCCACTTTACCAAACATTTTCCTAACACCTTTTGATTGTCCTTTTCCCTAATGCAACACCATAGGGAACCTCACTATACCTACCAACACATTATAATCCTCTTCTTGCCTTTCCAAAGGCTCTTCCCTCTCACTCTTCCCTTTACCAGTCTAAGTCACCTTGCCACTTCCTTCCTTATGCCACAGAAAGGCATGTTTCATACCATTTCCTTGCAAACCAAACCTATCCTTCTTACCCACTATCTGAGCATTACTCGCTTGCTCTTCACCTATTGTTCCATCATCATTACCACGCTCCATACCTACAAACAAATTTTTCTTGTTGTCTTCAAGCCTTAGAGGTTTTTTTTTTCCAAAGATCACAACCTTGGACTTACCCTTATCTCTTCCACTTTTTTTCAAGGGAGTCAACTTAAAACATTTGTAATCCTTGGTGGTATATGTGTTCTCCCAGCCATCATATATAGACCTCCTATCAAATTGCAAAGGCCTCCCCAAGAGCATAGGACAACAATCCATTGGTAATATATCACATAAGACTCTATCCTTATACTCCCCAATATAGAAATCAACATATGATTTCTCATTCACCACTAAGGTTTGACTATCATTCACCCAAGAAACTCTATAAGGAACTCCATGAGGTATCTTTTCCAAACTTAACTTATCAACCATCTCCCTAAACACTATATTATCTTGAGAACCAAAATAAATGACAACTTGGCACACTTTACCTTTTCATTTGCATGAAGTTCTGAATAGGCTCCTTCTTTGACTCCTTCTTTGACTCAAATCTTCCTCCTTAGATGCCTGCAACATTGTTCTTCTTATCATGAGTTCTTCTCCCTCTTCTAGATCAATAGGTTTGCTCACACTTTCACAATATTCTTCTTGGACCAATTGTGTTCTTCTCTCATTCCTTCTATCACCACTTGAAGAATGAGTGTCCAAACTCTTGACAATTATAGCATCTCCCTGAAAAGGTGTTTGCATTCCTTCCTCCACCAAATCTTCCTTTTGAACCTCTCCATCCACCTTTGAAATTAGATTTCTCTTGTTCTTTCTTGACATCTCCTTGATTCTCATTGTTGGCCTTTGAATTAGGATTAAATCCTCTTCCTCTAGAAGTGTTGCCTCTTCCTCTTGCTGCCTTCTCTTGTATCCTCTTTAGTTTTTCTTTTGCCCTCATTTCCATTTGAAAGCATTATTCAATTGACTTTGGTGCCATCAAGTTGATTTCATCCTAGATGTTGAATCTCAGACCATTCAAGTACCTAGCAGTCATTTCTTCCTCATCTTCTTCATGTTTAGTCCTTTTACTTATCCTATAAAAATCTTCAATATATCCTTGTACATCTAACTCCTTTTGTCTAAGATTTTGCAACTTCTTAAGCAATTGAACATTGTAATCAGAAAGAGGAAATTTACCTTTTATTTTTGTTTTGATCTTCTCCCAAGAAGTGATATTTCTCTTTCATTTTTTCTCCCTATCCTCTTGAAAAAAATTACACCACACCAAAGAATTCCTTTAAAAAAAAAACTCCCTCTTCACCTTATGTCCTTCATTAACATCTTCACTATCAAAGTACTTTTCCAAATCCACTACCCAATCCAAGAGCTCTTCACTATCAAGTTTTACTCCATACATAGGGACATCCATTTTTCCATGTCCACCCTTCTTCGCAACTTTCAAAAGCTTCAATATCCTCACATCTTCTGGATCCATCTACTCTTCTTCACTAGAGGTCTCTTCCTCTTCAGACTCACTTTCATCTAAAAGGGTCCTACCCTTAGCCTTTATTTCAGCCATCTCCTGCTTTAGGGTTTCTATGTCCTTGTCATGGTTTTCAAGCTTCCTTGCAACAACATTCCCTTTAGGAGGCATTTTTCTTCCTCCAACTACCTTCTCCTTCCTACACAAAAACCTCAACCTTGATCTCACAAAAGACCTACTCCCTTGCTCTGATACCACTTTGATGCAAAGAGGGGTGGTAACTTCTCTTAAAATGCCAAAAAGATAGACATCAAATCACCCTTGTCTATGACTATCCTAATAGCCTTCCAAATCTGATTTAAGGATTTTCCACCAATGTTCTCCAAAACACTTGACCAAAAAATTATGGAATCAGATACCCCTTTTAGGGTTATGCAACATATGTAAAAATATCTATCTACTCCTTTGGACCAATGTGATGAACCAATAACATACCCCTGCCCTAGGCTATTGAATTAGCCTCCTTTACAAAGGAAGTGCCCTCTAAAAACTAGTTCTTCACAAGAACACCACAAATAGTCTTAACACCTAGAGGACCTTTAGCACCCTATCCCAAGAAACCCTCCTAAACTCATGCAAAACCAAGGGTTTTTAAGGTTCTCACAACTCCAAACCTCTCTCGGTGCTCCCAAGGGTCCAAAATCCTTCTATAATACCTCTACCCAGACTTGAAAAGCACTCGCAATGCCATTCCTCTCAATAAGTTTCAAATTCACTACTTTGGTTCCTCGTTTCCACAAGGAAATATCATTGTTCAGCCTAGAACAACATGCCATCACCAAACCTCTTCACTTTCTAAAATATTAAGACATTTAGAAAACTAATATTACATCATACTAGCCAATCCACTGAGCAACATGGATCTACAGTAGGTGGATTGGTTATATCTCCATTATTTCACCCTCAAACCCTTACTTAGGAAAACAAAGTAGATGCTGATATTTATTGATCCCTCACACAAAAAATGACTCTAGACCTCCAAAATAGATGTAAATTAATGTATACACATATATTAATAAGTATCCATAGCCTCAAGTCATGGCAGACCTATACAAGTCTCTACCAAGAAGAGTAAGTTTAGGAAAAAAATAATAAAAACAGTGATCAACATTTTCAAAGATGGATTCTTCTTCAAAGAAACTGAACAACAACCACTTTTTATAGGAATTACATCATTATATCATTGTATCAAATTAAAACTACCCTTTGAACTGATCAGCTACCTTAACCACCCTTTGTTTGACTCTTAAATGAAAATTTTCCAACTTTGTTCTTAATCACCACCCCTTTACAACTTTGCTTTGCAAATTCCTCTTAACTGACCTACTAAGACACCAAAATCCTTCCAATACATATCAAATGGTCATTGAGACATTATTCATAATGAAAACATGAAAATAAAACTATTCTACCACCTAGACCTCACTGTCATCTTTTGACATTAATGGACAACTTATTGCACTACATCTTAATTTTCCATATTTTGCATGTTCCTCATTGCATAATATTTAGAAGACCTTCAAATTAATTGTTGAACCTTCAAGGAATATTTTAAATTTTATTCCAAGGTGTAGGTGCCCCTACACCAGTCCTCAGCCTTACTAGCAACACCTCTAATTCTAACATTAATCCTATTAATCTCATGAAAGAACCATTTAAAAAATTTAAACTGCACATTAGCACTCTCTCAAGCTGAGCCCAAAATATCAGACAATTCCTCCCTATCAAATTTCTCAACCTGATTCACCACAACAATATCATCATTAGAATAACTAACCTAAACCTTATTAGCAGAACTATCCTTACCTTTTCCAATAGAGACATGAGACTTCATCTTTCAAATGGAGCCAGCGATTTCCTCCGCAAGAGTCTTCCTTTTCAACAACCTATCCCCATCTTCTTTGCTAGTTCCCACAAAATTTACACCATCCACAACCCTTTCCTTCCCCTGCTTCATCCCAATGTCAACACTCAGAGAGGCCTCACCATAGATACCACTAGCAAGGGAAAGAGGGAAACCATTCTCCAAGATTTGGCTAGCAATTCTCAGCTCCCTTCTCTTTTGAATCCCCTCCTTAGTTTTCCCATATTTGGTCATTGGGGGAGGAGAGGAATCTTCCCCATAAAGTTCATTTTTGTCCTTAGCCCCCTTAGGATGAGCCTTCACAACCACATCATCACTGAAACTAGTATAACCCTCTTTATCAACTAGCTTCCTATTCCCAGTTTTACCTAGAATAGGGGAAGAGGGTCCCTCCTCAAAAGAGGCATATGAGTTCAAGATATAGTCAACACCATCATCCCCATCAGACTCAGACTCTTTGCTCAAAATAAGCCTCCTCTTCTTAGCTTTTGTACTAACCCTTTCCTTACCTGAATCCATCTCATAACCCTCTCGGAGTTTAGCAACATTTTCCTTTAGAGACACAAGAGATTTGTGCATCTCATGCACTTTGACATGTTCATAGATCAAGAGAATTAACCCCACATGCAAGACAAGGTTCTTGGGGTTTTTCATATGTTCCTTAATCCTCATGTCAAGCGACAATAACAGATAGTAAGGAAAGGAAACCCATTTCTTATGCTGGAAATGGTTTAGAAAAATGAAATGCTAATTGTTAATCATCTTATACCTTCCTTCCAAGGTGACATACCTCATAATATCTTTCACCACATCACACCAAAGCACTTTCAAAGAGCTCCTGTAGTAACCACCACTCTTCACCTTTTTCAAATCAGCACCCTCATTCCCTTTGAAGAAAATAGACATCGAATCCTACAAATCTTTCTTGTCTCAAAGCACCTTCATACCATGCATAGCCAAACCAATAATTTGGGCTATGAATTCTTTGTCCACCACAACTTCCCTACATCCCAAATTCAGGGTTCTCTCATTCCACCCTTGAGCAACCATATCGGTGACCTAAGAATTGTAGCCGTGCAATTTCTTCATATACACAGTTAAGCCACCCTTCTCTAAAATCTCCCACACCTACTTCTTCTGCTTAGGAAAACCACATGACTTAGGCTTGACATAATTTCTATCCCCACCCATCACAAGTTGAAACAAAGAACACAGTCGAAACCAAATGAGACTAATACAAGCACCACTTAGAGCGAGAATAATCAATAGAAGATTCCAGAAGCTAATGCAAATATCACCTAGAATCTGTGTGAAGCTAGCCAAAGGACATATATGCAATAATGAAATATAACTCCGATCCTTGTGAAATCTATCCTCCATCCTCATAAATTTAACATCCTTATTCAAACCATTCAACCACGTGACTAAGGACATGCATCCCCCAAAGATAGAAAAGATTGGCATAAGATTAGTATTCATTAATAATAATAGCCATTGCTTCAAAAGGAATAGGATCATCTAAATCCCATTCCTTTTTTTCTCTAACACTAAAGTTAGCGAAAAAATCAGCTAACATATTTCCCTCTCTCAATATATGAGAGATATAAACATTATCCAAGGAATTAATAATTTCAATAGTGTCCCTTACAAAGGCCTCAATATTCCAAGATGGAGGCGAGGCCTTATTCAAAATTTTTATAATATTTAGAGAGTCAACTTCCACCTAGACCTCCCTATACCCTTTACTTTGAGCCAATTTGAGTCGATGATAGACTGCAGCCACCTCCGTTTGAGTTCAATAATATTATTTTAAGTTTAATTTGGCATAATTGGGATTTTTTACTATTTTTAGTGTTTCTCCCAAAATTTCCTAGTGAACCTAACCCCCATCCTTCAAGCATAAAAATAAACCAACAAATTCCACCATCGAATTGATTCACCTAAAAGGGTTGTTAGTCAATTTTTTGTGGGGATCTCATTTCTTGAATAAGTGAGGGAAGATATATTACCTTAGTTTGCATAAACCCTCTCTATAATTTTAAGATAACCTATTTTCAACCATTTCAGTTCTTGATGAAGAATCCTCTAGTATTTTCAAACTCTCTTCTCAAGCCTTCTACCCAACTCTCTCACAGTTTCTTAGAGATTAGAATAATAAGCACAAAAATGAAGCCAAAATTTCTTGCTCCATTTGGGATGAATGTATAAATAGATAGGATATTCATCTCAAATATTCAGATAATTAGCTCTTTTGAGAAGCTCCAAGTGTCTCCACTTGGAAAATTATCTTACAAGGAATACCTTCATGTTTACTCATCCTTGATGAGTCATTGAGGATCTTATCCTCTCTTAACCAACCCAATACCAACTTTTAGGATGGGATCAGATGTTACCACATCTCTCAACCTCATACAAACTACATCCATTTTTTTTTTACCACTTAAAAATTATATTTTTAGGAGGTTAAAAATTTATCTCTCTAAAATACCCCTTACCCAGAGTACTAGCATGCTAGGACTCAAAATTAGCAACATGAATTAAAAATTCTCACTTAAAATCCCTTTAAACCTACCAATAAAATTACTACAACCAACAATAAAAAATTTAAATGATCAAACCTTCTACAAAAGACTCCTTCCAAAATATAAGTTCATGTAATAATTTTTACATTATTTTCACATCACTTAGAAACACATTCTGAAAAATAAGGTCCACATTAAATATGACCTTAGTCCCTTTATATGGACTAAGGTTTACATAACTGGTTTAACACAATTAAATATTTTTATGACCCAAGTTTCCATTGGCACTAAACCTAAAGAATTCAACTTAATTGTTAGGTCATCATCTATATTAATCATAGTTAAAGCATTGACAATAAATAGATTCAAATTTTATATCTATTTAATTACACATTTTGATCGATCTTTCTCATATATTCAATCTCAATTATATTTAATTTATCAACTAAGTCAGATTACCTATTGAATAATTCATGAAGTGAAAAACATAAAATCTAATCATAACCATCCAATAATAAAGAAATCCACATAAGACCTTCATGGTATATCTTAAAAGGATTGAGAATGGTTTCAAAGCCACAACCAAGGATAATCAAATGAAGGATTCAAGGTTCGCATAATTTGTTGAACATAATTAAATTTACTATGTTACCCAAGTTTCCTTTAGTACTAAACACTTAAACTTAATTGTTAGGCCATCATATGTAATAATCATAGCCAAAGCATCAACAATAAATATATTTAATCAAGCTTTCCCATATATTTATATTTTAATTATAGTTAATTTATCAACTAGGTCACATTGCCTAACTAATAACTCATGAATCTCAAAACATTAAATCTAATCATAACCATCTAATAATAAAAAAAATTGCATAAGACCTTCATGGTTTATATTACAAGGATAGAGAGTTATTTTGAAGTTGCAACCAAGGACAATAAAATTAGGGATTCAAGGTCTACATAACTAGTTGAACAAATTATATTTACTAGGTGACCATAGTTTCTACTAGAACTACATCTAAACACCTCAACTTGATTGTTAGGTCACCATGTAGAATAATCATAGATGAAGCATCAACAAGAAATAAATTAAAATTTAATATCTATTTAATTACACATTTCTAATCAAGCTTTCTCATATATTCTCATTTCACTTATATTTCGTTTATCAACTAAGTCACACTACCTAATGAATCATTCATGTTGTGACTCTCACAACATAAAATCTAATCATAATTGTCTAATCGTAAAAAAATCCACATAATAACATCACATATAAATGAAATCATCGTATATATCATTATCCATAAGGTTAACATCACTCATAATAAAAGTCAACTGTGTCCATACTGCTTAACTAAGGGAAATAATTGTAAAGGAATTAGTCCATAATACAATAATATCCAAAAAAATATCAGCTAAAATAGAATAAAAATATCAATAAAGTCATCACAAAGGGGTCTCACATCCTCCCTTCATAGGGTTGGAATTTTTCCTATAATTCCTCAAAAGGTTAGGGTAAATTTTCACCATTCATGAAGAATCCTCGCAAGTAGAAACTACCACATCATATTTGTACCATTGGACCTTAACCTTGAAGGGCCAATTTCCATCAACCCAATATGTATATTGCAATTGATTCCAATTGTTTTTCCTCCTCTATTTATAAGTTATTCCAATATAAAATATGAGATACATCATGAATGTATCACCACAATATTAAAATATGAAACACATCATGGATGACTGACATGCTAGGTGAAAACTCTAGACAATAAGATACAAGGCCAATCTTCTCAAAGATTTAAAAAGGACCTACAAATCAAGGTGATGAATTAGAGCCCTTTCCATAATAAATTAATCTTATATGGATGCACTCTCAAGAATACCTTGTATCCTATTGAAAATATGTCATAAGTTATTCTAGCATCAATATACTTATTTTGATGATCATGAGCCTCTTGAAGTCACCAGCTAATAAAAACCACTTGTCACTCCATCTTCTTCGCCAACTCTAGGGTTAAGTACAAAAATATAGGGAACCAAAAAGGGGTCTTAACTGCCCACTTTTTTCCTCAAATTAGGAAAGAATAAACTTGGATGCAAAATTTAAAATAGTTAACTCAAAATTTTAAGATGCAATGAAAACAAGATTCATAGTGCTCCAATTCTACTTTCTAAACTACTATTTTTTGGTAAAATGGTACAAATTAAGAGGCTCAAAGAGGGGAGCCACATAAATTGGTCTTATAGTTTTTTCAAAAAAATAGAATAGCATCTAGTGTGCCCCCTAAAGTTTTAAAATTTTTTAGTTTTCAAAAATCACTTCAATGATAAATTAGCTAATGCCATGTATTTTATCCTTGATTTTTTGGCTAATTTTTTAATGAATATATTATTTTTTCATAATTTTCAAAGTGGACACATCCTGTATCAGGCCCCAAAAATTGTAACACTAAAATACTAAATATTGAAATACAAATAAATAAATAAAATGAACAATGAAATAAATATTAAAAATATAAATATAAGTATTAACAATTTAATATTACTATAATTATAATTTTTATTACATTATAATTATATATACAAAACTCATATACAAATAAATATATAAAATATAAAATTGTATCTAAGATTTTGGTACCCACTTAATATCTCTAACACTTCTAGGGTTTTTCACCTAAAAGGAGAGAGGGATACCAAAATGATAAATTATTACATTCAAAGATTGAGGGGAATATGCAGAGGGGATGTCTGGATGCTACATATTCCATAATGCACCCCACTCATAATTCACTTGGCCATCATGTGTGGATGTCATTACCCAAGTCAGCAGTTGTTTAGGAAAGTTAGAACAACCAACTCTCAATGAAGATGAGTCATCTCATGAGGTGTGGGAGATTTCAACATCTGGAGGACAACATACTGAAGTTAAAACAATAAATTCTACACAAGAAAATGTTCGGACAACATACATTGAGGACGAGGGAAAAAAGGAGATGAATTCTTTAGGACAACATGGAGCCTTGATGAAAGGTCCATTAGAAAGGAATTAGAAAATATTTTCCCCATCGGTGAAGAGAAATCCACCACTCAGGAAGAAGAACATCTAATAGTTAAAAGGAAATGTAATGAAGATGAATCAACAAAATTTACAATACTGTATGCTAAGGCAACCCACACAAAATTTGAAGAACATCAAGAAGAAGAGGCTAAAAGTCTTGGGGCAGTAGAAAATGATGATGAAATAATAAGTGAAATAAGATTAGAAGACATTTCCTTCATAAATGATAGTGATCAAGAATTTGAAAATAAAGATTTAGAGGAGTGGGAAAAACCAAAGGCCATGGTTGTCTACCATCAAACTCCCTTCCCAACTAATGATGAAGATCCAGGGGTGGAAAGATATAATGAGCTCATGTCAAGACTCATCAGAGATTGGTCTAAGTTGAGACACCAAGTGGACTTGGATGTGTCACTACTGCCCAGGTGGTGTTGGCTCCATGATTTGGCACATTTAAAGTTCATGTGCAAGCTATGTCAAGAGGCCATCAAGAAAGTCAAGGAACAAGTGGAGCAACCGGGTGCCCAACCTCCTGCAACTGCTTCAAGGATTGAGTTAGAGGACCAAGAGCCAGAATTGAGTGATAACTTAGCTGAAAGAAGACCTCAAGAAGGTGTTGGGATAGAAATGAATGAAGAAAAACATAGTCCCGAGTCTCCAAATGATGAAGCAGAACAAATGGGGAGGTTGTCCATAGGAAACCAAGAGTCTTTCCCTTAGGTGGAGAATTTACCCAAGATGGATGATAGACTTTATGGAGGAATTTTAGAGGGAAATCACTCATCATACACTAATCCTCTTTATGGGCCAGTGTCCCTTGCTGATTTCTTCGCACTTGGAGTTGTACCAGAAAGATATAGTGAAACTAAGGAGGACTACATTTCAAAAGATGGTGGTGATGAAGACATATTACCCGAACCTCTAAATGATGAAATAGTAGAGCTCCCAGATTGGGAAAGGAACTCCTTTTCCATCTATAGTGACAATGAACTAGATGAAATGAGTGAAAATTTGGAGGCACCACATGAATTGCAAGGAAAATAAGAGGACCAAGGTGAGGATGTATTGGTAGCTTCTCGTAAAGGTAATATACCATGGCAACTATGAGCTTCAACTAGAAGCCTTTCCTCCTTGACCATCACTGACCCTCTTATGCACTTTGAGAGCTACAACAAGACAAATTCATGCATGCCATGATTTTATGAAATGGACTATAAAAAAACTTAGATTGGAACAAGGGAAATGAAATGGGACAACATGATACCTCTTGAAGAGAAAAATCAAGTAGAGTCCTGGACTATGGAAGATCAGCGAGACGAAGTGTATCTTCTCGAAGAACAATCGATAAAGGCCACGAGTCCCACTGTTAGCTTGGAAGAGGTGTTTACTGCCTCATTCTCCCAACCTTATGTGAGATCGAGATCAATTTTTAATGAAAGAGGAATGTTGCATCATCCATTGCATCCATTCAAGGCTTCCCATACAATGACTGATGATGCAATGCATGTTTCAGAGTAGCAAATACAGTTTCCCTCACATAGCAACATATAGTTTCTATCTTTACTTACTCATATCAATACTCATAGTTACATTTATCATTTTGATTATGAGAATGAGTGGAGACAAACTTGTTTATGGGTTGATCATGGGTTTAATGAATCACCTCAGTTGTTGATCCTTCTTGTATCTATTGTTGAATTTGAATGTTGCAACACAGAGCTTCCTTTTTATGAACATAAAGATGAATCTACATGGCTTAGAACTATAATGATCAACCTTCTTTTTGTGCATGCATTATGAATTCCAATGGATGTAAATGTTGGTTTACCTTGCCCAACCTTGGTTCCTTGTAAATATCTTTGTACATAGTCTGTTTTGAGTAGTGTAGGTTTCGTGTACATATCTTTTTTTCTTGATTTTGTTAGGTTAGGTTGGTTTGTTGTAGGTTAGACTACTTTAGAGTAGTTTCCTTGTTGTTATATTTTTCTTCTCTGCTTTGGTTAGTGTGGGTGTTTTTCTTTCCATTTGCTTTATGTTTTCTTTCTACTTTGCTTCCATGGTGTTGCCTTTTGGGGTCCCTTTTTCTTGTTGTTAGGCAGGTTTGCATACAACACAACCATTTTATTGTCTAGGGGTTGTTCTATATATTTCTTCGATAAGATTTAATCAAGTTTCTAAAGTGAATGGTGAGGGTCTTCTATTAGTGTCAAATGACCTGGATATTTGATCTAAAGGGGATAAGTCATTGGTTTAATCTTGTCCCTATGTATTCTGAAATCTTATATTTTTCACACATCTTAAGAATTTGGTGGTCAATGTAGGTCCTTTGTGAAGTCCAGTTAAGATAAAAATCTGAAAAATTTCTTCAATGCCAATGTGATTCTCATCCTTGAGTGCAAACTTCATTTCTTATTGGTTGAAATGAGAAGAAAGAAGAGAAAAGAGAAATCAAAAGAAAAGAAAAAAACAAAAGAAAGAAAAAGGATGAAAATTGAAAGAAAAGAGAATTCAACTTTCAAGACAATATGAATAACTCTACTAGGGCTATGGATGCTCGACCAACAGTAGAGAAATGTTCGAAAGAATCAAAATGAAAACCTCGTTAGGGCTATATATGCCTAACTGGCAGGGAGGCAATATCCAGGGTGATTTTGAAGATAGAATCAATTATGTATCTTAACTTGACAAAGCTTAGGTTCTTGTAGTGACTTAAGGATGGGAATGAACACCTTTGCACACACTTGGGTTCTCAACATACTAAGCATTAGGTTGACTATTTGTTTTGATCCTTTGGTCCAATGTCTGGTTTATTTTCCCTAGTGTGAAGGTCAAAACTAGAGACTCTAGGTTCGTGATTCCAATTTTTTAGTGAAATGATTTAGAGAATTTCCCCAATGAGTCACAATTTATTGTTCATTTATTCACACACACCCAATCAAAGGCAAGGGCCCCCCTTTTTGATTTTGCTCTTGATAGATTTTTTTCACTCTCGATGAGCTGTTTTGCTTGCACCTCACTTTTTGTGCCCCTATTCCTTAGCCTAAGTTGGTCATATTCCTTAAGACAAAAAAAATACCTTGGAAAAAATTTACCTACTTGAATTTTGCTAATTCTTTCACTCATGTAGAAATGCCCCTATGGGTTTCCCTTTGGTCCATTGTCCTAATGTCCCCCAAGCCCTATGGACCCGCGATTACGGGTCTCCCTTGACACAACACTACTATCCCTTCTTAGTTTGACTAATGGACAGCTTCAGACTTCTACCCACATGGTGGGTCATGCATCACCCTTCACCACTACATCCATCAGGCTCTGTGGAATCATAGTTGTGGGTTGCCTCATGTGGGTTTCCACTTCTATTTCATTGTTAAGTAACAACCAACCCTTGACTTCCACCCACATGGCAAGCTTCAAATTTGATCTTTCTGTCCTCACCATCATCTCATTACCATCGCTTAATAATCAACCCTTTACATTTTCCCAAGTGGTGCATTCAACATTCATTATCTGTGACTACAACCTTGAGGCCTGAATTCATGAGGAGACCACATCAAAAACATTATGTGGGTTTGTGGCTATGAGTGCCCTCCAGTGGAATGCCATCACTTGGCAACCATTAGTTGAATAATGAGAGCTTGGGGTCGCTCCACTATGCAGGTTGTCCTTGGTTGGGGGCCATTACCATCATTTCATTCATGATGACATTCCTTCATGACCTCGATGTGTACTATTTCCATGGATGGTTTTAACTTGGGTGAGGCTCCTTCATATTCCAGCCAGCTTGGGGTCCAGTAAGATGTGTGGTGAAAAAAGAACATGGATCTTGGTGGTCATGAGGGAGAATACAAGTTATGGCACATAATTGTAAGGCATCGCATGGATTTCCATCATGAGCATTTTAGGAGGAAAGAAAATGTATGTGGTAAATATAGTTAGATAAGGGGTGCATCTATCTTCTTTTAGCAGAGTGAGAAAAATTAACGACATAATTGAAGTTGTGCCTTGCTAGTTCAGAAATGGGGGATAGATGAGGAGTGCATAAGAGATCTTGATGGAGTGAAATGACCTCCTGAATAAGGGAAAATTACACTACTAGGGGATCTGTAATAACAAAAATCTACTTCGTCACCCTTGCCCATTGTTGGTGATCTTGTCATCAACTAAAACCATCTTATACAAAGTTACATTATACTTAAAGCATCATGAATATCAACCTTTTGGAGTACTTCATGTCAGCGTCTTTTTTCCATCGCCACTATCTTTATGGCATGACAACCATAGCACCTTGCACTCTTCTTCCCATGGCCCCCTTTGCAAAGGTCCTCCATGTGAGGTCCGCCGTCAGTTATGCCATCTAAATGGATTTTCTTCAAGCTTCCCTCTCACATAATTGGCCCATGCTACATTTCTCTTGCTAAAGGATGGCACTGCCCAAATTCACTTGCATCATGCCATCTTCACAACATCCTTTATACATCAAAATAGCGATACTTTTTATGATTAAGAAAAACCTTGTCTTAGAGCACACATTTAAAGATAATTCTAGCTCATACATTCCCACAATAAGTATCATATGTAGGAAGCTCAACCTATATGGATCTAATTGTATTGATGAATTGAGACCTTCAGTATCCAGGAGTTGGAGATGTGTTTGAGGTACATGAATCTATAAATCTCTGCAAAACAAAATCTTCAAAGTCACACGTTTGTATTAGGAAGAGAGGGAGAGTGACTGTGGTCGATCTGTAGGGTCCTTGGGCTGTAGGGATGTTGTTGGAACATAAATAATGTCGACACTCAATTCTTAAATGATAATAGTCAAGAGCTTCAGTTATGATTGGGTGGTGAAGTATCTGAGTTATGAGTAATGATAATCACCACAAAGACAAAACACTTGGTGTTTGGAAGTAACACTACATCCATGGAGGACCATCTCATTCAGAAGTGTGGACCCACCCAAGCGAAACTTGATGATACTCTGTGAAGAAAAATTAAGAGGATCTCTAAGTTGATTAAAGCCTTCATAGATTCTGATCATCACCCGCTTCTGCGTTTCTAATCTAGGTGCTTGACGAACGATTGTGAGATGATGCCTTCCCCATCATCACAACCTTTTTCCATTACAATCGACTAGAAATATATCATGAGTGGAATTTCCTTTGGGTTATAGACTCATTCTTTGGAAGGAAGATATCTGTGACAAAGCTACTAGAATATTTAAATTCATGAAGTTTATAAATTCAGTATGACCATTGAAAATGCGTACTCTCTCATGGCCCATGAAGCTTGGTATGCACAAAGGAGGGGATTTATTCATGGGGCCCTCCCTGGGAGATTTCTAGAGTGTAAGCCTCAATGAGGTTGTTCATTACAGGAACTCAAGTGTAGGTGACTACTTTTGTAGTACTATCAACCACCCTGCCACCGACATGGATGGGCTTGCGTCCCCTTTGACAATGGCTTCGTATGTGGGGTCTACATTCACCTCTATCGTTCAGATGATGACCTTCTCACATAATTTTTCTATGACTAGCACCAACTTCCCTCTGACCCATAAATGGTTGGCTAGATGCTACTCAAGATTGTTGATGGAGGAAAGCTTGTAAATTATCAATAGAATGGAACATCAAAATTTCATGAAATATCCCTACATATTATTGAGGATCTTTTTGTGTTGAATGGAATAAATGAAGCATTTGAGCCTGGGAGCAAAAATTTTATGCCAAATCTTCATCCACAAAGGCTAGGGTTCACCAAAATATTCAAATAGTGAAGAAACCCAAATTCATAAATCTTAATACAACAATCTGTGTTGTTCATTTCTAGAAAAACTCTCCAAGCTTGGTATATCTAGGTGACCGATAATAAGCGGCGCAAGTGCAAAGATGAAATGGGTTTTTTTTATGCTAGGGAGACCCGTTTAGTTGAAGGAACAAGGAATACAAGGAGACTGCTAAAACCACCCCATTATGAGCTTGAAAGGAAGTACACTTTCTATGAAAGGAGCAGAAATGTATGTGTAGTATTGTTCCGGTATGCACTTCATGGAAAAGTTGCATATAGAAGAGTGTCCATTTCTCCATAACTATAAAGTTGGCAGCATGGAGTAGGTGAGGGATTGCAAAGGAGTGTCGATATTCATCACCAAGGCTATGGGTTTCCCCACTATTTAGGTCACCATCCTCTAATGACATCTTGTCATTCCTTTCCCGCTAGAGCTCCAAAAAGTCTATGCCTGTGGACCCTTCTATTTGGGTTGACGCCCCCAGGTCGACGTTGTTTACAATATTGCCATCACTGCCTCTCATACCTTGGATCCTACAACCCTCATTTATGTGTGTCATCGAGTCTCAAAATCTTCACAAATGTCACTTCTTTGTTCTCATCCCTTTTTTATTCATCTCATAAATTCTTCGCATCATTGACATTATTATAATCTCGATGAGGAAATTTGAAGACAAAATACTCTAAGGGAAGAGATTCATATTTGAATTTGAAAGAGGAATGAATCCAACATAATTATGAGAAAACTCAAGAATGAAAGGGGGAGGCTGTTAATGTGCATGGTTGTCTGAGTATGCAACAATGACAGAGTTTGAAGTCTAGAAATCATTAAAATCGTGATTGAACAATCACTACGAGGATAGGTATTATATACTAATGCAAATTTCATTGTCCCTCTTTTAATAGATTGAATAATCGTTATATGGAATTCAAGAGGTTTCATAAAATTGTGAGAAATGGGTTACTTGCATGAGCTTAACTTAATTTATTATTTTGTGTAGGGATTTACTTCTAAACTAGAAACTTCTAGGGGGAGTTTGTCACAAATCAGGATTACTCATGGTGTGCTTTCCTATGACACTATGTCAAGGCGAGTATTTTGAATCAATTCGTTAAAGGAAAAGAGGGAGCTTCATGTTGCATGTCAAGTCCGTAGGAGAGGGAGCTCTCACATGACCATTTACAAGGTGTATCAAGGATAATAAAAGATTGTTGGGAGAGGGATTTCTGCCAAATGATGACTAGCTTGTCAAGAATGACCGACTTACGTAGGGATGTAAACTCATAAATATTGTGCCAAATAATCATATAAGTGCTTTCAAATAGGAGCAAAGGGGAAGTTGTTTTACCTTTTACCAAATAACGACCATGGTTTTCCAAGAATTTTCCCATAGGATCAGGAGTAGCTTATCTACTTCATAGTGACACAAATCTACGAGAAAGATGCACTTGATTGGTTAAAGGAATTCTACAAACATATTAGATAGAGGGTAGCTTTTAATAGTTCAAAGAAGGAATCCACTATAGGACAAAACTGCTATAGTGTTAGAACCACTAGAAGACAAAATAGGGAAAAGGACAAAGATGTATTTTATATTGCCATATATTTTGGGATAGGTGAAATCCTAATATAAAATGAGTCTGACCCACACAATGTAAATCAATCCTGGCCATTCATTTCACTTTTGGAGAACTATAAATAGGGGCTTGCTCCTTATTTGTAGTTGATCGTGAATTGTTGTAAAGGGAAATTTGCAGCAATAGAAGGAAGCATTGCATTGTTTTATGGGTGTTTTCTTTGAGTTTGTTCATTATGCATGCATGACTCAACCTCTATGTTAGATTTAGCTTGTTAGTTTCTTGGATTTGTTTAATGGTGGTTGTTGTTATAGTATTTGATGGATTCCTAGCCCATACTTTTGGCATTTGTTGATGACAAAATGTTGTGTAAAGTTAGCTTAGGATTTATTGTTTAATTATTACAACTTAGTTTAATTGTATGTTCATGAATTGAATGAAAAATCTGAAAATCTAGAAACCATAGAAGATTGCACTATTTTTGTGTAGCAGTATGTTCTCTTTGTTAAGAAAAGCTTAGTTATGGGAGTCCATCTACTGTAGCATCCTCCATTGTTACTTTTCATTCATAGCTTAGATTTAGAATAGATCTCATAACCCTTTCCTCTTTTGCTATTTCTTTTAGATCTTTGTTAGAGTAGGATTCCAAGCACCATAAAAATGTTAGACTTGGTGATTGAAGTGAGTTTCAACTTGCTATTTTGAGTGGGAAGCCACTATTCATTCACTTTCAACACCTTGAAACTCCATTTGCAGACCCAACTTACCACACTTTGTAAACCATAAAGGCCACCCTATGATTACTGGAAAATAAAATCAACCAATTGAACTATTCCAAGCACTATCATGACTTGACACCCAAGAGACCTTGGGGTGATTTATACAACTTAGTTGTGAAAATTACCTTTCAAGAGAGGTATTGCACTTGTGCATTGTTTGTGTTGAGAAGGTACAAAAACACCCATGAATATGATGAAGTAGGAGGAAGAGATATTTCAATAGGATGTCCTAGAGTCTAATTAGAAACTAAATACAGGTTCACCACCAAGTTAAAGCTTGGAAAGATAAGAGATGAATGAATCATGGCAAGTACCATGCAAGACCTAGTTAAATGAACTAGGAAATGAAACTGAAATACTGAATGATAAACTGAGAATGAATAGAGGTGCACCTCGAAGAGTGATGAGGCTGAAACAAGCTCCAAAACCATGAAAAATTGGTGTTTAATTCCCATTGGGAATCATACATCAGTCTGGGCGATTTAGTCCTAGACTAGGGTTTCTTTTCCAAAATAGGAATCTAACAGTGTATGATCTAAAACAACTAAAATCTAGAAAATATGCTATATTGGGACTCATACACCACAGATGGTGTATCATTCCAACTAAAATTTTTAGAGGCTTAAGACCTAAATCTACTCTCCTATCTCTGCTCTTCCTTCCACATTTCATTTCCAGATCTAAAACCTTGATTTGCAACCTATAGGTGACTTTTAGTGAATATGACAACCTTGTGATGACTTGATGAATTTCTTAAAGTTTTCAACCTAATATTCAAGAGATAGTCAAGCTCCAAGATATGTGGATATACAATTACACATGTAGAGAGAGAAAAACTAGTAGATTTTTTAGTAAATGGGGGTTTGCCTTGGTCAAACCCCTTTTAGGTAATTAAACCAAATAATGAGATAATGAAATAAGGACATGAAACATGAAACATAAATAATGATACCTTGAATGATTTCTTGTAAACGTATAGGCTAACATGAAGTGGCCATGAAGGATGTAGATCTAGATCTTGAAATAAGTGTTAGAACAATGCTTAATCTTGGATCTTGAATGCTACATCACAACACTAGCTCAACAACATGCTTGATGCTTGATGACCTTCACATGATAATGGATCTTGAATTGCTGCAAAAAATGATAAATAATTTTACCCTTGAATGCATTATAAATTCTCTTGTAAAATATCTTGATACTCTTGTGAAGTTTGGTAATCATAAACTTGCAATTAGGAATGCTCTTTTTAAATTCTTAAGTGAAAATGAGTGAAATAACCTTGTATTTATACTTGTTTATGCCAAATTTCCTAAAATTACAACACAACAAGCTGACATCAAATCTAGGAGGATAAAATCCCACAAAGAATTTGAATTAAACTTAAAGTTGATCTACATAGGACTCATACACCATAAGTGGCATATGAGTCCCATTAGGCATAACTATGGGACACATTTTTCAAAACTGGTTAGAATGATGTAAAATCGGGATCAGGGCCCAAAAACCTAGGTGGGAATCATATACCCAAGGTGGAATATGAGTCCCAAATCACCAAATATAGGCCACACAACCTAAAAATACCTGAATTCTAATTGGATGTTGGTTTATGTCAGTATTATCCTCAGAAAGATGTATTAATGAGGCTTGGGGATGCAAAATAAGGCTAAATAAGGCATAAAGAAGCCCAATTTGTTAATGAAGACCTATATTAGTTTGAAAGTTTTAGGATACACTTTACAACATCATAAATAAGGCACCATTAAGTTCATTTAGTTTACAAGGGTCCTAAACTTAATGTGAAGGTGTCAATAAATACACTTTATGACATTAAATTAAGGAAAAGTTAGGTCTATCTAGCTTAAAAGAGCCCTAAATCCAATGTGAATGTGTAAAAAAATTTACAACACTAGATCAAGTTGACATTAGGTCCATTTTAGTGTTAACCATTCCCAAATCAAGTGTGAAAATGTAAAGAATTTTTTTTTTCAACACTACATTTAGCCCCCACATGAGTGAGAGGATGAAATTGCTTAAAAATCACACTAAAGTAGACATTCGAGAGGGTCCTAGCATACAAATGAGGATGGTATAGGATAGAAAAAATTGGGGAGGCAGTCAAGCCCTGAAGATCCAATATCCTACATCAAAAAAAAAAAAGTACAAAATGACACACAGGGTGTATGATATGCAACATCAATATACAAAAACATGCAATGTCAAAGACTAAAAGAAAGAAAAATAAAAAAATAAAAAAATAAAAAGAGAAGTGGATCAAGCCTTGAACATTTTTGCAATGCATTGTGGATCATATCTAAGTTGTTTCTCCAAAAATGAATGCTCACTCCGAGGCAATGAAACTTTAGGTTGTCCACTAGGTGAGTATCCAAAAAGGGTGGCATAGTGAGAAAGTCATGTCTCTATATCAACTTCTCACTGTATAATGAGAAATTCATGCCCACATTTAGGCTTCTCATCATACGTTAACCATACCAAATCTATACCTCTTGATAAATTTGACAAGGCACCGCATAATAATTAAATTTGAGCTTCATGAGGAGAGAAAAGCTTTGTAAGATTGAATCTCATGAACAAACATGATGGAAAAACATGCAAGAAAAGTGTATTATGCAAGGTGGCCATATAACACTTGTTGTAAATGTAAAATAGTGTAAATTACATTCAAAGGGATTTTTCTCAGTTCTTGTAAGGTCTCTTCTTAGGGAACATCATGCTTAATGTCTCCAAGATAGGACAAGTCAAAGAAATATCAAACTCTCATAGGATATAAAGCCTAATGACACCACCAAGGAAAGGACACATTGCAAGAATAAAGAAAATCACATAATGAAACATGAGTGTCAATGTATTCCCCCACTTTAAAGTGGTTTCTAACACCATTGTTGTGATTGAGTGCTTTAAATTATAATAATACATGAGAGCTTACTCGGAAAGCCCTATGCCAAGTCATATGTTTCCAATAAGCTACATCATGAAAAGGGGAAGGGGTTTCCCCCAAAATTTATAACTCAGTATGCCACATGTGAGCCAACTTAAAGAATGTCATCCACATCCCAATATTTCTCTTATATGTACATGGAAGGAAATTGACTAGCCCAAAAGAGGCATCTACAAGTGACATGCAAGGACAAGTCTAACCTAACCCCTTTCCCCCACTTAGTGCAAGACAAGGATGAGCTGAGGTGATTGATAAGAAGCATGCTAGAGTGAAAATCAATATCAATTAGAGGAATTAGGTGCCTCAACACAAGAAAGGATACTACACTCCTTAATATGTTGAATTATATCACTTAAAGCCTTACTTCAATTTGTAGAATGACCATTAACTCTACGATATGCACGAAATCAATTTTTGTAGTAAAAATTTTTTCTTGGTCTTGGAGGAAGGGATATGAAATGATCTTGGAGGAGTATTGACAAGATACCTTCTCAATAAAAAGTAGAATATGTGGATTTATTTTGTAACACAAATATATCTTTCTTAGTACAAGATGTCATACTTACACAAGACTCTTTAAATTGTGATATTTTATACTCTTCTTTAAAGGAAGCTATAAAATCCAATGAACTCCAATTGTTAGTGTTTTGTGTGATGAAATTGACATTAAGAGAATATTTATTTTTTTGTTTCATTTCTTGCAAAGGATAAAAATCAATACCACTAGTGTTTATCAGTTCAGGATGCTCTAATGTTAAATTTTTTTTGGAAGAATATTTTTTAAGAGTGTTGATATTAAGTGAAGCCTTGTTTCTTTCTTTCGAAGGACAATAACCAAGACCGCTAGTCTTTTCTTGCATGTGAGGCTCTATAGGGACACAAATACCTTGTTCTCTAGGACCATATTATTTTCCACTACACCCAAGTGTTTTCATAAGTTGATAACCTTTTCCATAAAGTTTCTTTATTTCTTTTGAACTCGTTGGTTGTTCATAGTCAAGTTCATCAAAGTTTTTTGTGTAGTTTTCTTCTTTCTCTAAGGTGGTTGAGGTGGATGTTTTCAAAGGGTTTTCCAAATTTTGTGCTGATAATACTACTTTTTATTTTCCCTTTTCAAATTCTTTATTTATGATCTTGTATTCACCCATCAATGTTGGTGTGAAATCTAAGGAACCCCAATCATCTTCTAATAGATTCATGACTTCCTCAATATGTTTTTCTTTGTCTTTTTTTTCATAGGTTCTACTTATGTAGTTGGCGTCAATATTTTCAAAGGGATTTCCTTATTTTTCTCAATGCTCAAACAACTATTTGGTTTAGGGTCAGCTTCAAGTGTGTACACTTTGTTTTTGTAGACATACTTCATTACATGATGATGAGTAGAAGGAACCCCATTCACTGCATGAATCCATGGCCTTCCTAAAAGAAGGTTATATGAATTGATCATGAGGCATAACATGGATCATTTTTTCTAATGTGGCCTTTCCAGCTATAATAGGAAAAGTGATCACACTAAGCGATTGTTTTCCTACATTATAAAATCCATTAATAGATAAAGAGTTTGGTTAAATTTTTTATTTATCCACATTGAGTCTATCAAAAAGGGTCACAATACACACATTAAGGGCATAGCCATTTTCAATGAGGGGTATTTTTATTCCCAGCCTATTATAGATAGCTATTATCATGAAAAGAATCATTTTTTGTTGTCACTTCCAAAGGAGGGAGCTCCTTTTGGTGGAAAATAATGTCAGCATTCATTTCTTGAATCAGGGTTGCTATGTCATTCAGTTTCACATTAGGAGGGGTAGGAATTTGTTGTAAAGTAATATGAATAATTTTGTGATAATGAGGGGATGCTTGAATAAGGTCCCATAATGATATCTTATCATGAGTATTCTTGAGTTGTTCAAAGAGATTGTACTCCTTTCCACTTTGTGAAGGAAAATATTGATGACCGAGTAGGATACAGTTAGGTAATGGGAGGGATGTTGAATGTGTTTTTATTGGTTGTGATTTGTTTCTAGTTTTATATGTATAAGTAAGGATATTATAACTCAACTATTGTGAAAAATTATTCTTAGGTGGGTAAAGGATAAGTTCAGGTTTTCTTTGAGTTTGCAGTCATTGTAAGGGTGGGTAAAGAATTAGAGGATTCTTAGTATGTCCCATAGGGTATGTAGGAGTTCCATTAATCAAGGGGGGTCTAATGGACACTTGTGCATTCATAACCTCAACAATTTCAGTCTGATGTCTTTCTAAAGAAGGTGAGTCTAGTGTCATATTTGCATCATCACCTAAGGAAGATAAAATGTTGTCATTTTCTTCCACCATAATATGTTCCCTAGTGGGAGAGTTTTTAGGAGAACTAAAAAATAGATTTTCATGGCATTCAAAGGTTGGTTCTTCTAAAATGACTTCATCAAATGTAAGTGAGCTATCAATGGTTAGATTTTCTTGTTTATCAATGATGTCAATGTATTGTTCAATAATGTTTTTCCTAGGGGAAGAGAGAAACATAATATTCTCATGAATTTCATTGATTACATTATCTAACATCAAATTATCTTCTTCACATATAGGAGAGATACTAGGAGAAGAATAAATTTGATTCTCATGATTGCCCATAATTTCAATCCTTTGCCCCATATTGTCTTCTAGAATAGGATAGATAGAGGAAGAAACATACAGAGGGTTTTCATTAAATATTTGATCATCTAACACCAATATATCCCCCACTTAAAATTTCATCTTTTGAAATATTATCAAAGAGGGGAAGGTGTTGGGAGATGAATGTAGACTAGTTGAAGTTTTAATGGTCTCTTGTTATGTTATGTTATTGTCATGATTACTTATGATTGTGTGCTCTTGTCAAGTAATTTTTTGCCTAATAGGAGAGGTAAGAGGAGAGAAACAAGTAGGACTCTCAAAAATATTATTGATTGGTTCTTCTTCACAAATAGGAGAGATATTAGGAGAAGAAAGAATGTGATTTTTATGATTGTCCATTATTATATTCTCTTTCACTGCAACATTCTCATAGGGAGGGGATGTGAACTTTTCTTAGCATGCCTATATAGGTAAGATACTAACATTGCTTGAACAAGAATGAAAAGTAATTCTAACCATCTTATGCAATGCTTCAACAATGTAAACAATGTATATCCAAAGAAGAATTTTATTTTTTTATCCAATGCATGTAAAAATTTAAGAATGCAAACAATGTGTATCTGAAAATTAAAATAAATTTTATCAAACTTAAGCAAAGCTTTATGAATGTGAACATTGTGTATGCAAAATTGAAAATTACTTTTATCCATATTATGTAAAGTTATAGAAATGTGAATATATTTCAAATTTGATGATTGTTGTTATTGAAATGATTTCAAAAATGACTACCCTAAATTGATGTTTGTACCTAGATGCATAAAATTGAAGTTACTAAAACTTTCTAGACTGATAGTATATGTTACCAACAAGCTTACAAAGTACATAAACAAGGTTTTTAGTGCTATAAAAGGTAGTTTCAAGACTGATCTAGGACTAAATCACCTATAGGTGCATATGAGTCCTAGTTAGGGTTTTTTAGGGGTTTGAATGTTGAATAACAATCACCACAAAATACTCAAAAAATAGGAAAAACTACCTATACTAGTACTAAATCGACGAGAGGGGTGTATGAGTCCATGTTTAGAGTTTAGCACCATTTTCAGAAAATTCTATGTGAATGTCATGCTTTATGGTTTGGATGATTTCTAGGCTAACTACAAATATAAATTTTAGATGGAATTCAATGATGCAAGATGCAAAAATGCAAGACCTAATGCAAAGCCAATGTAATAAAGACCTAGGACTTTAATGCACTCCAAATCAGAAAAGAAGGTGTTCTAAATTCAAGTTCATGAAAATGAAAGATAGAAAATTTGTTATTTCTTATGGTTTAGGACATAGAGCAACAATCTTCTTCACTCTCATTCAAGGAAACCATAGAGATCTCAATCGAAGGATGAAGTATGAGAAAGAGATCTTGTAACAGGGTGTCCTAGGGTCTAATTAGAAACTAAAGAGGGGTTCACCACCAAGCTAGGGCTTGGAAAGAAAAGAGATGAATGAATCATGCAAAGTACCATGCAAGACCTAGCTGAATGACCTAGGAAATGAAATTGAAATATATAATGATAAACTAAGAATGAATGGAGGTGCAACTGGAAGAGTGATGAGGCCAAAACACGTGCCAAAATCTTAAAAAATTGTTGTTTAATTCCCACTAGGACTCATACACCAGTCTAGGCGATTTATTCCCAAACTAGGGTTTTTGTGTCAAAACTGGAATATGATAATGTATGATCTGAAACAACTAAAATCTAAAAAATATGCTATATTTGGACTCGTACACAACAAGTGGTGTATTAGTCCCACTTAGCCTTTTCAAAGGGTTAAGACCTGAATCTTCTCTCCTATCTCTAATTTTCCTTCAACATTTTCATTTCCAGATCTAAACCCCTAATTTCCAACCTATAGGTGACTTTTAGTGAAGATGATGACCTTGTGATAACTTGATGAATTTCTTCAATTTTGCAACCTAATCTTCAAGGGATCTTCAAAATCCAAGATACCTGGATCTGAAATTACACCTATAGAGATAGAAAAACTTTTAGATTTGCTAGTAAATGGTGATTTACCTTGGTCAAACCCCTTTTAGGTAATTAAACCAAATGATGAGATAATGAAATAAGGACATGAAAGATGTAACATGAAAAATGAATAATGATATCTTGAATGATGTCTTGCAAATCTACAAGCTAACATGAAGTGGCCATGAAGGATGTAGATCTATATCTTTAAATAAGTGTAGAACAATTCTTAATCGTGGATCTTGAATGTTGCATCAAAACACTAGCTCAACAACATGCTTGATGCTAGATGACCTTGACATGATAATGTATCTTGAATTGCTGCAAAAAAATTATGAAGAATTATGCCCTTGAATTCCTTAGAAATTTTCTTGTAAACTCTCTTGATGCTCTTGTCACTATAGAAGAATAGGAAAATAGCACCTAAAATAGTGTTAGATTATAGTGTATTTTTGTTCATGAATCGGGTGATCTGGTTGGCGCAAAACTTAGCACAAATAGGCATGATCTTCTTGATACCGAATTTTGTGTTGAATTTTGCATCGCACTTAACGACGGGTTTAGCACCACGTTAAGTGTTGGGATATCACAACATCCCTGCTAGCACTGGTAAATAGCACCGAAAATAACTTCATATTTAGAGCCCAAAATAGCGCCCGAAATAGTGCCAAAAATAGCGCCTAAATTGGCACCTTGTTTGGCTTCTGGTTTTGCTTCTATATCTACTCCCATTTTTTCTTCTAGTTTTGCTTCCTGTTTTTCTTCTAGGTTTGCTTCCAGTTTTACTTCAACTTTTGCTTCCGATTTTTCTTCAACTTTTGCTTCCAATTTTACCTCTAGTTTTGCTTCTAGTTTTTTGTCCACTTTTTCTTCCAGTTTTGCTTCTGGTTTTGCTTCCGTTTTTGCTTCTAGTTTTGCTTCCATTTTTGCTTCCAAGTTTGTTTCCATTTTTTCTTCCAATTTTGCTTCAAGTTTTGCTTCCAATTTTGCTTCCAATTTTTCTTCCAATTTTGCTTCTAGTTTTGCTTCTAGTTTTTCTTCCAATTTTTCTTCCAGTTTTTCTTCCAATTTTTCTTCTAGGATTGCTTCTGGTTTTCTTCTGGTTTGCTTCTAGTTTGGCTTCCATTGTTGCTTCCTTTTTAGCTTCTAAACATGCTTCTTGTTTTGCTTCCATTTATTAATTTAATATGTTTTATTTCAATTTAATTAGTTAAATATATTGTGACTCTTAAATAACTCATATTATTATAGAGTACAAGTAATTTAATTATTTAACTCATATGATTAAATAACAAGATAATCATTTTTTTTGGGTCGGTAAAACAAAATTTTTGTATTGCTTGTAAAGATAAAAAAGTACATCTATTGTTCAGTGTCATTACCCACCAAAAGAGATTAACACTTCTCTTATTTATTCAATTACATTCTGGAGGTGCCAAGCATTCATTTTACCTTTCATCACGACCTAGACTATTATTGTAACATGATCATCATCTATAATTAAAATAAGTGAGTCAAATATCTATAATTTAATTAAATCTTACAACATCCATCCTAAGTAGTAAATTAAAATCATCATACGTAATAAATATCCATCCAAAAATCATCAACCAATTTTAATATATATAAATTGACAACTCAATAATGATAAGATCATCATCATATATAACTAAAACAAGTGAAAGTCAAAAATTCCAGTACATCAAAAACATGTCAAAATGATACATGTCCAATAGTCGACATAAGTGAAAATGATACATTTACAAATGATATAAATAAAATTGATAAATTATGTAACTCAAACTAATACAAGTTAAGATGATACATGTCAAAATGATACAACTCAATAATATAGTACTATAGGCCGTGAAAATGATACATATGATAGTAACCATGAAAAGAGTCATCATAACAATATATCAACAATGATCCATGATGTAGTCTATATGATCATGAATGTCACTAGTTACTACCACCAACTATCTCATAATCATCATCATCATCGTTGTCGTCGTCGTCGTCGTCATCGTTGTCTTCGTCGTCGTCGTCGTCATCGTAGTCATCATCATTATCATTGGCCGCCTCAATGTATTCTATATCTACATCATCATCATCCTCTGCTAGGTGATCTATACTTGTAGAAAAAATATTTTGTGGATCTATATCATGTTGAGGATCATCTTGATGTTCTGAAAGACCCGTGTTCTACAAAAAAAAACATTTAAAATGAAAATTTATTATTTATTTCGTGCAATAATTTATTTTTCTATTATATATCTAATATTACAGCATATGAGATGAAACCATAATCATATTACATCATATCAAAGTGCACATACCATAATAAAATTTTAAAATAGTTACAACTAATACTAGTGAGTCAAGAGAAACTTCAGCTTTCAAAAACAAAGCCAATTAGGCTGACAACATTGAAAATTAGATCCATAGCAATATTTATGTTAAGTAAATTTCCTTTAGATGTAAGGATTCAAAGCACATCAACCATGTGGTACAAATGATTAAATCCCGAAGATGATCTGTAGCAATGAAAGAGTCTAAAAATTATTAAATCCTTACTAGTATTTATGTTAAGGAAATTTCCTTTAGATTCAAGGATTCAAAGCATATCAACCATGTGGTACAAATGATTAAATCCTAGAGATGATTTGTAGCAATAAAAGAGTTTGAAATTTATTAAAAACCTAGCAGTATGTATGTTAAGGAAATTTCCTTTAGATGAAAGGATTCAAAGCACATCAACCATGTGGTACAAATGATTAAATCCCAGAGACTATCTGTATCAATGAAAGAATCTGAAAATTATTAAATCCATAGCAATATTTATGCTAAGGAAATTTCCTTTAGATGCAAGGATTCACAACACATCAACCATGTGGTACAAATTATTAAATCCTAGAGACGATCTGTAGCAATGAAAGAGTCTGAAAAAGGCAGAGAGAGCTACATTGGTGACTCGAGAAACTTCAGCTTTCAAAAACAAATCCAATTAGGCTAGCAGATGTGTGGATCGGGCCAACATTCGTTGGACAAGGAAGAAAGATGAATGGAACTCTGGAGGCCCACTATAATGGATTTTTGTATTCAACCATGAGAGAAAAAGAGATAGTTGATATCATGTATCAAAAAATTAAGCATGCATTCTTCCAGCCAATGGAGAATGAGATGATTACTTTGCTTCATTTTCATTTGCATAACCATATCATGGCATGGGAACCAAGAAGATCAAGGATGTCTAGTTTTATGTTGAGGTAATGGATTTGGTCCAAACTTTATGAGGGGCAAGAAGGTCAATGTATGATCCTAATGAAATTGAGCAAGAATAGCAAGAGAGGGACAAGAAAAATAAAATTGATGTAGAGTTTCAAGGATTTGTCAAGCAAGTCAAAGAGCTATGGGAGTAGCCTCATCAAAATATTTTGAACTAGAGTTTAATATACCATTTAGAGAGCTTGGTTTTCATGGAAGAGGAAGAAAGATGATTACTTTTCTTCATTTTCATTTTCATAACCATATCATGTTGTGGGAACCAAGAAGACCAAGGATGTCTAGTTTTATGTGGAGGTAATTGATGTGGTCCAAAATTTAAGAGGGGCAAGAAGGTCAATGTATGATCCTAATTAAATTGAGGAAGAACAACAAGAGAGGGATAATAAAAATAAAATCAATGTAGATTTTCAAGGATTTTTCAAGTGAGTAAGAGAGCTATGGGAGCAAGCTCATCTAAAATATTTTGAACTAGAGTTTGATATACCATTTAGAGAGCTTGGTTTTCATGGAAGAGGAAGAAAAATGATTAATTTGCTTCATTTTCATTTTCATAACCATACCATGGCATGGGAACCAAGAAGACCAAGGATGACCAGTTTTATGTGGAGGTAATGGATGTGGTCTAAAATTTAGGAGGGGCAAGAAGTTCAATGTATGATCTTGATGAAATTGAAGAACAACAACAAGAGAGGGACAGGAAAAATAAAATTAATGTAAAGTTTCAAGGATTTGTCAAGGGAGTAAGAGAGATATGGGAGTAGCCTAATCTAAAATATTTTGAACTAGAGTTTGATATACCATTTAGAGAGCTTGGTTTTCATGGAAGAGGAAGAAAGATAATTACTTTGCTTCATTTTCATTTGCATAACCATACCATGGAGTGGGAACCAAGAAGACCAAGTATGTACTGTTTTATGAGGTAATGGATGTGGTCAAAAATTTAGGAGGGGAAAGAAGTTCAATGTATGATCTTGATGAAATTGAGGAAGAAAAACAGGAAAGGGTCAGTGAAAATAATATCAATGCAGAGTTTCAAGGATTTGTCAAGCCAGTAAGAGAGCTATGGGAATAGCCTCATCTAAAATATTTTGAACTAGAGTTTGATGTACCATTTAGAGAGCTTGGTTTTCATGGAGTTCCTTTCAAAGCCTCTGCTTTTATTGTTCCTACGGTAAACTTTTTTGGTAGAGTTGGTGGAATTACCTTTCTTTGTAATCACTATTAGTGAGATTGAGATTGTTAACCTTGAGATAGTAGGACTTGGGAAAAAGGAATTTGATATGGATATTGTTTTCAAAGACTTCAAGCAGTATGTACTTTGCATGTATGCCACTCCTCAATCTTCGCTTCATGGCATCAAGGAATGGTTGAACTCCATGGATATAAAGTATTATGAAAGTAGAATGAAATTGAATTGGTGGCCAATTTTGAAGACTATTACTGATAATCCAGATAAATTTATTGAAGATGTTGGTTGGGAATTTTTGAATATGGAAGCTAGTGGTTCTGATTCTGATTCTAATAATTCAGAAGAGTCAAATCAAGGATATGAACCCTCTAATGTAGAAGAGGAATCAGAATCAGATGAGGAAGGTTCAGAAGATGAATCTCTTGTGGAGTCAGAGGAGGATAAAGAAGAAGAAGAATATTTTGAAGAGGAGGAAGGTAAAAAATGGGATGAATTATAAGCCAAAGCCAGAAATGTAGATAAGGAGAAAGGAGATGAGTCTAACAGTGAAGAGGAAAGGTAGCAACAAAAGGTAAAAGCTACAGGGAAGTCTCGAGAACCTGATATTAGAGATTTAAGAGGAATTCCTACCAAGAGGCATAAATTCAGATGAATTAAGTTCATCTACATCCTTCTACTATTTATTCATGCACATAAACGGCCATCTTGTAATCATAAGATTTGAGTGCTATTTACTCATCCTATGCATCAATAAACAACTCAACACAAGAGATGAAAATTGACATATTAACACAACAATATCCAAATAAGTTATTGAAGCTCAACTATTGATACCTCGTTCTCCATCCAAATTACAAAATCATTCCACTTTTTGTTTTGTAACATATTATTTCCAGATTTCTTTGGATGGCGGCCATATTTCTCCTCCCATCAAAACATGGATCATGGACTAATTAAACTAATTAATATGCAATCATTTAATTTTTCCAAGGAAATAAAAAAAAATCATTTAACATATTAAATATACTTACAAATGTACAGATCAAGGCATGTAAATCTCTCTAGCCACTGATGGCATGAAGTTTCTCAAGCCTAGCCTTGGAGGCCTTGTCCTGAAACATATACTAATTCAATTTAACTATGCATAAATAAAATTCAAATATCATTTAATAAATTTGATATAATCTTATGAGAAAATTCAAATACTTGTGTACTCTCCTCACCGGACTTCCTTCGTGCATCGGACTTCTGATATGATTTTACAAGCTCTTTCCATACTTTCACACTTACATCAATTGGCCTTTATTTTTGCCTTAGCTCAGGAGGGATTTTTTTATCTTCTTTGTTTGGTTGCACCAAAATCTCTTGCAGTTTTGAGACATTCATAACTTTATCTTTTTTACAGACCAACCTGTGCCAGAATCATTCTCCATGTTATGGATAACTTCTTTTTTCAGGTGCATGGGTATCTTTGAGAATGGAAAATGTAGATGTTCTTTGAACCGTTGAAGGTATGATTCCTTCAACCTACTTACAAATGTTTTCCCATTATCCGTCATTTGGACTTCCCCTGAAACCACCTTGTATTCTATCTTCGTATTGTAGCTACTAATGTAAGATTGAAAACATGGCATGGTGGAAGAAGTTTGTGTCCCAAGAGTGGAAGTCTCTGCTCCCTATTCCACATTCTTTGAGTTTACTGTCACTGACTTCCTCCTGGATATTTTGCTCAATCTAGGAGTGGTTGGGGAATTAATTGATTTCCTAAGACATAATTTATTTGTTTGAAATGTTTGAGGGGCATTACCAGATTATTTTTCTATGTATTTGGCAAGTGTTGTCCACTCCACATTAACCAATTTTTTCACTGCCTCTACCCCCAATATGGAAGCCAATTCATCTTTATCTCTGTCAGTCCCATGTCCCTATATATATATATTTTTAAATTATATTTCTTCTTTTAAATTTAGAAATAAAAAACTAAAAAGTAAAATTCAAAGAAACAATGGAAAAATTTATAAATCTATAATTTGAAAATGAATTACCTCATTGTGGCCAGAGTTTGTTGACAATACTTGCTTCCCTCCATTACTTGACATTTTCAGGCAACCTAGGGAAAATTATTTCCATCCAATCTATTGAGGAAAATTAAGTACACACTATCAGGTATGAAATTTTTCGTCGAGTTTGTGGTATAAAAGTTTTGTTTTGTGGGAAAATATGTTTGTTGGGTTTGCTTAGTGTTGATAACCTAGGGAAAATATGTTCGCTTGGTTTGCTTAGTGCTGATAACCTTATCATGAAAAATCTTTCATAATGCAATCTTGCACAAATTTATCATGGCATCGATGACTATGGCGTGGATGGGAAAAACTAAGCGATTTCTATATTTATTTTCAATAGTTGCTCAGCAGTGACAGACCCAATTTCCAAATTTGCCAAGCTATTCACTATTTCCTTGATACCTAGGTTAGGGAAAGAATATAGAGGCATCCTCACTTTGTGCTATGATATTTTGAGCCAAAGCTCAAATGGGTAGGGTAAATTTTTTTGTTGGTTTCTCAAAGGTTTTAGAATTAATAATGATCAGAAAATTTAGAAGTTGCTTGGATTGGTTAGGCCATGAACTAGTAAAAAATCATGAATTCAACCAAGAAAAAAAAATTGTAACCTTACCTATGGTGTCACAAACTAAATCGAATTTCTCATCAGTTGCTGGTAGCGCCCTGCTCTCTTCCTTTGTGCGACGTTTTTCCCTTTTTTGTCGTCTGATTTCTTCATTCATGCAAGAAGTTTTAAAATTTTGATTTTGATTCATTAGTTGACACTTTAGTTGGTGTTAGTTAACACCAAATTTAGCACCGACCATTGGTCGTTAACGTAATCTATTAGGAACATATAAGGCGACATCAAGTGTGCATAATTTAGTGCCTATCATTGTTGTGTAGTGACTATTTTCATTTTTGTGTATCACTAGATCCATAGTGTTTGAAATAATTCTAAATCCTACCTTGTTTTTGTGACCACTACTATCTCATGGCTCCTTCATCAACTTGGTTTGGTACAATGGTTCTTACTACAGTCCCACAAGGTGCTTCATCCTTCTCGGTGGTAGTGTGGTGAAAGCTTCTATGGTGGTGTTGTGGTGACTCTCATAGTCCAGAAAGTCTTCTACCATTGGTGTGTGGTAGTGCGGTGACCACCACTATCCCATAGCTCCTTCATTAGCTTGGTGTGATAGAGCACTTTTTACCACGATCCCAAAAATTTCTTTTTCCTTCTTGGTGGTAGTGCGGTGAAAGCTTTTGTGCCAAAAATTTTATTCACAGAGGAGGCCATGGAGAGAGGACGTGGACGGTGTATAAATACTAAATCGTTGAGAGGAAAGTGGGTGGAAATAGATGAGACAACGAAATCTGTAGATACAATAGAGGTAAGAAGAGAAAGCTACCTCAACCAAAGGAGGAAGGTATTTATGAATTCAAAAATTCTACAACATAGAGGAGATAAAGTCATTTTTTTGTCCATGAGGCCTTTAAGGTCAAACTTATTGGTTGAAAATGCATAGGAATGGTGATTAAATGTGATTTTGTGATCAAGGGAAAATTTTGAAAATTAGGATAGCCAAAAAATGATATCAGTATATCAAATATATAACTAAAGTGAGTTTTTGTGTTGGATAGCATATTTGTTGAAATGATATAATTGGTGTACTAAACATTATTTAATATGTTGTGTATTATACAAGCGAGACAGGGCCATGGCAACAAATCGTGTCATATCAAATGAGGACAAAACGAATGAAGCAGGACATCTGGTACTCAAATTCTGACTTAACTTAGGAAAAAATGATCTAATGGAATTTTTTGATATGTCCATCTCTTTCCATAGTATTATTGAAATTTATAATGTATTATCCAATCTCAACATAAATTAATGTATGTTGTTGATTATTTTAGATGGAGATTGGATTAAATATAGAGCCTAAGCTCTCAACTAGAAAAAGAACAATATATGTACGTGGATGTGAACCTAAAACTATTAAATCACATAGACGACAGTGGGTGGAAGAGGATATGACAATGGATACTACAAACACAAAAAATGGTTTCACTAAAGAAGAGGTAGGTCAACACTATAGTACATGGGATGAATAATTTGAGAAAATTATTCTTTTTGGATGTTTTGTATGTTTTGGAAAGAAACAATTCAAATGAGTGATTGCAAAAAGAAATTACATATATGATGAGCTTCCATTAGGTTGTATTCCTCCTACAATTGATTCAAATCCAATAGGAATTGTTGTGAGGAATTTTCCAATTTGATATAAATAACATGTATACTTTGTTTAAACGTTATTTTATATTATTTAAATAACTATTTTTTTCTTAATGGATACTTGCAGGATAAAGTTATTGGTTTTAAGTTTCCTAGATCACTAAATTCCAGCCTAAAGGGCAATGATCATTTATCAGATGATACATCTAACAAAATATGTGCCAATATACTAGCTCGGAAGATGAGGAATTGATGAAAATAAGTAACAAAACAAGAAGCGGTCTGAAGATGCATAATTTGCTTAAAGAAAAGGGGAAGGTGGACTACATACCCTATGAGAATGAATGTGATGGAGATGATGACTTGCCCCTGAGTTTGAGATCAATTTACAAAGAGACATTTGATCGTCGACTATATTGTGCTTGGCCTAGTGATCAACAACTACCTAGAGTGTATGAGGTGTTTCAATTTTGGGGATATAGCTACATGATATGACCCTCCAATATTCATGGAGCAAACCTAAACCTATTTATTGTCCAAAATGTACATGTGGGATCCAAACATAGAAATAATTTAGAACAAACCACTAGGAGATTAATGCCATATTATGGTCCATCATATTATAGTGGTGAATGGAGAAGGCTAGAAGAATATAAGCCTAGCATTTCAGCATATGGTCTAAATTCAAATATGTATACACAACATCTCTAATTGGAAAGTGGAAAGGAAATGAATAGAGGTCATCTTATGTATATATATGGATGTGCATAGACACACAAAAATATTGCGGGATATATAAATAGTAGTAAGGGAAGGAACCCTACTGTAAGACCAAATTGCCAAATTGTTGAGGTTATAAATGATAAATATGGAGATATGGAAATAGAGATTGATCGGTTGATAATGATTGAGGCTATTATGAACCTTACCATTGGGGATGAGTTATTGATTGATTACCCCTTCTTAAAATTCACTCCTGCACGAAAGAAGAGGGAAGAACAAGGTCTCCCTAAGGATGTTCTTAAGGGAAGGAAACCAAAGAATAATAAATGAGTGTGGACTGATGTTTTATAAACTATGTTGTCAAAATTGTGTTTTATAGCAATTATTATATAAAAAAGGTAGTCAATAAAATAAGGTTCCATTATTCAATTGATGTATATATGTTCATACAATTTATATAATATAGATAATATATGTATGTCGTTGATGTGCAGGTATTTTTCTATGAAGATATTTTGGACCAGAAATGGATATTTTTCATACACTATGATCCAAGATTAAGGAATGTATTTTATGATGCATTAGTGGATACTGAGAAAAACAATGATGGCAAATAAAATGAGAGAGAGGGATTAGATAACATCGAAGAAATTTACATCCATGATGATGTTGAAGATGGTTATGTTTAGACACAAGAAGACAACAATCCAGAGTTAGAGGATGCTATGGAAGACAAAATTATGGATGGTATAGAAAATGATGATCCAAATACATCTGGTAACAATTTAGATGGTCTATAGTCAAATTTCAATGATGCTGAAGATGATACAGGTCAGGATGAGGATGATGGTAATATTAAATACTTGAAAGAACATATGAATATTGACAATGATACACTAGATGACATTGTAGCAGACAATAATGTTAATGACCAAGACTTCTAAGCTTTTAGAATTATTTGTAATCCATTTTTAAAAAAGGATGATTCTTATGGCCTAAAATTTGAAATGCTTCAGTAATATTATGTTGTACTTGGACAATTGAAAACCTATTTTATTCTCCTAGAAAGCTTTTTTGTTTTCCATTATAATTCTAGACCAAACAACATTTGCGAGGATGGCCTTTTACATGAATACTAATTTGTATGAATTTCACAACCCTATTGTCAAGCATAAAATTCCTTTTGTAGATAGGAAATGTAAAGGCTTCATTTAAGAAAAGATAAGTAGTCTCTTTTTTAGGGTAATCCACATGCAAAAAGTAAAAAGCACATAAAAAAACAATTATACAGCAGAAAATCAGATTCAATCAGTTATGTCTTATTTCGCTTGCACACTTATCTAAAGACATAGGGTATTCACCATACATTTCTCTTGACAAAGAAAACATGTGCTTTCATTTTTTTTTACTATATATCTCAGAAGTGAACTTGTTGTTACATAATGATGCACTAAGAAAATAATATATACAAAAAAATGCAAAGAAAATGTTTGAAATTTAACATGCAACCTGCTATGTTGTGTTGAAAGGAATCAAGATTAACTAGGACAAGAAATGAAAATAAAAATTTGATGATTGTACTTAAAAGTGAACAGGATATGAAAAGTGTGGACAATGATGGTGCTGAAATTGAAAACCCTGATTCTGATGATATTACTATTTTATGTCATTCAAGATAAAGAGAAAATACAATTTTATATACATAGAAAATGAAGATTTGAAACTAGTAAAATGAAAATGTAAACACTGTAAGATTTTTCCTTAAACAATAATTCACATACTCACTTACAGAAAAGGGTGAAGCATTTTTTATTCAAACTCTATTTTATTTAATAGACATAATAGTAAAAGAATATTTACAAGTACAAGATTATATACATCGTTTCATAGAAAATAAGGAATGTTTCATAGAATATACAAGTACAAGAGTATATTATCGTCATCATATCCTTAATTACCTATTGCAATATCCTTCAATTGTTTAATATTTGGTGTGAATTGTTGGTAGAAAAAATTAGGATTACTTGGATGCTTCTTCCATTCATTTTGTATCAACATATGTTCGTGAAGACACAAAAGTTTTAATAAAATATTAATGCATGTAACTCGCAATCATTTAAATAAGCAACTTTGTTAACTTTATTATTTTTAAATAGTTTCCATTTTTATGTTGAACACATAACAAGGCAAAATAAGATCAAATTTTCAAAAAAAATAGCAACTCTACCAATATCCATAATAAACTCTTTACTGTATCAGCATATTCATTCACATAAGCATAGTATTGAGGCTCAATAATTGATGTTCACTCAAATATAAGAAGAAATAAGTATGGAAAACATAAGAAAAATACAAAATGATAACTCAGTCATGGAGAATCTATGATAATAAGATGTTCTCCATTATATTGCTTCAATTGATATATTTTAATAACATAATTCTTCAAAATGGAAATGATATATGATGATGATAATTTAAAACTAGGCCTTGGTTTCCTATTTATATAGGAAGCAACAAGCTACATTCCTTTTATAAAAAGAAATGACCTTTCATAACTACTTTTTTTAATAATAACTATTTAATTAGCATAATTAAGGAAATAACAAGACTTAAGACATTTTGAAATATGGTTCCATTATTCAACATAGAAGACCCGTGATCATTGATCTGGAAAATTCTTCCTCTCCATGATGAATGTCCAAATGCTCTCACCTCAGTGTCCTATTCTTCTGAAACCAACAACTATTTAATTAGCATAATTGAGGAAATAACAAGACTTAAGAAATTCTGACATATGGTTCCATTATTCAATGTAGAAGACCCGTGATCACTGATCTGGAAAATTCTTCCTCTTCATGATGAACGTCCAAATTCTCTCGCCTTAGTGTCCTATTCTTTTGAAACCAAATACTTTTCCTCCCACTAATACACCATAAAATTTGATGGCCACTTATATTCCTGGATCTTTTGCATGTTTTCAAGACGATTTTTCCATTTACTATATAGTAATTCCTTTGTATCATTGAAAAAAATTAGGTATCTCGCATCAACAACCAACCCATCCATGATATGATTTAGCCTGGGAAGACTGGTATCATCATCCTCGTGTATATGAGTAAAAAACTTATGAACAACCTAAATTCTTTCTTTCTTCCACTTATCCAAGTCCTTCAACTGATCACCATCTCTCACGATTTTAGGTATATACCACTATTTCTAGGTATGGAATAAATCCATTCATGTTACAATATTTTTATCAAACCCTGTACATACTGAAATTCATCAGTAATCATCTTCATAGTTTGTTCAGTTGTCTTTAATGTTGTCGGTGCATCAGGACTTCTTTGTAGAACTTTTCACAACTTAGCCAAAGTGTGGTGAATAGGTTGCCACCTTTTGAAAAAAGGATCTAATACAATCATATGTGTCTTTATTTGACCCATTGTTTGTTGAAGTGTGTTATAACTATCATGCACATTCTCCAGTCTATCCATAATCAATTTTATCTTGTGCTAAATAATATTTTCCATAACTTCATAAATTCGTCTTTTCACTTCATCCTGGGTTTGATTGCTGGCCTTCTTTACATCATCCACTTCCTTCTCTAGAGTTTTTACCTATTTTGTAGAAATATTCTTCACAATATCCATTGGAACAATAGGAGGTCTATATAACACCATCTCCTTGCTTTGTGAGGGTCCTGATCCTCTTAGATGTTCTTTCAATTTGACATTCTCCATGAAAAATTTATTAACTTCATCACTTAGGAGCCTTTATTCCTTTTCATACTCCTTCAATCTATCTTCTAATCCCTTAATAGTTGCTCAAGTGAACATGGCCGAATGCATGGTAATTGTGTTTGCCTCCAAAGGGGTGGTATCTTGTATTGTCCTTACCATCACTGCCCCTTTCATCTGTTGAATTACATCCAATAATTTTGGCTTCTGTGTATTTTTTTGTTTGATCCATATGGTGAGGGTTTCAATCTTTGGGTTATACCCAGTTCCACTCACACCTTCATTGGAGTCAAATTATGCAACTAGCATTGGATCTTCTTGAGCCCACAGTTGATCAAGCAAAAACATTTTATTTAATTCCAAGCCAGAGAAAATGAGCATATTGCTCTTCAAGACCATTTCTCTAGCCTTCTGGGAGCTAATGTCAATGTTAACTCTTAATTTTTGGAAAGTCTGTGCTACGATTTGATTTTTCTCTGATTCTTCAATTCCTACTTCAGTTGATTTCATCCTCTCTTGAAATTATTTTATCTTCATCTTCATCTATAAATCCTTAAGCTCAGGAGTCTTAATGAATTCATCATCTTCTATGAATCTCCTCGCTACAATTTCCCTTTCATCTTCGTGTACCTCTATACTTGTTTTTTCTACATCACCCATCCTTTCCTCATGTTTATGGGAATTCCTCTCAAGGATGGGCTGATCAACTTCAATATCACCTATCAATGACTACAATATTGTAGCCACTTCCTTAGTATCACCCACCTCTTTAGTATCCTCATAAGGTACTAATTATTCAATTCTTCTTTTCTTCTATCTTTTGGGAGGTAACTACTCCATTGAAGGCTCAGAGCTTTCACCTAGGGTATGCTTTGCAGTTGCACCACCATCATGTTATTCAAGATATGCTTCCTTCTTTCTGTACAAGTCATCAAATTTACCAATTATCAATTCTATCCTCTTGATGGGGTCCTTTTCCTCAACAAAGTATGCTAGGAAATCCTTGGACCTCTACTTCATCCTTTATTCAAGCTTCTTCATATATTCCCATTTTTTCCTTCTACTAAATGCATCATCATAAGTAATGCAGTTCCTTATGACATCTTCTTCAAAATCCACTTGGTGTGGCACTATCATTTTGGTAGGAAGATTGTGACTTATGTTGTTCATATGATTTTTAGGGTCAAAGTCTCTTTCTTTTCCATTTTTCAATGCATATCTTGTCTTCAAATAATGTTATAACTCCTCTAGTGTGTCTGAGCCTACAGTCCAATCTTCACACTTGGTTTGGTTTGGCATGAAAGTTCCTTTCATGTACTTTTGCATTACATCTCTCTCCATCCACATCATTTTCCACATAAATTCAAGAAATGCTAATCTAAGGGGCAAAAATTTTAGCGGTATGTGTGGAGCAATAGGGCATCCATAAAATCTTATTATTGTAACTTCTGGAAGGAAGAAGCAATCTCCAAAATTGTGTGTATGACCCCACTCTGGTTTTAAAGCCAAAGGTCTCACTAGTTCCAAAATTTTGGTTGAAAATCTTGGAATTGCATGCCCAAGAACTCGAAGGATTCCGTGTACAAATTATTTGGAGAATACAACAAAGCTTGAATTATTGCACCAACTGTCCCAAATACAACACCATTTCTAGACAAGTGTGGGATTCCCTTGCTCATCTACTATAGCCAATTCCATTATTTTATTCCAATGGTTCCTATTCTGGTACAAGATTAGATGACATAGTAGGGGATAGTGTCTGAATGCAATTGGTGCTCTATCCTCTATAACTTGGGAGAATTCATCATCTAATTCCTTCTCAAGGTATGAAGAAAAATCATATTCAATATTAGTTTTAGGGTTTTGAATTCTCATGGCAATCATCATTAGGCCTATTGGAATTTTATCTTGAGCATATATCCCCAACACTTGGGAAAGAGCTAAATATGTATTCACAAAGTAATACTAAAAATCTATCACATTAAATGGTTCAGTAGTGGTAGTAGAGATGGGGAATGTTTTGTTACCAATGCCTCTTTTCATATATAGGGGTGCCTCATCACTTCTATAAGTATTTTTCAACCTAGAATAATCCTCCTCACTTTTATGTAGGTTTATTTTTGTCAGAGCCTACTTGTTTAAGCCAAAACACTCAAAGATGGCTTTCCTGGTTACTTCTACTAATACTGTTTTGTTTGGAAACCTTACTATTTTGGTAGCTAAGTGATAGTGTTTGGGTAGCAATATGATAAATTCTATATCAACAAACACATTTGGGACAATCAACCTTGCTACATCCAACATCCAAGAATTTGACACTAGAATATTCTCATTTCTCTTACTTTAAAAATACCAAATTAGGTCCCATCAAGATTTCAAAATGAGGGCATCCCTACAACTTTGTGCGGTGTCCACGAGAAAATTATTATTACCCTCTTTAGTAGACCTTGGAAGTATATCTAATATGGACTCATGGAGTGGTCTCTTCTTTACTTTAGGTTCTTCATCTTTAATTTTAGATTGACTTTATTTTACTTCTGATTGTTTTGTTTTAGGATGGAGTGCTTTCTTCTTTACTTTAGGTTCTTCATCTTTAATTTTAGGCCAACTTTCTTTTACTTCTGATCATTTTCTTTTAGGAGGCATGTTTCAATTTTCTCTACTATGGCTTCAGATGAAAAAACCTTGAAAGATTTTCTAAATTAACAGAGCTCTTCCAGAGAGTTTTCATGCACTTAATTGAGTATTTCCCAATTGTAGGAATTCTTCTTGTATCCTTAGCTCCTTCCATGCTAGTGCACTATAACTGAATGAGATATTGGGAAAAATAAATTATCTTTGGATGGTGTGGTATTCACTCATATTAGTTTTGGCAACTCTTAATAATTTAATAGCATTTAATTATGGCAACTGATGTGATTTTTTGCATTTATTGTTATAAATTGTAATGATGCCACAATTACCATACTACTGCCATCTCTTATTATACCCACTATTGTATGGTGGTGTTTTTCCCTTCCCTTCTACTATTTACTACACTACCACCTTGCTCAAGGCTTCTTGTTGCGGGGTTGCGGTGTATACCACTCTATCGCATATGTTGCTCACCTTTTCGGTCGTATAGCGGTGTATGCTTTTGATCATTACTTGAAGAGTGTCGATGAGACAATCTTATTTGCCTTACTGATATTGCGATGTCCCATCAACATTAGATCTTATGTTCCTCTGATGTTGGTTTTCGGTGTCGATGAGACAAGTTAATATCTCTTGCAAATATGCCACTATCCCATCGATATTTTCCTTTAGCGATATTTCTTTATATATTGATGTAACTCTGCCATGTCAGAGAGACTTGTTATTATCACTATGGTATAGCAGTGTTTTTCCCTTTCGTTTTGTTGTTTATCGCACTACCGCCTTGCTCAAGGCTTCTTGCTGCAGGGTTACAATGTACACTGCTCTACCACATATGTTGCTCACCTTCCTCATGGTATAGCAGTGTATGATTTTGATCATTACTTGAAGACTGTCAATAAGACAATCTTATCTATCTTACCGATATCTCAATGTCTCATCGACATTACTTAGTTATATCCAAGAGTTGTGTTTCATCGAGCACTTGTAGATATACCTTGTCGATGTGACATAAGTGATTCTCTCCTTGATATGCCCTTATCTTGTTATCATTTCATTGTTTTACATCATCGATGAGACATATAAATACATCTCTTCAACATAGGGGTATTTAATCTAGCATTAAACCCAAAGCCAAGCCCGAAGCTAAATTTGGAGCTAAACACAATGCTAAAATAGAAGCTAAACTCAAAGCTAAAGGCAAAGATCAAGGCAATGCTATACTCGAAGCTAATATCGGTGCTAAATACGACATTACTTTAGGTGCTAAGTAGAACCTAAAGTAGCACCAAATTAAACTGATTGGCACAATAAATGCAAGATATTGCACCATCCCAATAAATAACGCTGACATTTTAAAAAAATTGCCAAAAAATACATTAAAACTGTGGGTGGAAGCAAAAAATGGAGCAAATCATAGGGATTTGTTGTAGTGTATGAAGTCTTATAATCATAAAATTTCTATTAGGAATTCTCTCTTGAAAGTATTAAGTGAAAATGAGTGAAATAACCTTGCATTGATACTTGTTTATGCCAAATTTACCAAAATTATAACACCATACGCTAACATTAGATCTAGGAGGATAAAATCCCATCAAGAATTTGAATTAAATTTGATTTTGGGCCACATGAGACTCATACACTAGAAGTTGCGTACGAGTCCCATTAGGCTTAACTATGGGACAAATTTTTCAAAAATGCTTAGAATGATGTAAAATCAAGATTGAGGCCCAAAAACCTAGGTGGGACTCATAGGCCCAAGGTGGCGTATGAGTCCTAGATCACCAAATCTAGGCCACACAACCTAAATATACCTAAATTATGATTGGAAGTTAGTTTATGTCAGGATTATCCTTGGGAAAATGTATTAAATGGGGATTGTGGAGAAAAAAAAAAGGCCAAATAATGTGTAACGAAGCTCAGTTTATTAATGAAGACCTAGATTAGTGTGAAAGTGTTAGGATATGTTCTTTACAACACCTTAAATATGGCACCATTAATTTAATTTATTTTACAAGGGTCCTAAAAGTAATGTGAAGGTGCTAGTAAATACACTTTACAACATTAAATTAAGGAAAAGTTAGGTCTATTTAGCTTAAAAGAGCCATAAATTCAATGTGAATGTGTAGAACACATTAAAACACTAGTTCAAGGAGACATTAGGCCCAATTTAGTGTTAACCATTCCCAAATGAAGTGTGAAAATGTAAACGATGACATTTTTCATCACTACAACATATAAGGATAAGGGTTTAGGATATTGGATATAGAGTTGAGGATATTAGGTTTATAGTTGAGGATATAAGGTATCTATTTAGGGTTAAAGGTATAGGGTATATTATTAAGGGTTTATGGTATAGGTTTTAAAGGGTTTATTGTATAGGGTTGATGGTATTAAATTAAATGTATATGGTATAGGGATTAGGGTTTAGGATATTTGTTCTATGGTTGAGGGTATTGGGCTTAAGGCTAAGGGTAGAAGGTATCTATTTAGGGTTGAGGGTATGGTATAGGGTTTAGGATATAAGGTTAAGGGTATAGATTTTAGGGGTCAAGGTTGAGGGTGTAGGATTTAGCATTTAAGGTATAAGGTTGAGGGTTGAGGGATAGTGTTTAGGGATGATTGTACATAGAGTTAAGTATATAGGGTATATGTATTAGGGTTTAATTATTCATTGTATAGTTGGAGTATTAGGTTTATGGTTGAGGGTAGAAGCTATATATTTAGGGTTTAGGGTATAGGGTATAGGTTTGTTAGTTGACAATAGAGTGTTGAGGGTTTAAGATGTAGGTTTGAGGGTTGAGGGTATATGATTAAGGGGCACTGTTCAGGGTTGTGGGTATAGGGTTAAGTTTATATGGTGTAGGGATTAGGGTTTAGGATATTGGATATATGATAAAATGTACATCTATTTAGGGTTGAGGGTATAGGGTATAAGTTTGAGGGTTGTGGGTCTAGGGTTTAGGGTTTAAAGTGTAGGGTTGAGGGTATAGGGATGTGGGATAGTGTTCATGGCTTAGGGTATATGGATTAGGGTATATAGTATAGGGCTTAGGTTTGAGGATATTGGGTATAAGGTTGAGTGTATTGGGTTTACAATTGAGGATATAACGTGTCTATTTAGGGTTGAGAGTGTAGGGTATAAGATTTATCTTATAAGGTTGAAGGTATAGGAATTATCGTATAGGGTTGAGTGTATAATGTATAGGGTTGAGCATATAAGGTTGAGGGTTGAGGGATAATTTTTAGGGTTGATGGTATAGGGTTAATTGTATAGCATATAAGGATTATATTTTAGGATATTGGGTATAGGGTTAAGAATATTGGGTATATGGTTGAGGGTAGATTTTATAGGGTTTAGTGTAAAAGGTTGAGGGCATAGAGTATAGTGTTGGTAGTTGAGGCTGTAGTGTTGAGGGTTTAATGTGTAGCGTCGAGGGTATAGGGTTGATGGATAGTGTTCAGGGTTGAGGGTATAGGTTTAAGTGTATAGGGTATAGGGAATATGTTTTAGGATATTCAATATAGGTTTGAGGGTATTAGGTATATTTTTAGGGTTGAGGGTATAGGGTATAAGTATGAAGATATAAGGTATAGGTTTGAGGATTGTGGGTGTAGTTTTAGGATTTAAGGTTTAGGGTTGAGGATTGAGGGTATATGGATGAGTGATATTGTTTGAGGTCGAGGGTATAGGTTGAAGTGCATATGTTTTAGGGCTTAGGGTTGAGGATATTTGGTATAGGGTTGATGGTATTGGGTTTATGATTAAGGGTATAAGGTATCTATTTAGGATTGAGGGTATAAGGTTGTAGGTAATATAGTTTAGGGTATAGGGTTGGGGGTATAGGATCTAGGGTAAAGGGTAGAAGGTTGAGGGTATAGGATTAAGGGATAATTTCTAGGGTATAGGGTTAAGTGTTTAACATATAGGGATTATAGCTTAGGATATTAGGTATAGGTTTGAGGGTATTGGGTATATGATTGAGGGTATAAGGTATGCATTTAAGGTTGAGGGTATAGGATATAGGGTTTATGGCATAAGGTTGAGGGTATATGGTATAGGGTTGAGGGTTGAGGGTTGAGGGAGTAGTGTTGAGGGTTTAAGGTGTAGGATTGAGGGTTGATTGTATAAGGTTAAGGGATAGTGTTTAGGATGAAGGGTATACACATTAAGGTTTAGGATATTGGGTATAGGTTTGAGGATATTTGGTTTATGGTTGAGGGTAGAAGGAATCTATTTAGGGTTGAGGCTATAGGGTATAAGTTTGAGCATATAGGATTGTGTCGCCAAAAAGTGTAGCCTTTCACAATTTTCACTCATTTGGGCCTTTGCCTATGGATTTTGGACCTCTTTTTACCCCTTTCCAAGCCTTGTGCCAAAGTTTTATAAGGTGTTGTAAAACATTTTCATGCTTTCCTAGGCTTGTCATCACTAAATCAACCATTTCTTATGGCATAATGACCCCTCAAAACACATATGAGTCTTATCTTAGTGTGTTTTCATGAGACAATCCTGAAAAGCAATAATAATCACATTTTAATCACTGAAAATCAATAAAAAATGCCTAGGTGGACTAGGTCACCACCTTGGGTGACCTAGTCCCATGTGGCTTAAAAATCAAATTTTACTTCATATTCTTTTAGGATTGTGTCTCTAAAACCCTAAGGTTGGCCTGTATGGTGTTATTTCGGGAAAAATTAGGGCATAACTTCTATAAATAAGGGATTTTATCATCTTTTTCACCCTAATCCTCTAATCAATAATCTTCTAACTCATCTCTCTATTATTTTCAGGCACTCCTCCTTCCTTCTTCTCAAGCAAGCTAGGGTTTTGAACATTTCAAGTCAACAAGACATCTTTTTTGAAGCATTCAAGGGCAGATTGCTACAAAAACAAAAGATCGCTTATCATGGCAAAGTGGCTTACTCCATTACTTCATGTTTCATGTTTCATTACATTGTTTCTATTCATTTTGGTTTAGTTACCTCAAAGGGGTTTCACCAAGGTAAACCCCTAATCCCTAACAATCAACATTTTCTCCTTCTCTCCTTGTGTGTTTGCAGATTTAGGTACATTGAAGATCATTGAAGGCTTTGGAGACTTTTTGAAGACCTCTTCTTTCTCACAAAGTCCAAACATCCACCAAAATTCACTTTTAGGTGTGAATATAAGAGTTTCAGAAGCAGACAACTATGAAGAACCAAGGTGCAAACCGGGGCTTCCATTTCCCCTTCAGAAATTATAGAAATCTTGAAAAGGACTAAGTCGCCAAAAATGGTGACCTAGTCCCACTGCATAGGAATTTTTTTGATTTTCACATTTTAAAACAATCATTTGGCAAAAACAAGCCCCGAACCAGTTTTCTCAAATCTGGGACTAGGTTGCCCAGATTGGAACAAGTGTCCCTTTCGACTTCTAAAACATTCTCATCGGTATTCCAGACCTCCATCAAGTCCTTCTTCAAATTCCAGGTAAACACATCCTATCTCCTTCAATTCTGTTTAGTTTATGGTACATTCTTAGTTCATTTTGTATATGTTTGCATACAACATTGTGTTTTCCAGCACTTTGCATTTCTTAGATTTTACATTACTAGTTAGCTTATGTTTTCAGTTTATTGCATTTAGGGCATTCCATTTACACACACAACACAAACCCTCTTTGAATGAACTCGACCAAAACACCAAACCATTAGTGTAAAAGAGAGCCTATTTCGTAACCAAGAGCTCCTGACTGAAAAACCCTAGGAGCCTATTTGGGGAATCCTCTTTCGCTTATGTGCATTTGTTTTTGGTGGTTCATTTTGGTGAACCCAACATCCTTGCACCCTTCCTTTCTGGTTTAGAATCCTTCTTCATCCTAGCTTTGCATTGCATTACATTTTGAATTGTTTACATTGCATGCTAGGGTTTAAAATTTTACATTAGTGAAAGTGCATATAGGTTTTTTTTTGTGCATATTTCACACACATGGCCCACCGAGGGCAGGGGCCCCTTTTATTTTGCTCCTAATAGGTCATTTTTTCTCTCGATGGGCTATTTTTCTCTTGCCTAGTTTTGCACACCCCTATTCCCAATCCTAGGATGGTCATGTCCCTTAAAATGATCAATTTCTTATCAGTCGGGTTCCCCTAGCTGAGCTTCACTAAGTCATTAGCCTTTGCAGGCTCCTTCCTGTGGGCTTCTCTTTGCTTTGCGCTCGATGTCTGTTTACCCTTCCACACCCACATTTGTGGGTCTCCTCTTGTTGTTCACTGTCACACTCCACCATTCACCTACAACCAAGCCCTGATATCTACCCACATGGCAGACACCGCATTTGTCCTCGCTACAATGTCCTTCATGTACCACAGACCCATAGTTCTGGGCTGCATTATATGGATCTTCGTTCCCATTTCATCATTTTTATGGCGGCCTGCACCTAACTTCCACCTGCATGATGGGCCTCATTGCTGGCGTTTCCCTCACATCATTTCCATTGTTGATGTCGACCCCACACCTTCCAAAAAATCATCTAAGTCCAAAGTGTTTGTGGGTCTTTGTGCATTGCTTGGCCTCTCACCCGACCACCGTTCCTAAATAGCTAGGCTCTCACATCGTCCTACCATGGGGTTCACATAGGAATTTTCCTCGAAAGGGAAAGCTAAAGTCTGGGGGTGGATTCTCGAGTTGAAGCTCACTGGCAGATCTGCCCTTGCCAGCTACCACTTATGGGAGGATGTCGCCCCATCGTCATTTTACAATGGCCATCCTTCACTGCCTTCCCACTTTGCGGACCCACAACTCGTCACTACTGTCTCCTCCTTGCTGGCTTCTTTATGATGGTCATCGTCCACCATCCTACCACTGCCCAAAATGGAACTCATATACTGCACACCCGCACGGTTCACCTACGCTCACTCATTTTTTGTGGGGTTTCATGATGCCATGGCTATCGCTTGTTCAACTATCCCCAAACGACACTGTTAATGAAATCTTAAAATTGGTTATTCGCCATGGTGTCTCAGGCTCGTTCATCATTGACAATAGATTTTTGAGGACCACGAGCCACCACTTCATCTGCTATCTAAATGATGTTTGTCCATAATTGCCCCATGCTCATACATCAGCCTCTCTCATCGTGCATACAAACATTCTCTCAGAGCAGTTGTTTGATCATATACGGAGCCCACTACGAGGGCCTCCATCTGGGTCGCATCGTTTCTTCGATGACATCTTTATCACATCCACCCACATTGTTCCCTATGAAACCTCCTTGTGTAGATTCCACTACTTCCCTTGCCACTCGCTCAAAACTTTCATTACTATGGAGTTCGTTGCCTTCTTGGCCATTGGTTACGGCTATCTCAAACCATTTCGTGCTACCTTTTCATAGTTGTATGGCTATGAGGCGTTGTTCACAGGTGATTTGAAATAGGAAGTCACAAATGAACAACTTGATAACATGAAGATAGTATGTAAAGGAGTATCATTTATTGAACACCAGTTATAAACCCACACTTACTTGGATAAACGGTTTATTCATTTCTTATGCAGGCTAGAATACAAGATTTCCTTGGCTATGAATAAAAAGATGAGGCCCATGGAGAGGATAAGGGAGCTTGAAATGGACTCTGTCCATGTGGGTAATAGAATCAGATGTTGTTGACTATGGGAATTTGTTGGTTTCAACGTAGAGGTATGGTGTATCCAAGTGAAGTGGTCAAATGATTTTATGATGACTGAGGAAGAGAGTGGTCTTTAAAGCGCTAAACATTCAAAAGGTGAAGGGCTTACTTCAATGATCAAATGAGGAGAGTTTAGCTCATCATTGTGTTTGGAGTTCTTTGAAGGACAAACGATCAATTATATAATCATGGAGGGTCGTCTAGACTTGCGGGTTCCGCATCGGTGTTGGCTGTGTGTCTTCACCATTTCCAAAATAGCCTCATAATCAAGTCTTCCTGCACACCCACCTCCACGGAAATCTTCCTTGTGGGACCCGCCATTTCCTCCGCCTTGAGCTCTTTAGAGTGGCTCCTCATGATGTGAGTTCTTCTACCTCTAAGGCTATCTATTTCCTAATGGCAATATCATAGCGGCACCTCGCATCGTTCCACCCACGGGTGACTTTTTCCCAATAGAATTCTAGAGGGCATTCCCCACAATTCTCAAATTGCCCTATCATGTGCCTTTGTGATCCTAAAATCTCTCATCCATAGGTAGGTTCAAAAATGAAAGGCCTGACAGAGGGACGACATCATACTCAAGCTACCAATGGATGAGTCAAGCTACTCAAGTGATTGTCAAATTACGGTTCTAGATCTAGAAGCATAAGGACAACAAATTATGGTAAATTTTGGTTCATTCCGATGAACTCTTATTCACCGAGGTTCAGGATTGGGTAATTTCTAATTGGTTGCATCTGCTAATGACCTACAAATAAATCATAAATAAGAGGACCCACAAATTATTGTTGGGGTTGCGGCGATGCAAATGTTTTCTCGTTCGGTATCGATGATGTCTTTGCCCACTGCTCCTTCATCTCCAATGTCGTTCCCTCATTGTATGGGGTCTACCATCTTCCACGAGCACATGATGATAAGAAAATTATTCCTAAAGATGAGCTCCTCATTTAATAAGTGAAATAGACAGTTGAACTTCATTCGAAATTTCATCCTTAGATGGACTTCTCACGTGGAAAGAGTGGTATGTATTGGTGAAATAAAGGACAGAGTTAAGATACGTGTGGGACGTTTCCATGACTTCTGCAGCCCCCCTTTTCCCCACCTGGGTCAGGCGAGCCATTTGAAACAACGAAAATGGGTCACTTTGTCAAAATGCATTCTACTCGAGGTGGCAGATTTATTGTTTGCGAATGCCGCAGTGCGGGTGGATGGTCCCACCCGAACGTCTTCTCTATGGCGTCCTCCTCGCTGCACTCCACATTCCTCTACCCAATGGAAATGTTCATTGTGGGGTCCAATGGCTATTTTGATGTTCAGGGTACCTTTCTCCAGGCTTACTATCCCTGATTCACCCATAGCGGCATTCTAACGATTTCGGCTAGTGGTGGGCCTGTGCCTCCTTTCTTGTTGCAAGCTTTCTTGGATCATCTATTCAAGGGGAATGCCTTCATGACTTCAATTCTCTCTCTTACACATTTAAACCCTGTAAGAAGCAATTGAATCCCTCCTGATGGTGTAAGTATGCAGAGGTTGCATTTAAATAAAATAAAGGAAATGCATGTCTCCTCATGCATATCAAACTTAAGTCTCTAGGGCCCAAGGAGCGAATGAGGTACAACGATTATAATATTCAGAATCATGACTCCCCCCCTCTCTCACTTAGTGATTACTTGATAATTTGAGAATCAAAAGGGATGATCATAAAAGCTCCATGAATACATGTAATGATTCATGGGAACTAATTGAGTTTCAAGGACGGTAGTTCAAAAGTTGAAATATTGTATGTCATAATGCTGCCCTATTATCAAGTGATCTGCAATCCCCCTTTTGTGAATTGTGTTGTTTTAAATGACCTAATTATTGTATATGTTGCTTGTAGGAATAATCTTGCAGAAAGGAGGACTTGAGCGAGACACTAATCATGTATCTCTTCCTATAACATTCAAAGATGAAGTCATAAAGATGTAATTCAAGTGGGAGATCTGCATGCTACCTACCAGGTCCGCAAAGAGAAGTGATAGTCAACAATCGCCTGCGGAGCTAATCCAGCGAGAAGATTTGAATTCAAAAGATTATGCATACTAAGAGAGTCAGTGCTAAGGAATCCTACAGTTGTCTACTAAATTCAAAGGGGGGAAGTTGTTTCACCTTTCATTAATGATCTTGATCCGTTAGGAGTTGTTTTGGGAGATCGAGAGCAGTTCACCTACTTCTTGACAACACTAATTGGCAAAAGGATCCATTTGGCGGATGGGGGGGTGTTGCAAGGGCATATCAAACAAAGAGCAACCTTCAAAAAAGGTTCAACTATAGTAAAAGGGCAACCAACTAGATGAATTTTTTTCTATAGTGCATGGGTCACTAGAGGATGAAATATGGAAAAGACATAATGCATTTTAAATTGTTGAATGATTGGGGCTAGGTGAAACCCTCATTTGTAATGAATTTGGGCCACTCATTGTAAATCAATCCTGGCCACTCATTTCACTTTTGGAAAACTATAAATAGGGGTTTGCTCCTCATTTGTAAATTGTTGGAGAATTGGTGCAAAGAAAATTTGCAGCAATAAAAGACAACATTGCATGATTTTATGGATGTTCTCTTTGATTTTTCTCATCTTGTATGCATGGTTCTACTTCCATGTTAGATTTAGTTGTTAGTTTTTTGAATGGTTGTGATAATGGTGTTTGTTGTTATGGTATATGATGAATTTCTAGCCCATACTTTTGGCACTTATTGATGACAAGATGTGTAAAGTTAGTCTGGGTTAGTTTATGTTATTGTTGCTACTTAGTTCAATTGTATGTTTATGAAGTGAATGCAAAATCTGAAAATCTATAGTCCTTAGAAGATTGCACTAGTTTTGTGTAGTTGTAGGCTTCTCTTGGTCAAAAAAAACTCAGTTTATGGAAGTTTGTCTACTGTAGTAGCCTCCATTGTTACTTTTTATTCATAGCTTAGATTTAGAACAACTTTCTCAACCCTTCCTCTTTTTCTATTTATTTTAATTTTTTGTTAGATTAGGATTCCAAGCATCACCATAATGCCAAATTTGATGAACATGGTGAGTTTCAAATTGTTGTTTTGAGTGGACAACCATTGTTCATTCACTTCCAGCATTTTGAAACTCCATTTGCATACCCAACTTCCCATGCTTTGTAAACCATAAAGGTCGACCCTGTGTTACTAGAAAAACACATTAACCAATTGAACCATTCCAAGCATTGTCATGACATAACACCCGAGAGACCTTGGGGTGGTAATTTGTAACTTGTTTGCAGATTTCTACCTTTCAAGAGAGGTAACATACTTGTGTGTTGCCTATGTTGAGAGGGTGCAAAAGAACCCATCAACTGAATTGGTGCTAGAAGGAGGGCTTGGCTGAGCTTGAGGCTACAAAGCTGAAAGTTGAAAGTTGAAAAGTACTTTCAAGTAAAGATTTGAGATAGGGAGATCTCATTATATGCTATAATTTTAAAATGAGAAAATTGGAAGACAAGGTAGCATTTGAGCTATGATGGAACAAAAACTTCAAATCAGCATTGCTCAGCTGCAAGAAGATTTAAATAGGAGATTGAAAAGGCTATTGCAGAAATTTGCATTAGTAGACAAGTGTAGGATCCATAACACATGTAGACACAATGAATTGAAATGTCTAACATTCTTGAGAAGAGTTGAAAGAGTTTTATAAGGAGAGATTCCCTTCTGGGAAATATACCAACCCTTGGCTCCTACAAACCCAAAAGATGAATTGAAAACCATGGTAGCCAAAGCCTTCTAGGGTTTGATCCAAGAACACTTGAATAGAAATGACGAACTGAGATTAGAAGAGGTGTTGATAAATAGTTGGTGCAAATTCCACAATGTGCCCCGCTCCAAATTTACTTGTTTGTAATGTGCAAACCTCATCACTCAAGTCAAGGGAAGTTTGAATAAGTTGGAGCAACCAACTCTCAATGAAGAGGAGTCATTCCTTGAGATAGGAGAGCTATTAATATTTCGACGACAGCAAATCAAAGTTGAACCAAGAAATTCCATGCAGGTCAGTGCTAGGACAAGAAACACTGGGGCTGAACATCAAAAGGAAGAAACTAAATTCCTTGAGATAGCAAAGAGTCTTGATGAGAGTCCACTCGGGAAGCAATCGAAAAATATTTTCTCCATAGGTGAAGAACCACCCTCAATTCAAGAAAAAGAATAGTTGACAACTAAGAGGAACTTTATAGAAGATGAATCTGCAATAGTATATATTGGGGCAACCAACACAAATGTTGAAGGAGAAAAAGAAGAAGGGGTTGAAAGCCTTGGGGCAACATAAAATGATGATGAAAGCATAAGTGAAATAAGATTAGAAGACATTTCCTTCATAGATGATAGTGATCAAGCATCTGAAAATGAATATTTGGAGGAATGAGAATGGCCATAGGCCACAACTATCTACCATCAAACTTCCTTCCCAACTAAAGATGAAGATCCGGTGGTGGAAAGATATAATGAACTTGTTTCAAGATTCACGAGGGATTGGTTAGAGCTAAGATGCCAAGTGGAATTGGAAGTGTTATTGCTCCTAAATTGGTGCAAAATCCATGACTTGCCACATTCTGAATTCACATGAAATCTATGCTGAGAGGCCATTGAACAAGTCAAAGAACAAGTGAGCCAGCTAAGTGCACCACTTCCTGCATCAACTTTAAGGATTGAACTAGAGGACCCAGAGCCCCAACCAAGTGATAATCAAGTTGAAGCAAACCCTCAAGAGGGTGTTGGGGCATCAACAATAGTAAAACAACAAAGTCCCGAGCCTCCAAATGATGAAGTAGAAAAAGTGGGAGAGTTATCTAGTGGACATCAAGAGTTCTTCCCTCCTATAGAGCGTCTATACATGAGGGATGATAGGCCTTATGGGGAATCCTTGGAGGGAAACCACACATTAAATCTTTGCCCCCTTGAAGAGGTGTCATCAATTGATGACCTCTTTCCATTGGGAGCTATACTTCAGAGGTATGTCAATGTTGAGGAGTACATTTTAAAAGATTGTGGTGATGAAGACATACTACCTGAACCTCCAGATAGTGAAACATTAGAGTCTCTAGATTGAGAAAGGGGTTCCTTCTCCATCTACAGTGATAGTGAACAAGAAGAAATGAGCGAATATCATGGTGAGTCGCATGAACTGCAAGAAGAAGAAGATGAAGGTAGGGGTGCTTTCATGCCTTGCTAATCAAGGGGTAAAATTGAGGATATTTCTACCTAGAGCATTGTTGATTCTCCCATAGACTTAGAGAGTTGCAATATGACAGATTCATCCATGTCATGTTCCTATGACATGGAGCATCATAAGATTGAGATCGACACCAGGAAAAGGAGGCGGGACAATATGCCACCCTTTGAATACAACAATCAAGTAGACACTAAGACTATAGAGGATCGACAAGATGAACTGTATCTCCTTGAAGAAAAACCAATAGAGGTTGTGGGTCCTACTAGAAGCTTGGACAAGTTATTTTCTGCCTCGTTCTCCCCACCTTCCACAAGCTTGAGGCCAAGAATGATGCACCATCAGTTGTGCCCACCTAAGCTTGCCAATGTAGCAACCAACGAGGCCATCCACTATTTCAACCATCGAATACAACTGCCCTCAAACAATAACATACAGTTTTTATCTTTCCTTTCTCCTATGAATTCTTATAGTTGTGTTTATCATTTTGATTATGGGAATGAGGGGATACATGTTTATGGATTGACCATGGGTTTAATGAACCTCCCCAACTGCTAATTTTTTGAGACTATGTGATTAATTTTAAATGCTACAACATGGAAGTACATTTTTCTTAATGTAAAGATCAATCTGCATGGATTAAAACCGTAACGACTACCCTACTGCTTGTGCATGCATTGCGAAGTCCAACAGGTGTGAGTGTTGGTTTTCCTTTCCTGGACATCCTTTGTAAATATTTTTGTACATAGTTCCTTTTGAGTAGTGTAGGTTTTGTGTATATAGTTTCACTTTCCTACTTTCATTTAGGTTGGTTGGCTTGCTATAGGTTAGCTTGCTTTAGAGAAGTTTCTTGGTTGTCAACTTTCCCTTTGCTTCCCTTTGCTTTTGCCTTGCTGCTTTGCTTGGGGTCTGTTTGTTTCCTGTTGGGTATGTTTGCATACACAACAATCATTTTTATTGCCTGGGGTGATTCTATGTATTTCTTTGATAAACCTTAATCAAGTTTTCAGAATGGATGGTAAGGGTCTTTTGTTAGTGCCAAGCGACCTGGATGTTTGCCTCAAAGAGGATAAATCATTGGTTGGTCTAATTCTGATGTATTATAAAATCTTATATTTCTTACACACTTTAAGAATCTAAAGGTTGTTCTGGGTCCTTTTGTGAGGTCAAGTTAAGTGAAAAATATAAAAAAAATCTTTAGCACCACTATGATTCTCAGCCCTGAGTGCGAGCTTCACTACTTGTGGGTTGAAGTAAAAGAATTGAAAAGGAGAAAATCAAAAGAGAAGGAACAAAGAAAAGAAAGAAAGGAAAAGTGAAAATCAAAAGAAAGAAAATTCAACTTTCAGGGGGATCCGAGCAACTCTACCGAGGCTATGCATGCCCAACTAGTAGTAGAGCAATGTTTGGGAGAATCACTACGACAACCTCATCGGGGCTATGAACGCCTAACTAGAAGTGATGCAATGTCCTGAATTCTTTTGAAGTTAGAATCAGTTATGTAGATTAAGTTGATGGAGCTTAAGTTCTTGTAGTGGCTCAAGGATAGGAATGAATGCAATTGCACACACTTGAATTTTCAACATACTGAAGGTTGGATCAGCTAGTGGTTTTGATCCTTTGGTCAAATGTCTGGTTTGTTTGCCTGAGCATGAAGATCAAAATCAGAGATTTTGGGTTTGTGATTCCAAGTTGTCATCGAAATGCTCTGGAGAATTTCCCGAATCAATCATCATTTTTCTTTCATATTTCGTACACATGCCCCGCTGAGGCCAAGGGTCCCCTTTCTTTTGCTCTTGATAGGTCATTTTTACTCTCGATAGGCTATTTTTCTCTTGCCTCATTTTGTGCACCTCTATTCCCAAGCTTAGAATGGTCATGTGCCTTAAAACGATCAATTTCTTATTGGTTGGGTTCACCTAGTTGAGTTTCACTAAATCATTAGCATTTGCGGGCTGCTTCCTGCGGGCTTCCCTTAGCTTTGTGCTTGACGTCTGTTGACCCTTATGGACCCCCATTTGCAGGTCTCCTCTTGTTGTTCACCATCCTGCTCTTCCATTCGCCTACAACCAAGCCTCAATGTCTTCTTGCATGGAAAACCCCACATTCGTTCTCGCCACAACATCCTTCCTGTATAACGGACCCGCAGCTGTGGGTTACACTATGCAGATCTCCATTCTCATTTCATCTTTTTTGTGGCGGCCTGCCCCTGACTTCCACCCATGTGACGAGCCCCGCTGTTGGTGTTTCCCTCCCTTTGTTTCCATTGCTGCTGCTCTTCGTGCACTGCTTTAACTCTCACCTAGGCTCTCACATCATCCCGCTACATGGGGTTTGCATAGGCCATTTCCTCGAAAGGGAAACCTAAAGTCTGCAGGTAGATTCTCAAGTTGAAGCAGGTTGGCGGATCCACCCTTGCGAGCCGCTGCTTGCAAAAGGATGTCACCCTGATGCCATTTTACAATGGACACCCTTCATTGCCTTCCCGCTTCGTGGACCTACAACTCGTCACTATTGTCTCCTCCTCGCGGGCTTCTCTGTGATGGTCGTCATCCAGCATCTCGCTGCTGCCCAAAATGAAACTCATATGCTGCATACGCGCATGGTTAACCCATGCTCACTCATTCACTATGGGATTTCATGATGCCATGGTTGTCGCTCGTTCAACCATCCCCAAACGACACTGTTAACAACATCTTCAAATTGGTTATCCGCCATGGTGTCTCAAGCTTGTTCATCGTTGACGACATATTTCTGAAGACCATAAGTCACCACTTCATCTGTTTTCTGAACAGTGTTTTTTCATACTTTCCCCACGCTCATACATCAGCCTCTCTCATCGCGCATACAAAAATTCTCTCAGAGCGGTTATTTGATCATATACGGAGACCGCTATGCGGGCCTCCATCCGGGCTACTCCGTGGGCCTCCATCCGTGATGCTCCATTTCTTTAATGACATCTTTATCGTATCCACCCACACTCTTCCCTGTGAAACCTCCTTGTGTGGATTCTTTTGCTTCCCTCGCCGTTCGCTCACATACTTAATTACTACGGATCTCGCTGCCTTCTTGGCCGCTGGTTGCGGCTATCTCAAACTATTTCCTGCTACCTTTCCATGGTCATATAGCTATGAGGCATGGTTCACTGGTGATTTGCAATAGGAAATGAAAAATGAACGGCTTGATAACATGAAGATAGTATGTAAAGGAGTATCATTTATTGGACACCAGTTATAAACCCGCACTTACCTTGATAAACAGTTTTTTAATTTCTTACGCAGGCTGGAATACGGGATTTCCTTGGCTATGAATCGAAGGATGAGTCCCATGGAGAGGCTAAGGGAGCTTGAAACAGACCCTATTCACGTGGGTAATAGAATCAGATGCTGTTGACTGTGGGAATTTGTTATTTTCGACATAGAGGTATGGTGTATCCAAGTGAAGTGGTCCAATGATCTTATGACGACCGAGGAAGAGAGTGGTCTTTAAAGTGCTAAGCATTCAAAAGGTGGCGTGCTTACTTCAATGATCGAATGAGGAGAGTTTAATTCGCCATCATGTTTAGAGTTCTATGAAGGACGGGCGATCAATGGTATGATCACAGAGGGTCATCCGAACTTGTGGGTTTCGCATCGGTGTTGGCTATGTGTCTTCACTGTTTCCAAAACAACCTCATAATCATGTCTTCTTGTGCACCCACCTCCGTAGAAATCTTCCTTGCGGGACTCGCCATTGCCTCCATCGTGAGATCTTTAGAGTGGCTCATCATGATGCAGTTTCTTCCACCTCCAAGGCCGTCTGTTTCCTTACAAAAATATCATAGCAGCGACTTTTTCCTAGCAGAATTCCAGAGGGAATTCCCCACAATTCTCAAATTGCCTTGCCTTGTGCCTTATGAGCCCAAAATATCTCATATGTGGTTAGATTCAAAAATAAAAGGCTTGATGGTGAGACGACATCATACTCGAGTGAGTGTCACATTACGGTTCTAGATCTAGAAGCATAAGCAAAACAAGTCGTGCTAAATTCTGGTTGATTCCGATGAACTCTTATTCATCAAGGTTCAGGATTGGGTAATTTCTAATTGGCTGCATCTACTAACAACCTACAAATAAATGATAAATAGGAGGGCCAACAATTTATTGTTGTGGCCTCAACGATTCAAATGTTTTCTTGTTCAGTGCCGATGATGTCTTATCCCAGTCCTCCTTTGTCTCCAATGTCATTCCCTCATTGTATGGGGTCTTCCATCTTCCACGAGCACACGATGATAGGCAAATTATTCCATAAGACGAGATCCTCGTTAAATAAGCAAAAGAGACAGTTGAACTTCGTTCGGAATTTCGTCCTTAGATGGTCTTCTCACGTGGAAAGAGCGATATGTATTGGTGACATGAAGGATGGAGTTAGGATATGCGTGGGATGTTTCCATGACTTCTGCAGCCCCCCTTTTCCCATCTAGGACAGGTAAGCCATTTGAAACAACGAAAATAGGTCACTTTGTCAAAATACATTCTACTCGGAGTGGTGAATTTATTGTTTGCGGACGTCATAGTGCGGGTGGATGGTCCGGCCTGAACGTCTTCTCTACGGAGTCCTCCTCGCTACACCCCGCATTCCTCTACCTAAAAAAAATATTCCTTGCAGGGTCTGATGGCTATGCCAATGTTCAATCTACCTTTCTTAAGGCTACCATCCCTGAGTCACCCGTAGTGACACTCTAACGACGTCGCCTAGTGGTGGGAATGCGCCTCCTTTCTTGTTGCAAGCTTTCTTGGATCAGCTGTTCGAGGGGAATGACTTCATGACTTCAATTCTCTCTCTTACACATTTCAACCCTGTAAGAAGAAATTAAATCCCTCTTGACGGTGTAAGTATGTAGAGGTTGCATTGAAATAAAATAAAAGAAACATGTCTCTGGGTCTCGTGCGTATCAAACTTAAGTCTCTAGGGCCCAAGGAGTGAATGAGGTCCAATGATTATAATATTCTGAATTATGACTTCCCCCCCTCTCCCACTTATTGATTACTTGCTAATTTGAGAATAAAAAGGGATTATCACAAAAGCTCCATGAATGCATGTAATGATTCATGGGAACTAATTGAGTTTCAAGGAGGGTAGTTCAAAGCTTGAAATTGTGTACGTCATAATGTTGTTCTGTTATCAAGTGATTTGCAGTCTCCCTTTTGTGAATCGTGTTATTTTAAAGGACCTAATTATTGTACATGTTGCTTGTAGGAATAATCTTGTAGAAATGAGGACTTGAGCGAGAAACTACTAATGTGTCTCTACCTATAACATTCAAAGATGAAGTCATAAAGATGTAATTCAAGTGGGAGATTTGCATGCTACCTACCAAGTCCACAAAGAGAAGTGATAGTCAAGGATCGCCTATGGAGCCAAGCCAGGGACAAGATTTTAATTCACAAGATTATGCATACTAAGGGAGTCAATGTTGGGGAATCCTATAGCTATCTACTAAAGTCAAAGGGGAGAAGTTGTTTTTCCTTCCATTAACGATCTTGATCTGTCAGGAGTTGTTTTGCAAGATCGAGAGCAGTTCACCTGCTTCTTGATGACACTAATTGGAAAAAGGATCCATTTGGTTTGATGAGTGGGTGTTGCAAGGGCATATCAAAATAGAGAGAAGCCTTCAAACAGGTTTCAACTATAGTAAAAGGGCAACCAGCTAGATGATAAA
>CM021108.1:580836162-580897393 GCA_007115665.2 Sequoiadendron giganteum | reverse complement strand
TTGATGAATATGGTGAGTTTCAACTTTCTATTTTGAGTGGAAAGCCATTGTTCATTCACTTCCAACGCTTTGAAAATCCATTTGTAGATCCAACTTCCCATGCTTTGTAGACTATAAAATTCAACCCTGTGTTAGCAGAAAAACACATTAACCAACTGAACTATTTCAAGCATTGTCATGACCTGACACTTGAGAGACCTTGGGGTGGTAATTTGTAACTTGTTTGCAGATTTCTACCTTTCAAGAGAGGTAGCATACTTGTGTGCTTCTTGTGTTGAGAGGGTGCAAAAACACCCATCAATAGTTGCATCTTTTGCATCTTACAACATTAAACATTTTTACAACTTTTCATTTTCATGTTAGGTCTGTATCACCCAATACAAAAACCATCTAAATCAATCAAAATATTCTATAAAATCTCAAAAAAATCCCTATAAGGACTAAGTCACCGCTCTGGGTGATTTAGTCCCTTTAGGTGTTTGAAACTACCCTTTACAAAGCTAAAAACCCTATTTTTATGCTTTTTTTTCCCCATTATCTATCTATATCAATTGGTTATATTTCTATAACATGCATTTCATTATATTTAGCTTAAATAAGCTCATTTCATGCATTGTACATTTGCAAATTTTGCATTCACAACATTTTATTTTTAGATTATTTCCTAGTGTAATCAGTGAATTACTTTGTTTGATCTCTGAAAATTGCATTTCATTTTAAGTCTTTACATTGGATTGTACATTCTTCAAACATGTTCATTTCATTTTTTTCCAAAATTCCAAAGGAAAAGTTATTAAATAAACATGTTAATCATTCATTCAATGCATTCCCTAGTTATGAGAGTCTAGCAAATGAAAACATTAATAATTGTCTTGAACCTACACTACCTTCTATCTCTCCTATTTGTGAGGATGATGTGTTAGAAGCAAATGCAAACATAGACAATCATGATGAATCATAATTTCTCCTCTCTTGATACCTCTCCTTCTAGTGATAAAGGTATCTTGTTAAAAGAAGGTACAATTTTCGGGCATCATGAAGGTCTTATTTGTTCTTCTTCTAATCCCCTTTGGGAAGATATTTTAACACATGAACATGAAATCATATAAACTTTCCTAATCATTACCTTACCTAGCCTCCATCACTATGATGATCAACCTTGTCCTTCTTCTAGTGTCCCTCCTCTATGCAAAGAGGACATGTTGGTGTTAGAAGATCCTTCTCCTAAGAGTCATGAGACTCTTGACCCTCCCTACCTATTTTAAACTCCTAGTGGTCCTTCTCTTGATGTCTCCTCCCATTTTCGTGAAGCATGTGATGAACCTCTTCCAAGATCTCATACTAGGGTTGATAGTATGGAACAAGACAATGAGACCTTTGATGATCAAATAAAACCCTATCCTAATCCTTCCTCTCCTAATCCCATCATTTATCATTTCCTTAATAATATTATGCCCTTACAAGAAGATGTAGAGACTATATTAGACTTTCCTTCCCTAGGGTATGTTAAAATTATTCAACCTTAGCTCATCCTTTATCCGCCTTCCACAAAACCCAAACCTGAATTCATCATGTACCTACCTACCCATAATGTGTTGTCACAACCAAGTCAAGATATTGTTGCTCATACACATTACACCTGAAACAATCCACACCCACCCCAACCACCCTCCACATCCTTATCTTTACCTAATCCCATCTTACTTGTTGCCCCTCACTTAAATTCCATCCTTAGGGAGTATGACCTTGTTGATCAACTAAGGAATACTCCCACTAAAATCTCCTTATGGGATCTTATTCAAGTCTCCCCTCGCTATCACATCATGATGCAACATTCCCTATCACAAGTTCCCATCCCTTCTACTGAGAAATCAAATGACATAGCAACCATTATTCACAAAATCAATGCTGATATTGTTTTTCACCAAAGTGAGCTCCCTCCTTTGGATGTACAAAAACAAAATGAATCTTTCATAATAATATCTCAATATAAAACAAAATGGACTAGAAAAATCTTGTAGATACTGGCTTTTCTTTTAATGCATGTAGTGTGCACCTTCTGGATAGGCTTGGCATTAATAGATCCCACAAAAAACCTGATTCTCTCTCTATCAGAGGCTTTGACAACGTCACTAAGCAACCACTCGTTGTGATCACTATACCTCTTATAGTTGGAATGTCCACATTGGACACAAAAATCCATGTTATGCCTCATGAACTTTCATATAATCTTATCTTAGGTAGACCATGGATCCATGCTATGAATGGACTGCCTTCCACTCTTCATCAAAAGATGAAGTACATCTATAACAAAAAAGTGTACACCCTTGATGTTGATCCTAAACCTAACAGTTTATTACACATTGAAAAATCCAAAGAGAATCATTTTAACACCTTAACACCAACCACCCACATAAAGAATAACATATTGAGCCACTCACCAAGCTCTTCGATGATGATTGGGGTTCCTTAGAATTCACTCCTCCTTTACTAGGAGAATCCAAGATCACAAACATAGACTCTGATAAGGGAAACGTAGTCTTGTCCACTCAAGACTCGACAGATCCTTCAAATGAATCCACCTCAACTACTTTAACCAATACAGCCAACAATGAATAAACACCCAATCCAAAAAAGTTGAAAAAGATTTATTATAAAGGTTATGATCTTATGAAACAACTTGGCTATAGTGGACAAGGTTGTGGTTGTAATGAGTAAGGTATCCACACTCGTATCAAACTTAACACACAAACAATGTATCATGGTCTTAGTTACTGCCCTTTAATTGAAACCACCAAGCCTTCACCTCCCATCAACCCTATCCAAAATCACCCTTCTACCAGGAAACCTTCAAAAGTAATCCTTTGAAACCAAAAAAGGACACTTTGCTTAAATCCAATGTCATCTCGTAATCCACTATTGATTCAAATTTTAAACACCCCTCTAAAGGAGTATACAAAATATCACAATCCATAACACCTTGTGTAGGTATGACATCCTATCCTAAGCATGAACTTTTTTTGTTGCACACCAAAGGTTCATCTTTCCCCCCTTGATCAAGAGGGTATCTTTTTGAGACTCCTCCAAGATCACTTGATCTCCCTTCCTCCTCACACTAGAAATAAATTTTCCAACAAACATTCCTTTTGTGCTTACCACCGAGTCAATAGTCATCACACAAATGAATGTAAGGCCTTGAGTCACAAAATTCAACACCTCAAGGAGTTGGGTGTTATTTCATTTGTGGGGGCACCTACTTCCTCTTATTGATACCCATTTTCACTCAATCATGCATCTCATTAATCTCTTTGGCTCACTCTTTCTCTGCACTCAGTGCGGGCAAGGGGTTAGTTATCCTTTTCCCTCGTATGTCACTTGTCATTGTCTCTTTCGACTAGTTGTTAACCTTTCATGACTATATGAGACCAAGCTTGGGATGTGGACAACATGTCTTAAGTTGACTCACATGTGACATACTCCCCCTTCACGACGTAACTTATCAAAAATATATGACTCGGCATAGGGATTTCCGAACAAGCTCTCATGTCCTCCTCCTATTCTACTTTAAAGCAATTGCTCACAAAACAGTGTATAGCAATCCCTTTAAAGTGGGGGAATTCATCAACACTCACATTTCATTGTGCGATCTTCTTTTTTCTTATGATTCCTTCTCTTACAAACATTACACACAATTTTTCTTAGGTTGAGACAATTGCATTTTTCCTCTTTTGCATATAAGATGAGCCCTTGCCTCTCTTGCATACAAGAGGTGTCCACTTGCACTTTTCCTCTCTTGGCTACATTACACATAATGTTCCTTAAGATGAGAAATCGCATAAACAAAAGAAAAATCCCTTTGAACAATCCTTACATCATCATTTCAAACATCATTTCCTTTTGTGGCACCTTATCAAAGTTATAGCAAGGTATAACTTTGGTATGGTTAAGCGAGAAGCCCAACCAGTGGCATGACTTTCCCCATAGCCACCTTTGTGTGTGTGAGTGCATACCAACCATGTGTATGCTTCTCACCTTCCTTGGGACAACTCACCCAGTAGACCACCTGATGTTCTATGGCCCTAGAGTGAGCACATCTCTCCTTATTATCTTCACACTAATCCTCGTCATTACATGATCATGTATCTCGTTTTGCTGCAAATCATTCACCCTTGAACGTGTCTTCTTGCATTGATGCCGACTTAACTTAGAATCTTGAATCGTGGGGGCTTGATTGCCTTCTTCTTCTTCATCATCATTCTTCACCATCTCCATGTGGCTACTTTAGTGTGAGTTTGAAGCAAGTTCATCCTCTCACTAAAGTGGGGGCTAAATGTGTTACCAAAAAGTGTATCCTCTGACACTTTTCACTCTTTTAGGCCTTTGCCTATGGATTTTGGACCTCTTTTTACCCCTTTCCAAGCCTTGTTCCAAAGTGTTGTAAGGTATTGTAAAACATTTTCATGCTTTCCTATGCTTGTCATTACTAAATCAACCCTTTCTTATGGCATAATGACCCCTTAATACGCACATGAGTCCTATCTTAGTGTCTTCTCATGAGACAATCCCGACAAGTAATAATAATCACATTTTAATCACTGAAAAATAAATTAAAAATGCCTAGGTGGACTAGGTCGCCACCTTGGGCGACCTAGTCCCATGTGGCTTAAAAATAAAATTTAACTTAATATTCTTTCAGGATTGTGTCTCTAAAACCCTAAGGTTAGCCTGTATGGTGTTATTTCGGGAAAATTAGGCCATAAATTCTATAAATAAGGGCTTTTCGCATATTTTTCACCCTAATCTTCTAATCACCAATCTTCTAAGTCACCTCTATATTATTCTCAAGCACTCCTCCCTCCTCAAGCAAGCTAGGGTTTGAGCATTTCAAGTCAACAAGACATATTTTTTGAAGCATTCAAGGGCTGATTGGTGCAACAACACAAGATATCTCATCATGGCAAGGTAACTTACTCCATTAATTCATTTTTCATGTTTCATTACATTGTTTCTATTAGTTTTGGTTTAGTTACCTCAAAGGGGTTTGACCAAGGCAAAACCCTAATCCCTAACAATCAACATTTTATCCTTCTCTCCTTATGTGTTTTTAGATTTAGGTACATTGAAGACCATTGAAGGCTTTGGAGTATTTTTGAAGACCTCTCCTTGCTTGCAAAGTCCAAAAATCCACCAAAAGTCACTTTCAAGCCTAAATGCCAAAGTTTGAGAAGCAGACAACTGTGAAGAACCAGGGTGCAAGCTGGGGGCTTCTGTTTCCCCTTTAGAAATTCTAGAAATCCTAAAGAGGACTAAGACACCAGAAATGGTGACCTAGTCCCACTGGATAGGCCTTTTGTGATTTTCACATTTTCAGACACGCATTTGTGAGAACCTCAGACCACTTTTCTCAAATCTGGGACTAGGTCACCAAGATTGGCACAAGTGTCCCTTTCGACGTCTACAACATTTTCATCACGATTCCACACCCCCATCAGTTCCTTCTTCAAATTCCAAGTGCACACATCCTATCTCCTTCATTTATGTTTCGTTTAGTGTACATTCTTAGGTCATTTTGTATATGTTGGCATACAACATTGCGTTTTCCAACACTTTGCATTTCTTAGATTTTACATTAGTAGTTAGCTTCTATTTTAGTCTATTGCATTTAGGGCATTCCATTTACACACACAAAACAAACCCTATTTGAATGAACTCACCCAAAAACACCAAACCATTAGTGTGAAAGAGAGCTTATTTATTAACCAAGAGCTCTTGAGTGAAAAAACCTAGGAGCCTATTTGGGGAATCATCTTTCCCTTATGTACATTTATTTTTTCTAGTTCAAGGATATAGGTTTAAGGGTTGTTATTTTAGTGTTTAAGGTTTATGGTATAGGGTTGAGGATTCAGGGTATAGGGATGAGGGATAGTTTTCAAATTTGGGGGTATAGGATTAAGTGTATATGGTTAGGGCTTAGGGTTGAGGATATTGGGTATAGGGTTAAGGGTATTGGGCTTATGGTTTAGGGTATAAGGTATATATTTAGGCTTGAGGGTTTAGGGTATGGGATTTGAGGTATATGGTTAAGGGTATACAATTTACAATAGAGGGTTGAGTTTATAAGTTATAGAGTTGAGGATATAAGGTTGAGGTTTGAAGGATTAAGTATAGGATTTATGGTTGAGGGTATAGGGTTGAGGGTATATGGTTATGTGTATAGAATATAAGGACTGAGGTTTATAATATTGGGTATAAGTTTAAGGGTATTGGAATTATGGTTAAGGATATAAGGTATCTATTTAGAGTTGAGGGTATAGTTTATCGGATTTAAGGTATAAAGTTGAGGATATAGGGTATAAAATATAGGGTTGAGGGTGTAGTGTTTAGGGGATAAGGTATATGGTTGAGGGTTAAAGGTATAAAATTAAGTGTTCAGGGCATAGGGAATAGGTTTTAGGTTATTGGTTATAGGTTTGAGGGTATTGGGTTTATGGATAAGAGTAGAAGGTATCTATTTAGGGTTGAGGGTTTAGGGCATAAGGTTTAAGGTATAGAATATGGTGTTGAGGATTGAGGGTGTAGTGTTGAGAATTTAAGGTGAAGGGTTGAGGGTATAGCGTTAAGTGTTTATAGTATAGGGATTAGGGATAAGGATATTGGTTATAGAGTTGAGGGTATTGGATTTCGATTGAGGCTATAAGGTATCTATTTAGAGTTGAGGGTTTAGGGTATAAATTTGATGGTATATTTTTTATGGTATAGGGTTGAGTGTATAAGTTATAGGTTTGAGGGTATAGAGTGGAGGGTTCATGGTTTATGTATAGCATTAAGGGTTGAGGGTTAGGCTTGAGGGATAATTTTTTAGGATTAAGGGCATAGGGATAAGTGTGTAACATATAAGGATTAGGGTTTAGGATATTAGGTATAGTGTTGAGGGTATTTGGTTTACAATTAATGGTATAAGCTATTTATTTAGGGTTCGAGGCATAGGGTATATTATTTAGTGTTAAAGATGTAGGGTTTAGGGTTTAAGGTATAGGGTTGAGGATTGAGGGATAGTGTTCAAGATTGATGGTATAGAATTAAGTGTATATGGTATAGGGATTAGCATTTAGGATATTGGTTATATGGTTGAGGGTAGAAGGTATCTATTTGGGTATAAGGGTATAGGGTATATGATCTAGAATATAAGTTTGAGGGTATAGGGTTGAGGGTTAATGGATAGTGTTCAAGGTGTCAAAGATCCTAAATTTGATGGAAAAATTATGCTTATTAGAAACCTATGATGGAATATTTTCTTGTCTCTCTAAGGTTTTGTGTCTAGAATTCAGTTGAAAATGGATATATAATTCCTACTACTCCTTTGTCATGTGATGATGAGATAAAAGGCTATGAAAAAAATCAAAAAGCAAGAAAGTTTATCTTGAGTTTATTTTTGATTCAAGACTTGGGAAGGTGATAAGCCTCAAAAATGCTAAAGAGATATGGGTAATGTTAGAGAGAATTTATGAAGTAGATGATAAGGTCAAGCAAGAAAAGATTAAAAATTTCAGAGTAAAATTTGAAACCTTAAGGATGTCAGAAGATGAAGATATTATTGCCTACATTCTCAGGGTGGATGAAATTGTCAATGATATCAATGGTATTGGTGGAAAGCTAGAAGAAAGTGAATTTGTGAAAAAGGTATTGATAACTCTCCCTAAATCTTATGGTGCTAAATTTTCTACTACTAAGGAAGCTCAAAATTGGGATTAGCATTCTAGAGATCAAATATTTGGTGCTTTAATTACTTTAAAATGAAGAGAGTTTGACAAAGATGCTACATAGAAAGAAACTACCTTTAAATTCAACAAGAAAGAGAAGGATGGTGAATCTGATCTAGATGATCTTAAAAAGGTGGAAGTAAATCTTGTAAGGAGATTGAAAAAAGGAACTAGAAAATACAGAGATAAGTTATCCTTCAAAGTTTTCAATTGTGGAAAGATAGGTTATTATGCTTCTAAATGTTCAATCAAAGTTTCAAATGGGAAACATAAAGATCATAAAGGTAAATCTACCAAGAAGATTTATTATACTAAATAATATAGTGGTGTATTTGATGATGAGGAATAAAAATATCTTGATGATGGAAATGATGAATACTTGTTCATGGCTTTGAATATTTGAACTAATTATATTGATCCTAAAATATGTGTGAAGGAAATTGATTTGAAAATAGGTAACAATATTGAAGGAACTGTGTTGACTACTTTTCATGCATGAGAGGAGAGAAATTGTTGGATAATTAATTGAAGATGCTCAAATCATATGATAGGTGATAAGAGTAAGCTTTTTAATCTTGAAAATTATGATGGAGGTCTTGTTAAGTTTGGTGATGATATATCGACTAAGATCTATGGAAAAGTTTCAATTAGTTTCGATGGAAAGCATGAAATAGATGATGTATTGTATGTCAAGGGTCTTTAGCATAATATTCTTAGTGTACAAAAAATATGTAGTAGAGGATACAATTTTTTGTTTCAAGATGATGGTTGTGAAATAAAAAAGGAAGCTCTAGAACTTTGGTTGTTGTAGGAACAAGAACAAAAGGAAATTTTTATCATCTCAAAGATGGTTTTAAGTTATTTATGTCTCAAATCAATGAAATTTGGTTGTGGGATATAAGAATGTGTCACATCATTTTTTATAGCCTAGCGAATATTAATTCTACTAATGTTGTGAGAGATGTGTCAAGGATTACAAATCATATCAATACAACTTGCAAAGAGTGTCATGTTGAAAAGAAGACAAAGAAGAGGTTCAAGACTAAATAATATTCTATCATTAGACCTCTATAGTTGGTGCATACATACCTATATGGACCTACCAAAAAAATAAGATCTCAAGGTGATAGGTATTTTATGTTATTGATAGATGATTACTCTAGAATGACTTCAATGAAATTTTTCAAAGAAAATATGAAACTCTAGATAAGTTTAAAATATTAAAATATATGGTTTAGAGTGAAATGGATCTAAAAATAAAGTGCTTTAGTTTTGATAGAGGTGTTGAGTTTTACTTCTAATTAATTTAATATTTTTTTGAGGATCATGGAATAAAGAGACATTTTTCATCTCCTAGGACTTTTCATCATAATATAGTTGTGGAAAGGAAGAACAAGATAGTTCAAGATGTAGAAAGAACCATGATGAAGGAAGAAAATATACCAAATTTCTATTGGAGAGAAGTTATTCATATTGCAATTTATATACTTAAAAGAGGAAACATAAGAGTAAACTATTCAAAGCATTCAAATGAGCTATGGTATGGAAAACCTCCTATTGTGAAATATTTTAGAGTATTTGGAAGTAAATTTTATGTCATGAGGGTTGAAGAAAACTAAGGAAAGTTTGATGCAAGATTGAATGAAGGAATATTCCTTGGATACTCTACAAAGAGCAAGGCATATAGTTGTTACAACAAAAGGCTAAAGAATATAGTGGAGAGTGAAATATCAAAGTAGATGAAGAACCACATAAAATTTTAGTGTTGATAGAAGGATATGAATCTAATGAATCCCCTTGTAGAGAAGAAGAAAAAAAAGAAGTGATAGAAAAGGAGACAATAGTGGAAGAGGAAGATGCTCCAAAAAAACACTCCAAGACTCCTAAGTATGTGCAGAGAAATCATTCAAGAGATCAAATCACTCGAGATAAGAGAAAAGGTATTTTGACAAGAAGAAAATATATTATGACAGAGGAGTGGGTAAAATTTTGTTTACTTTCCAAGGTAGAACCTAAAATAGTAACTGAAGCATGTAAGGATGAGAGCTAAATCAAAGCTATGCAAGAAGAATTGAGGTATATTGAGAAGAATTAGACTTAGGAATTGGTCCCAAGACTAGCAGATAAAAATGTGATAGGAACTAAATGGGTTTTTAGGAATAAGTTGAATGAGAATGGAGAGGTTGTCAGGAAAAAGGCTTGTCTTGTGTGTAAGGGGTACTCACAAGTGGAAGGAATATATTTGGAGAGATTTTTTCTCTAATAGCTAGAATATAAGCCTTTAATATGTTTTTATCTTTGCAACACATAAAGACTTCAAGGTATATCAGATGGATGTTAAGTCTATATTTTTAAATGGTGAGTTAGAAGAAGTACATTGAACAACTAGAAGGTTCTCACTTTTTTTAGATCTTGATATGGTCTGTAGGTTAAAGAAGACATTATATTGGCTCAAATAGGCTCCTAGAGCTTACTATGCAAGATTAGATATATACTTATTTTAGCAAGGATCCAAAAAGGGTACTACATATAACAATCTTTATTTCAAGGTTGAGGGAGATCAAATCCTAATTATGTTTTTGTATGTTGATAACATAATATTTGGAGGAAATGAAGGAATCTGTAAGAGGCTTTTAGAGGAGATGCAAAATGAGTTTGAGATGTTAATGTTAGGGGAGATGAATTTCTTCCTTGGGCTAAAAATCAATCAATTAGAAAAAGGTATATTCATTTCAAAATCTAAATATGTTAAGGAAATGTTGAAGAATATTTTGAATGGAGGATTCTAAACTAGTATGTACTACCATGGTTATAAGTCACAAGTTGAGAAAAATAATGAATATCCTAAGACATATCAAAACAAGTATAGATTAATGATTAGTTGACTAATATATCTAACTGCTACTAGAATGGATATAAAGCATGTAGTATGTCTTGTGTTAATATTTAAAGAAGATCCTAGAGGAATCACATGTGTCAATAGGGTGATCCCACAATAGTGGTTTGCAATTTTTGGTCAAACTAGACACTAAAATTATTATTTTTAATTAAATCTTCACATTCAGGCACCTATAGCGGCTAAACCATGAGGAATTTGAAGATGATCCAAACTAGAGTCTCATCAAATTTTGTCTGTAGATTCTAAAAATATTTTTTTCAAAATTTTTGGAATCAGATTGCACTTCTTTTTCCATCTCTCATGAAAACTAGTTTTTTTCAGAAAACAACATTTTTAAAAAGTGATGCTCACCATATACAACATAACTTTTTTTGTATGAAGGATTAAATTCAAATTTTTTCGAATTTAGATTTCCAACTATGATATCTATCACTTTAATTTAGTCTCATAGTTTTTTAATGGATATTTTTTCCTTAATCAAGTTTCGAAGTCAAACCAATTGCAATTCAGACATAGGCAAGTTGTATACAACACAAATTTTTATGTATGTATCAAAATTCAATTTTATTTATTTTAATGGATCAAGGACATCAATACCTAGCACAAAAATATTTTTAAATTTTTTATTTTGATAATTTTCTATTTTTCCACATGTGCAAAACAAAGAGCTTAATTTTTGGTGAAAAACCTATGTTTAATAAAACTAAAAAAACACATACATAATAAAATCAAAACATAATAAAATTATATTCATTGGATAGATCATTGTCAGGACTACCATCTTCCAGTTGGGTATGTGAAGTCTCCTCCATTTTCATCCTCAACCCACGCTTCGAAGGAAAAAAATCTAGAAGTTTTCTGTAAGAGAGGGTGGCAAGGTGGGAAAATGGGGGTTTGAGCAAACCTAAAGGGTCCGATCGAACCCCCAGGGGTTCACTCAAACCCTGGTTCGGTCGAACCAAGGTTCGAGTGAAACCCCTTCCATAATGGAAAACACATGTTTCCATATTCAAAGGGGTTCGATCGAACCCTGGTTCGAATGAACCCCTTTTGGGTTCGCTCGAACCCCTCAAAATGATTTTTTTTTTAGTGGGGGAATTTTTTGGAAGTTTTCCTTCCTCATTCAAATTGTAAACAACTTTTGTGGGTTCACCCAATAGTAAAGAGGATATTTAGATACTTGAAGGTAACTCCACACTTTGGTTTATGGTATCCTAGGGATACTAATTTCTCTTTGAGCGCTTATAGAAATAAATATTAGGTAGGTTTTGTAGATAAAAACAGAAGTGCAAGTGAAGGTGCATTCTTTCTTGGAAGAAGATTGGTTTCTTGGTTAAGTAATAAGAAATATTAAGTGCCATTATCTACTGTAGAGGAAAAATATATTATTGCAGAATCATGTTGTAGAAGAGTGTTATGGATGAAGAAGATATTGAAAGATATCAAAGTATCATATGGTAAACCTATTTCTATCTTGTGTGATAATAAAAGTGTTATCAACATTTCAAAAAATTTGGTAATGCATTCAAGATCAAATCATATCTCTATCTAGTATCACTTTCTAAGATAAACAATTTCAGAGAATGAAGTGAAGCTAGAGTATGTTCCTACAAAGGATCAAGAAGCAGGTCTATTTTCACAAAGGCTCTTCCAAAAGATAATTTTGATTATCTCCAACAAAAGCTAGGGGTTATTTCCCCTCCTTTTAATTATATGCATTATAAGATGGTGCATCTATCCAAGAGAGCAATTCAAGACTTATTCTTTTATCCTAGATTGATGAGAGATACCTCTCAAAAGGGATTTGGTAGTAGTGTCGTTGGTTGTTATAACAAGGGGGAGAGAAATTGTGAGAGAGATGTGAAGAGAGAGTAGTAGAGAGAATTGGATAGTAAGGATTTTATAGGTGTTGCATGAAGTGAAGTATGTAGCTCTTTTCCTTTATCATTATTTTCAAAGGGGAAGAATGAAGCCTAAAAAGAATACAGAGAGAGTGAATTCTGAAAAAGTCCCAGTAATGGAGAGTGTTGCTTGATATAGAGTTTCTTTTTTTGTTGATGGTTCTTTAGTTGGTGTTGTCATCAATGAAAAAGGAATAGATTATTTTAAACTATTGCACTATGTTGTCATTGATGTCAACCTCTAGTGCGGTTGTGATGAGGAAGTGTGTCAACGTCTACTATAGTCATGATGAAAATCTTTTGTGGTGTTGATAATTTTTTGCACATACAACATGTTCACTTGGTTTCCAAATGCTTTTGAGAAAATTTTAATAAAAGAGTGTGCAAAGTAACAAAGGTGTATTCTATGTTGTGCTCCACATTTCTTCATGGTTGAAGGTGTTCTTTTGTGGTTTGGAATTTATGATCAGTGTTCTTTGAAGGTTTTATATCTATAAATTTATGTTTTGGATTTTGTTGTAGTAGAATACATGTGTTTAACAGTTGCTTGTGAAGAAGGTTATGTAGGAGAAATGAAATTTCTCTGCATTGAGGTTTCTTGTCTTGTATATTTCATAAGAATATTATATTTATTGTATCTACCTTCCCTTGGAGTATGTGGTGTTCATCTATTCTAGAAGCTTGGATTCATGAGTTGTGTTATGTGGAAATGTGTTTGGTTACATAGAATGATAGTATTATTTGGTTTTAGTTCGTTGCATTAGTGGTGTTGAATATTATATTAATGGTTGGATATTTTTGGATGTTGTGTGATGTTCATATTTGGTCCACATGGTGTTTTTGGACTTGGAGAAGTGTGTATGTGGTTGTTTGATAGTGTTAGTGCAAGTTCGGCGAACTTGGTGTGGTAGTAGTATTTGAGAAGGTGTTGTGTTATTTGTGGTCGCATGTTGTTTTATGTCATTGTAGATTTATAGATCCTAGTTTACCCTTGGTATGGTATGCTTTCACTTCTTCTCCATTATGGAATTGTTCGGTTCTGACCTATTTGGTAGTTGGACGTTTGAGGTGCATACATTTCATTGTGGTCAGGACCTAGAGAATATTTCTAAGTTCATGGAGGATATATAAGCAAGATTAATTTTTGGAGATGTTGTAGTTGTGTGAGATGATGTGAATATAAGTGTGTGTTGAGATATGAGTGCAAGATTGAATTCCTAAGGCTAATGGATGCAGTGAGAAGAAGGTATTTACATTTTTAGAGTGTTTCAAATTGATGGAGGTAGTGAGAAAAAGGTTGCACATGGTGTAGAGTTTCTATGGGTTATTTTCATGTTTCTCTAAGGTAGTGAACCTCCTTATAACAGTCTTCTTCTATTCTTCTTTCTTTCGAACAATGATTCCTTTGGGCAGTGAGCCCTTTTGACAGTGAGCCTATTTTATTAAGTGTTGTTACTCATATATATGTGAGCTAATCCTCACTCTATTTTTCCTTGATTAGGGTTTTCCGTGTAAAATATGGTGTTCCACTATGCATGGTTGTGAATGTGGTTATACATGTTTCATCTATTTACATTCTACTAATTCTTACTAAGGGTTTAAAGGTTCATGAGCATTTGAATGTTTTAATTTATAAATGATTGACCCCCCTCTCAGTTGTCCTATGTGTCAAATAGTTTCAGTTTGTTGATATTATCCCTACTAATATATATATATATATATATGAAAAACTAGTTTTTGATTTATTACGTAGTTTAACTCATTATTTATTTAATTTGGAGTTTGATTTGGACAATTTTACAAAAGAAGAGACATTATAGATTCAAGGTATAATACTCATAACAATAGGGTCCAAAAGTTGTTATATTTTTAGTGGTCCTCCAAGGAGGAATATAGCTCTTGGTTGGAGAAGTATACATAGTAATTATCTTCCTCAACCCTTATTTTGACATTTTTCCAAGGTGGATACTATTTGGATTTCCTTTTGTGTTTGGCGGTGCAATCGTTATCTTCTCCAACAAGCTTCTATCGACCCTAAGTGACATCTTTATGGCTTCCAAAAGATAATTTTACAACATGGGTGGGGAGATTTACAACTAATTAATCATGTGCATTCCCCATTTTTTCATCATATAAATAAATAAATATCTTCTCAAATGGATTCTATAACTTTTTTGTCTTCTAGTGATTTGAAAATTTGAGATATATCCATTGATTTAATCTTGTTGTTCCCTTATTTTTATAAAAAGTAATCTCAAGCCATTTTGTAAGGATCTTTGTTTTTGTTAAGTAAATAAGTTCTATCTTAGGTCTATACTTGGGTGCTACCACAATAATGGGTTACACTTTTTGGGACATCCTATTTTTTTCAGAAATCACACAGTTTTAGAAAATATGATGATTTAAGCCTTCAAAGGTTCTATTTAAAGTATTTTAATTGAAGAGGGTTTGACCAAAACCCCTTAGATCAAACCCCCTTTGATAGAACCCCACTAGTTTTAAACCATACCTATAATGGAGTCTTTATTAGAGTAATAAGTTATTTCACTTAATTAATTTAATCATATTGGTTAATTAATTAAGTCACTTATCACTTTAGATTTACTTAAGCTAAACTTAGGCACATTAATAATTAATTATTTATTAATTATTAAGTATGCACACTAGGGTTTCCTTTTAGGGTTTGATCTCCTTTCTTAAGGATTGATCTCATTATAATTATTCATTCTCTTTAATGCATTTTTTGCTTAAGGATTTTTAGAGCATCTTTGTTGTTCTAGATATCTTCCTTTGTGATAGGTTATTGCTTGTAGGTGTTCACTAGGGTCTGTGAGGTTGGTTTTATCAAATTCAATATGGTATCAGAGCTTCAGATCTATTCCTGTTCATCTTTTGAAGGATATTGCCTTACAGTGATTTTTAAGTGCAAGGGTTTCAACTAGACATCTTTTGGCAAGATTTGGGGGTAGCCAATTTTTTTGTGCATTTTTGGGCAAAAAAGACTGCCATCACGATCAAAGAACCCAAAAACCTTAGAAATGCATGTCGTTTCATCGATTTTTGAGAAGTTGAGAAAAAAAGGCAAAAACATTTTCCCAGAGAGCTCGTACGGCCTCCCTAACATGCTACACAAGGCACTTTTTTCACAAAAATTGAGAAAAAAAATTAAAAAAATAGATAGAAATGTGCTTTGAAAAGCGCTGCCAGTAGAAAATCCCAACGCCACCGCTGCACCACCCGGCGGTGCCACTCCTCCGCTGCTATTGCCTGGCTCATCCCCCGTGGACTCTTCTAGCTCCTGTCGCCGGTCACATTGGTGACCAGGCGCTCTATGCCCAACCCTCGATGGCTCCAACTCCCAGCCCACAATCATGTGGTGGACCAAGGGCTTCAGCCCCAACTCCTAGCTACTAGCCCCTTGGTCCTACATGCGACCAGGGGCCAATTTTTTTAGCCCTTGAGGGCTGTTGAAGGTCTACTTGGGCCACTTTGGAGCACTTTGATGAAATCAAGCATAACTTTCACGTACAATCCTTGTTTTTCAAAAATGAATAAGAGTCAGAAAGATGGTTTTGGGAACTATCTAGTGGTGCTAGTGGTTTTTTTCATTTTTCTGTTTTCTACCTTTTTCGGCCTCTGAAGTCAAAAGTAGTTGTTTTCACTTCGAGAGGCATAACTTTTGCATCTGGACTCTGTTTTGTGCAAACAAATAGGTGTCAAAAAGTTGGTTCAGTTATCTACATAGATCTCATACCTTATTTTCTAGAAATTTTTACCAAGTATCTTATTTTTTGTCAGATCTCAGCTTTTTCTTTCTTGATTATTTTCTTGGGAAACATGCAATTCAGGCTATTTTTTTGACATCAAAGAGAATTGTTTCTTGCTTTGAGAGTACATATTGTTGTTTTTTTTTCATGGATTCACATAATATTACACTCCTTACTGTATTCAACTATTTTGGTTGGAAAAAACAAATGGAGATTCATTTGATGCACAAAGGGTTGTATAAAATGACCCTTGGTACAAAATTTTTAACCTATAGGTGTTGCTGAAAAGAGAAAGTGGTTTAATAGGTGTGATGAAACTTTTGGTACTTTATGTTTTTCTATTTCTCTTGATATTATTTTTCATGTTGAGTCTTGCACTACATCCCATCAGATTTGGACTACTTTTGGGTCTTTATTTGGGAGGTAGGACACTATGAGAGGATTCCAGTTGGAGAATGAGACTATTGGCTTAAATCCTAGATATTTTGACAACATCCATGAGTTCTTCACCAAACTTAAGTCTCTTAGATTATAGTTGACACACTGTGGTATTCAAAAGAAGGACTCTTAGTTGATATTGTACATTCTTTCTAAGCTTGGACTAGATTATTCAATTTTTGTATCTACCTTTTATGGCACTAGGGATGCTCTCGGTAATTGGTTTACTATGCCATCTCTTGATGAATTTTCTTCATCTCTCACTCGAGAGAACGCTAAGTTGGATAGCATGGGAAAGTTGAAACCTTCTACATCACAGGCACTTATTGCATCTCAGGGGCCCACTGATCAGAAGGCTTCTATTTGAAAGGGGAAGAAACAAAAAAAAAGGATTCCAAACCTCATGAGTAGCAAAAGGAGTCCTCAAATTAATCCTCCTCTTCAAAGGGGAGATCATTTAAGAAGGAGAAGGTTACATGTGCATATTGCAAGAGGGAAGGAAATTGATGAGTTGAAGCATGTTCTTCAGAAGCATCAGATTGATTTTCCTTCTAGGATTTCTACATCATCTCCCTCCCCTCATTCTTCTTCTTCACAATAGTCTGACAGGGGCACAACTAGTTTACATACTTCATCATATATGAAGGGACATGCTCTTTGTGCTTATTCAGGTCTTGGATCATAGAGATGTATTTTAGATTCATGAGCAACTCATTATATGGCATCTTCAAAGTCTATGTTCACTTTCTTTGAGCCTTGCACTATGTTTCCTATTTTGATGGGAAACAATACATACATGAGTTTTACAGGGAAGGGGTTTATTATTTTTGGGGACAACACTTTTTAGGATGTCTTGTGTGTTCCTCATTTGATGAGCAACCTTCTTTCCATTTATCAGATCACACATGGAGGCAATGGGAGATCTGTGGAGTTCACACCTGATTCAATTATCACCAGAGACTTGGAGAGTAGAGCAGTTATTGCTACTGGGGTGGTGGATCACTCATCTCATTTGTATTCCTTTGTAGATTTTACTTCTGAATGTGCTTCTATTCCTATATTTTTTCATCACTCTTCTAGTGTGAATCATCATTCAGAGGAGACATTTGGCTTCTTAAACATTGGTGTTCTCACTTCGGATCTAGTTCTTGAGCCATCCATTCCATCTCCTCCACCTACCGTTGCAGTTGCTAATACTTCTATGACTATCGATGTGGTTTTTATTTTTTAGTGTAGTACGACCTAGTTTCTCATTCATCTTTGGAGGTTTCTCTTTAGTCTTCACCTACTTTGACTTCTTCATTGGTTGAGGTCACACCTACTTTTGTGGAGAAATCTTGGGCTACACCTACTTCACCTTCAAAGATTGTATTCATGAGGCTTCTTCTCTCTCACTTCTTTCAGGAGATGTAGTTTCTTCAATCTTTTTGGAGCTACTTCATTATGAGGGGGCTATGTGGTCTCTTTCTTCCTCTCTTCTAGGGGGGTTCATTCATGTATATTTTTGATGGATGGTGTCTTTGGGGGGTTTTATGGAGTCATCCATCTTCCATCACAGTTATTTTTTGCATTCTATTTTGGGGAGGATTTTTGATCCCATGTGGTTTTCTCCTTTACCCTATTTGGTTTAGTTTGCATTGCATTTGTACATGGGTACTTGATCATGCCTTTATTTTTGGGACCCATCTTTGCTTTCATGCATCTTGTTCTTAGTGTTTTAGCTACTCCCTAAGTTCATCTTAAGGGGGGTTGTTAGAGTAATAAGTTATTTCACTTAATTAATTTAATCATATTAATTAATTAATTAAGTCACTTATTACTTTAGATTTACTTAAGCTAAACTTAAGCACATTAATAATTAATTATTTATTAATTATTAAGTGTGCACACTAGGGTTTCCTTTTAGGGTTTGATCTCCTTTCTTAAGGATTGATCTCATTGTAATTATTCATTCTCTTTAATGTATTTTCTTAAGGCTTTTTAGAGCATCTTTTTTTTTTTGGATATCTTTCTTTGTGATAGGTTATTGCTTGTAGGTGTTCACTGGTGTCTATGAGGTTGGTTTTATCAACTTCAACAGTCTCCTCTACTCCTATCAAAATGTAGATAAAAAACCACATTTTATTTACCTTTTGGGGGATCAAATGAATTCATTTAAAATTTAATTTCTGTAAGTATGTAGTCCTTATTATAAGCTTCCCAAAAAGTATAATTTTAAGTATAGTTAATTTGATTATTATATTTATTTTATATTTCTTGTGAATATAGATTTTTTACCAAAAAACAAGCTCTCTATTTTTCACATGTGAAAAAATAGTAGATCACCAATATATATATATATATATATATATATATATATATCTCTTGGTATTGATGTTCTTTATCCAACAAAAATATTTGAATTTTGGCACATACAAAAAAAGTTATGTGTTATACGGTAAACCTATGTGTAAATTGTAATTGGTTTGACTTCAAAACTTAATTAAGAAAAATATATTCAATAGAACACCATGAAACCAAATGGAGGAGCTAGATATCATAGTTAGAAATCTAAATTTGAAAAAAAAGAATTTTATTCTTCAGAGAAAAAAAATCATATGTTATATAGTAAAAATCACTCTTTAAAAATTTTGTTTGTTGTTAAAAACTAGTTATCAAAGGAGATAGAAAAATAAATACAATTTGATTCCAATTTTTTTTTAAACTATATTTAGAATCTACAAAACAAAATTTTACAAATCACTAGTTTGAATCATCTTCAAATTCCTCATGATTTAGTAGCTATAGGTGTTTGAAAGTGAAGATTTAGTTAAAAATGTTCAGCTCAATGTCAAGTTTGGCTAAAAAGTGTAACCCACTATTGTGGGATCACCCACTCATTTGATCTAGGTTTTCTAGGGAAAAGATGAAAATATAAATGTGAATGTTATGTACACCAATATAGAAATTCTAAAAGATATGAACAAATTATGATATATTCATAATAAATTATCTCTAATGTACATATTATTACTCTTATGAATAAAATTGGTTGAGGATCATTTATGCTCATCTTTTTCATATTAGACAAATAAATGTTTCAGATAAATATTTTGTTAAAGTAATGGATTAAACTAGTGTATTTGAGATATTAATAGTTGTAATATGTTCAGGGATTGTTAAGTAGAACTAGTTATAAATATAATTTGAAAGAATATCATTGTAAGGTAGTGGTGTGCTAGCTATCATAGAATTTATTTTCAAATTATTGTTCAAAAGATATTTTCATTTATTTTTACTATGTTACCAAGGTTCAAAGCACCATTCTAGGTGTGAATATTGATTACAAGTCCATGATCACCAATATTTAAAATAATTTCAATTTATATGTTTTTTGTTATTTAAAATTAATATATTTTTTCGAAGTCAATAATGCAAAAATCTCTAAGAATCAAGCCCATCAAGTCAAGTTTATCTATAATTCTTGGCATATTTTTATCAAAACAATATCCTATTATGAGTTAATTGCGGTTTCATTCGATATTGTTAAGGATCAGCCTCCTAAGTCTTGTGAAACCTGAAGTGTAGAGAAGAAAAGTGTTAAATCAAATTCTTGTTCACTGGCTAACCTCTAGAAATATTTGAATATAAGAATTGGATATTATTTGGATTATATTAGGAGTCGGTTAGAAATAAAAAACAAATGAACCAATCTCAAAAACTACAAAAACGTTAATTGGAGTTCTATAGAAAATAAGATTCAAGAGGGAGTAGGGAATAGGTGGAAATTGGTGTTGGTTGGAGGTCAGAAGGTCGATACCTATTCTCATTTTTTGTTGGCCAGTTGACTCTTGTTATTGATGTACCAAGAAAATGAACTCCCAAAATATTTTTTAAAGAATAAATACATTTCCAAATGGGTACCAATCTCCAAATAGTTACCCATTCATAACAAGTACCCATTTAGTCATGGACCCTCAACCATAATGTGTATAGGTATTTTATTAGGTGAATTTTCATGGTTGGTCCATGTTGTTAAACATATACCTTTAGCTATTTGTGTTGGGAATTATTTTTCCCTCAATGCATCCCATATATGTAGACCCAAATTCTTGCTTCCACCCCATGATCATCGTATTTCCTCACTAGACATGACATGTATAGAACATGGATCGCATTATTTCTCCATGACATAGTCCTTAGAGATCATATTTGAACTCTCCATCCAATATTTGATCTCATTCCTCATCCAAAACATTCATCCTCTCATCTCATAATATACTTTTATCGGTATCTTGCTATAGGCTACAATCCCACACACTCAAATTTAATCCATCAAATTAGTCCATTGCTTCAATGTAATTCAAAATTTCAAGTATTCATTCTAATCCACACAATCCAACTATGCAATCTAGTAAAAAAAATTCAATCACATCCTTGGTTTAGTTTTGAACCTTTGCCACACATCTTGATCTGATTCTAGTTATCATCATTGAGATGTGTCCTTCCCAATCCTTATAATTTTTAAGACATATAATTCCTACATCAACAAAATTGTATAAATCATCAAACAATACTAGATTTCTAGCTTGATTGAGACATCATGTTTTTCCTTGAATAATTTTATGCATATTTAATTTATCTTACATCTACATCAGTCCTTGTAACCTACGTACCACACATCTTGCATATCATGGTGTTATACAACAAATAGTTTCTTGTGGCATATTTTTAATGTATGGGGCACATTGGTACCCTAGTTCCTTATAAATTGGTGTATAAGATCTAGTGCCATATCAAATAAGTATTTCTTAATCCAATGAAACATAATGATGCATTTCATCCATCTCTCTTCCTCTTTCAATTGTCTATTCATCCTCCCATCACCTATCCCTTACCCCCTTTTATCCATAATCTTGCATCCACTTATCCATTTCTACAACATACCCATGTTCTCCCAAACCCACATGTACTCTCGAGAGAGAATCCTCATCTTATCTTTGTTCCTATTCACTCCTTCAATGTTCGGGGTATCTTCCCTAATCTAACTATTTTCTTCCAATTGCTATATTTTAATCTTCTTTGAGATGATGCTACTTCATAACACCATCTCAAAGAGGGGTAAAATCAAGACAACTAAAATTTAGGTCTCATCATTACCTTATTTTTTTATAATTTATTTAATAACCCTAGTTATTATTTACTCTATAATTGATCACATTTTTATCCCTTGATTAATTAGAAATATTTTATTATTAGTTAATAAAATCACTATTTATCCACTATTCATCTAATCATTCGTCACATATAGTAAAGCTTAGTTAAAAATAAATCTAAAATTATTGGTCTAAGTCCCCTATAATCATCCCAAAAAGTTAAATAAATATCTTATTTTTTAATTGCTTATTTTCTACAATTTTTATTAACTGGGTTAATAATATCTAATAGCTTTAACCCTCCTCTTGCACACACTAAAATTGGTCAAGCTCTTTTCAAATTATGTACGCGTCCCTAGATGTGTACATAAGTATGGTTCTTTTTAGATGTGAGATAGCCTTAGTACCATGCCACATGGGTAAAATAGCTTGCCCATTCCTCAAGGGTACGCAAAATTACTCATTACATCTTGTCCATCCAATATTCCCAAGGATAATATCCACCCTTGATTTTCTCCTCAATCCCTTTCCCTCTATCTCTTCTAGCCAAATGAGAACATGTGTCCTCTTCTTATCTTTTAATGGTTCTAAACCATTGCAATCTATTGATCTCATTTTTAAAAATCTCAGCCGTCCATTTTCCTCTCTAAATATCTATAAATTGAAGACCACCTCTAGCCATTTCTAAGATTCCATGAAATTCAATATTATGTTGATAGCAATAGAACCCATGGAAAACCATCCTTGAGCATAATTGTCATACCATGGTACAACAAGTGTTAAATTGGTGAGACATTTTATGTTTTCATCATGTTTCATTTACTCTTATGCTTAATATAAGTGTTGTATTTATGTTGATAGAATAGGTTAATATCATTGTAGCTTGTCTTTGCATGCTCAAAATTTTATGTACACTAGAGACATCATAGCTCAATTTAATTTTTTTGGATTTGAATAAATTGTGTGGAATAATGGTAAGCTCAATTTATTATCTTAATAGATTTTTTTTGAATTTGAGCAACAAATTTTGTCCACTACTTTTTTTCAATTATGTTACATATTGAAAGAGAAATAGTTAGTTAAATTTGAACTAGAAACTTAGCAATAGATATCTAAGAATATTAGTAAGAAACTAGATAAAGGATATGAAAATAATTTATAAAAATACTATATATATGTATGTATGTATATATGTATGTATGTATGTATGTATGTATGTATATGTGTGTATATATGTATGTATAAATATATATGTGTGTGTGTATATGCATATGTGTGTGTGTGTATCTTCCAAATGAAGGAGTAAAAGAGATGGTTAGTAATCCTAAAGAGGATAAATTTGGTTTTGAGTGTAATAGTATTTTTTAATTTATGTTTCATTACATATCATAAGATCAATGTTGTATTTAAGAATTGAAATGATAGGGTTGATATGGAGTTTATTGGAAATTTATGAAAACAATTAAAAATGGAGAACACACAATTGCAATTTTTAGAGAAAAAAGAATTGGAAAATTTGAGGGATTTTTTTTTAGTTTAGGAAGAGTTTTGGAAATCGTACTTCCAAGCCTCATTGTTCTTTCATATCACTATTGAAGTAGTTAGCAAAAAAATTCCAAAAAGTGCATATATAGGCTTATAATATATAGTTATAAGATATAGAGTGGAGTGTGGAGAATGACCTATATAGAAAAAAAAAGGATTTTTTTTTTTGTAAGTTTAGTTGAAGAACACAACAATATTGAAGCAATTGAGAGAAATCTTGGGTGTCATTGAATTGTGAATTCAAGCTTAAGGGAGGTTGTTGGAATACGATGCTTTCCATCCAATCCACCAAATAGTTCTTGAGCAATAAGTTTGGCCCTATGCTTTAGGGTGAGTATATAAACAATTAATAAATACAAAATAATCCATACAAATGGATTTATTGATATAGAAAAATGTATAATATTTTAAATGGATGTAGGATTTGCTTAAAGGGTCTAGAATAATATGAAGTTGTATAGAATGTATAGATAAATAATCATAATATATATTCTCTTTTGTATAATTACAAACATTTAACAATAGTTTTAACATTTACTAAAAATGCATATATTTCATATTAAGTTTAGATCATAAGCATATGTAAAAGATGAAGAAAAATACAAAGTAGTAACAATAATATCATGTTAAGAATTTTTTTTATTAAATTTTTGTGTGGATGCCAATCTATAAATGTATTTTTATTATTTTGTATATACACTCAAAACAACAATTAATATTTCATTATAATTATTTAAAATAAGACACATGGATTTCACCAATATAATTATAATTAAACTAGATAATAAAAAAGTATCTATTGATGTCACTTTGACTTCAACTTTAAAGTTTAAGAAAAAAAAATTAAAAATAAATGATAAACAAGAATACAATCATCTATTTTAATGAAAATTATATATCTAAAGATTAGAATTGCACAATAAATTTCACCGAGCTATTATAAAGAAGTTAATAACATATCAACGCTCTATACCTGATTAAAGAAGCTATCTTTCTTCTATATCAATTTAACATTTACTTATTGCTTATGTAAGTCACCTTGTTATGTTAGGCTCTAGAGTCTATTAAGAAATAATCTTTCTAACACATGAACAATGTGATTTTCATAATCAATATTAGCCCTAACTTTTATTTAAAATGAGTTGCGTTCCCTGTTAGACCTCTATTTGCTTAGATTCCATCTCTCGACCGTCTGACATGCTGGAAGTTTGATCGCCATCTGCTACTCGATTTTCTCTATAGTAATACCGAGATGCACAGAACATGAAATAGAGCACGTTGATGCCCTCTATCGCTGACGAGAGCCAGTAGAAATAATCGAGTCGGCCCCGGTTGAGGTTATCGTCAAGCCAATCGGTCTTCCCCTTACCACCCGTGGTTCTGTGAATGAGCGAGATAAAAATGGCGCTTAAATAGTTCCCCACCGCATACATGCATGAGGCCAGCGCTAAAGCCGTGCTACGCAAGTTGGGCGGAAACTCGTTATAGAAAAAGTTCAAATAGCCCACCGCGTGAAAGCAACTGGCCAGACCCTGAATACAAAACTGAGGGACAAGCCAAAACACAGAAATTGGAACTACGGCCAAGGGGTCGTCCAGGAGCCCGTGGCTTTTCGCCACGTTCCGTCTCTTCACTTCAACGAAGCCGGCTACCAACATGGAGAACGCTGAAATAGCGTAGCCGATACCCATTCTCTGAAGTGGCGTGATTCCCCTTTCATGTTTTGTGACCCGTCTGGTAAGTGGTACCAACACTCGGTCGTAGAGTGGAAGCCATGTGATCACTACTAATAATAAGAAAACATCGATGGAAGCGGCGGGTATTTTGAAACTGGTAGAGGCCAGGCGTCGATTCATTGTGAGGGCCTGGAAAACGGCAAAGTCTTGTCCTGCGATTGAATCGATAATTAAGCAGGAGTATATTGGTAGAATTGCGAAGAGGACTTTCAAATCCTCTACTTTGTGGATAGAAGAGAGGCGCCAGGGCCTAGCAATGGAACCGTCTGCTTGGATGTCTCCATCTGTCGGTATGGCGGCCTTGTTTAGGAACCTGGTTTTCAAATTGAAAAACGAGAGGAAGGTGAGTAAAGGGAGTGAGGTCCCTATTGGGTTCAGGGAAAGAAGATAAATTAATAATAAAGGTTGTAAACAGTGGGTGCAGGTGATTTAAAAAGTATATTTTAAATTTTATTTGAAACCACATTAATAGATCTTACAAAGATAAATCACAATAATAAATGATTTAAACAGAACATTCTAAGATTTTACTTGGTTTTGTAGTGCGTTTAAAATCAGGTTAATAGATGGATCTTATTGAAGAAAAATTATGATAATAGATAGTTTAAACAACACACTCTAAACTTTGATTTGCTTAAATGGTTCATCTGAAATCACATTCATAGATGGTTGAAAAAGAACACTCTAAGCTTTAACTTGTTTAAGTCATTTATGTGATTGCAAAAAACTACCTAAACGCATAAAAAATTAAAATATATTATTTAAACTTATCATTAAAGATGTTGCATTGAATAACCACACAATGTACCTGTTGTATAAACTCTTCCACAAAAATGTATGATTTGATAAATACTAGGTATCTGAATTTACATGTAGCAGGAACTTTGGGCTGCTCTGGTCGGTATAAACCACACTAATAGATGGTTTAAACATAACACTTTAAGATTTCACGTGTTTTTATAGTTAGTTTGAAATCAGTTTAATAGGTGGATCCTATTGAAGAAAAATCACGATAATAGATAGTTTAAACAGCACACTTCAAACTTTGATTTATTTAGATGATTCATCTCAAATCACATTAATTTTAAACTTCACTGAAAATAAATCACATTAATAGATGATTGAAATAAAAACTGTAAACTTTATCTTGTTTAAGTGATTTGTATGATTTCAAATAAACCACCTAAACAAGTCAGAATTTAAAATATATTATTTAAAATTCACTTGAATAACCCCACAATACCCCTGTTGTATAAACTCTTCCAAAAAGAATGTATGATTTGATAAATACTAGGTACCTGAATTTAAGTGTAGTTGGAATTTTTAGGCCGGTTTGGTCGGAATAAAACAATGCCGGATCAGAGGGCAGAGGTAGATTCCTTTTCTTGATGAATGCCACGATTATCTGTGCGATACCCGTGAAAGGACTGCCCTGTGGAACTTCACGGTGGAAAATGGGCGTTCCAACAATGAAGGCAATAACTGACACTAGCATGAAAAGAGCACAGACACCAAAGCCCAAGCTCCAACTCACGTTGCTCTGAAGGTAAACAATAGCAGTGCCGGCCACCAGTACGGTCCCGGCGTTTGCAAGGTAATACCAATTAAAGAAACTCTGTAGACTTTTCTTTTGTTGGGGTGCTTCTGTTCCTTTCTCTTGAAACTGGTCTGCTCCGAACGCTATTGCACATGGTCTTACTCCGGCTGACCCAATGGACATGAATATTAACGCCACCACAAGAAAACACATCTGTTCTATGGAAGCACTTTTGCATTCTTCAAGCTTTGCCTGCGAGTCACTGCAGTGTGGCGGTCGCAGTGCCGGAACTAGAGCCGTGAGAGTCCAAAGAGCCATTCCCTGCACATTAATTAAAATACTTATCATGGAAACCCAAACTATTAATTAAAATCATAAATTTTAGTGCTTGGAATTGTAGAGTCTTTACTGGTTTTGTGGGGTTTTCCCCGTGACATTATTCTATTGGTTCTCATTTTGTCATTTCTTTTTACTTACATGAACTTTAAACCATTAAAAAGTGATAACTATGGAGAAAATTTGAGGTTATCCTTACGATAAAATATGAAAGAGAGCCAATGACTATGGTCAGATATCGGCCGATATAAGCATCTGCAAGAAAGGCTCCACCGAGGGTTGCAAAGCTTGTTGTACCAGACCAAATATTCAGAATATTTACAATTCTAACTATCTCCATGTTGTATTTCGTTTTTAAATAGATCGACATATTAGGCAGCAGCCCAGCAACTGCTAGCTTCTCGCAGCTCTCATTTCCTGTGCATAAAATCTCTTAAAACTTTTCAGCAGCATATTTTATTGTTTACAAATCCTAAATCCCATAAAACATAGATTTCAAACTGCAGACCAATAAATTAATGAGCAGCACCCTCAGAAAAGTTAATACCAGTGGCAAAAAAAAATTTAGAAGAAAAATAACAAGCTTACCGATTATATAAGGCATGGTTTTCCAGCCTCCTTTTGTTCTCCTTTTACAGACCTCTTTATCTTCATCATCAACACTCGTCACAGCATTCGTTGTTGTGCATGGCAGAGCAAAGCAATTAAAGTGATTAAGAATGGGAATATTACGCCAAGATTTCTTCTCTGCCATTCTTCAAATTGCTCAACACCAAACTCGCAATTGCTGAGAAGCTTTTGTAGCAGGCATGACAGAGCTCATCAAGAAGCTCACTATTTATATTACTGTAAATATCCTTCATACCGTCACCATCGAAATGCTAAACCATAACATCCCAGAAAGGTCACAATTAGATGGGTATTCTGTATATCTTAGAAATAAAGATACTAACTAACTTCACGTTCTTCCACCAACATAATAATAATATGGCCGGCTTAATATTAATATGCTTCTCTTTCTTCCTGCCACTGGAAAAAAATAACAGAGAAATATTCAAGTGTTTGGCCGACCATAAGTAGAAAATGGTATATTCATGTCCTACTTAAGGGGCGTGGATTCCGTTTTATTCGGCGTGGGATGGATTTCATCTCGAATATTTGGTCGATATTCCGAACAACAATAACATCCAAGAAGATGCAAACTAACGTCACGCTCTTCGATCTCTGAAGAACCAGAAAAAACTTATTAAACCGGCGTAATAGTAAGACCGTTCTCGTTTTATAGTCGAAAAATATTCATTATAATGTATTTTATTTTCTTAGAAAATTCATTATTCGACAAATTTGTTAATTAAAGCGATAGACTATCTATATTCTTAATTATTTTGTGAAAAAGAGTATATAACTCATAAATGTTCTTTAATAAAATAATCATATTAATATCATATATATATATATACATTCTAGAAAGAACGTAAGTTATTATAAGATTCAAATTTAAAATTATAAATAAAGGTTTGAAAGAATCTACAATGTAATTATTGTTTTAGACATTTAAAATTGATCATTTGATTAATTTATCTTTAATTTATTCAATTTATTATCTTGTATATTAATTAAATAATGATTCTATTATTTAACTAATATTCACTTCTTGATATTCATTCAATTTAATTCCTTATATCACCCCTAAATTCTAAGATAAATAATAAAATTTAATTATTTTTCTATGACCATCCTACCTTAGCTCTTCACTCCCATAAATTAAATATCTCCCTCACAAGTTCCATCCTCCATCAATTTTATTAGCTTCCCTAATCTAATCTTAATATATCCCTTAATCATTTGCACACAATGAATCCTTAATTAAGTGAGGTCAACACCCCCCATCAAATCATGCACATATAGTGTTTTGTTTGATCATTATGTTGTTTTATTTTATTGCAATTCCATTCACCTTGACATAATTTTTATGCACAATTTTTTCGCACATTTGGTGGGACCCATGTCATAGGTCAACTAATCAAAATTTGTGTGTTTGGAGTAATTTTTACATTTGTATGTTTCAGAAAGGTGAATGTGTTGTTATTTAGATGAATGTGATCATACAAAGGTAAATGTGTGAGGAAGTAAAATAAGCTTTGTGTGTTACAAGAACTAGGTGAATCATGAAAATAATGCCATGTGGCATATCAAGCATTGTTGGTGATAATGGAACAATTTGTGGACCCCACCACTTCCACGTGGCAAGTTTTTGAATCATTCCATTGTTTCATGGAGCCTCTAAAGGTGGGCCCACAATCATCCTATGAAAGCACAAAAGAGAGCCACATAGAATTTCCCTAATACTATTCTACCAACTTCACCCAATAGGCACCACATGACATTCATTCATTGGCTTTCTGCGATTTTGTGGAGAATTTTTATAAAGGCCAGAATCATGAGAAGGTGACAAGTGTCAAGTATTCAGCTACTAGAAGGACACGTGTTGATCTCTCATATTTCTCAATAAGTTTTTCTTATAATAAAAGGGTCTTAAAGCACAATCATTTGATGCCACGTGGCATGATCTTAAGGGGTTTTTGTTGTTACACAAGATATTTTCCATGGCTTGATCTTGAGGCAATGGAAGCGTGAAAATCTGCCACGTGGCTAAAAGAAACGATTTATCCTAACAACTTATCTTATGTTGATCTATAAAGGTAGTCCTACATGGAAGAATTTTATTGGTCAAATATATTTTCAATGCATGTCAAGAAATATTCAAATTGGCCAGATCTATTGTAGTTGTTATATCATGTCTTTTGTTCGAAGATCAATGATTCACGTTCAAACTAAAGAAAGGGTAGATATGTGCTTTGGCTCACACGCATTGAGTAATGGCTAAAAAGATGCATTTCAGGCCAGTAATTAATACTTTTTTGAAATAGTCATATTTTCTAGGGTTTTAAAGCATCATAATAAGGTTGTGTCAAAACCCTAAATGCTTGTCTAAATATTTTGCATTTTATTTATGTTTTCTTATTGACCGCTTGCTTCGATATCCTAGTCACTTAAGTATTTATTCATTTCTTTTATTCTATTTCCCAACTAGCCCCCTTTTATCGCTTACTTGTTTTATATCCTAGTGCACTTTAAAAAATATTTAAAACACATGCTTCAATTCATTATTCAAGAAATTTTATTATTAATGGACCCCACTTGAGACACTTGTCATCTTCTCTTTCCAATGCTAATCCCTTTTGCACCGTAATTTCTAACACCCAGTGCATTCAAGTAGAATGTGCTAAGTAGTATCAGCAAGAAAGTGGATGTGTGTTTTCTTCTGGTTACGGCGCATCTTTTCTTCATACTACAATTATTTATTTACAACACATACATAAAACACAATGGCTTGACCTTCTTTAAATTTATGGGATACATGGTGTTTGGTGATTATAGCGTAGAATTCCTTCATACTAAATTCTTTGATTATATGTGCAAAGGAAAAATGTGCTATCCTTGTACATTTTAAAAGGCTAATACTTGTCAAGTTTCCATTGAAGTAATTTGCAACTTATTTTTGCAAAATAAATATTCTCCATTCAATGCATCAATACTTTGGCAACTAAAAGACAAGGGGACACATGTTCATTACTCATTTCAACACATAGTGCTAATACACCACAATTTCACCTAAATGTTTTCAAATCATTTATGTTGTAGTGTAGCAACGGAAAAAATATTCCTTCTACTTTTCCCCTACTTGTTTGGGCCCTCCTTGTGAACTAGGCTTAATATTGCCTTGATTTAGTATTGTAATGTGTTTAACACATTCACATTAGGTGTTGGACCCTTGTCAACTAATGAACATAAATGGTACCTTGCTAAAGCGTTGTGAAGTTTTGTAACACACTTTCACACTTTTTTAAGGTTTTATTAATTAATTAAACCTAATAAACCTCTTTTAAATCAAAATAGACCTTAATCTTGCCTTATTTGGAGTATTATAAAGTGTTGTAACACACTTTCACACTTTTATAGGCTTGACATTAATAATTGGTCTTTCTTATGGTTTAACTAGCCCTATTTTGCATCCAAATGCCTCATTTAATGCATATTTTTGAGGATAATCTTGACACCAATCATTACCCAATCACAATTCAAGTGTTTTGGGTTTTAATGGCCTAGATTTAGTGATCTGGGACTCATTCGCCACCTTGGGCAAATGAGTCCCACCTAGATCTTTTGGTCTTGAACCTGGTTTCACACATTTCTAAGCATTTTTTAAAATAGTCCAAAAAATTAGGCCAAGTGGGACTCATTCACCACCTTGTGCAAATAAGTCCCATGGGCGAATGAGTCCCATGGGTGAATGAGTCCCATGTGGACCAAAATAAAAATTAATTCAAATTATTGGCAGGATTATATCCTCCTAGATCTAATGTCAGCTTGTAGTGTTGTAATTTTGAGAATTCTTGCATAAATAAGTATAAATACAAGGTTCTTTCACTCATTTTCATCCTCACATCCCAAACATTCAAGTATTCATCCTTATAGAAAGTTTGAGTTCACAAGAGAATTCAAGGGTAGATTATCAAGCATTTTAGAGCAGCATTCAAAAATTAATTATCATGTCAAAGATTTCATGCATCATGTTTGTTATTGTGCTAACAATTGTGATGTAGGTTTTTCATGATACAAGCAAGTGTTTCATTCAATATCTATCACCTTCAAGATAGAGTCAAGATCTACATCCATTACAACCATATCAAGCATATTTGCAACATTTTATTATAAGGGTTTGGTGAGTTGCAAGATTGTTATTTGTTAACTCATCATTCTCCATTCTCATTTGATTTTATTTCAAGGATTGATTTACAAAACGGGGGTTGATCAAGGCAAACCCCTTTCTACTAACCCCCCAACATTTTTCCCTCTCCTTTGAGTGTGATTTGTAGGTCTAGGTTGTAGATTTCCTAAGGAGCAAGATTGGAGAAAAGTTGTCAAGGAGATAAAAATTTGTCAAAGTTGTCATCAAGCCTTAGAGAACCTTGGAGATCACCTATAGGTTGCAAATCCTAGGTGCACACATTCTCTTATGTAGCTTTTTGTTCAATTTCATTTACTTTTGTAGGTCATTTTGTAGGTCATTTCATTGAATTAGGGTTTATTGTTCCATCTTGCATTTCATTTTCCTTTCCAAGTCTTAACTTGGTGGTGAACCCCTTATTAGTTTCCATTAAGCCCCTAGGACAACCCTATCACAAGATTTCTTTCTCTTTTGCATTCAGATATCTAGGGTTACCCTTAAATGTAGTGGTGGGAAGTGGGTATTCTCTAGGTCCTAAGTCATATGATAGCATCCAAACCCAATATTCCATACACCCCAGCTAGATCTGCTGACCATCCATCATGTTGTGACAATTCAAGATCGATGGATGAAATTCAAAGTTGGAAATGACTACTTGGAGACAAATAATTTCATCCACACAGACCATTAATATGAAAATTAAGGCCCAACCACTATTTTTTTAAAGAAATAGATACAATATTTTCTATATCATTGTAACTAAAGTATTTTTAAAACCAAACGAGAATTTGAGATCTTGGAGAAAGTTGTGTAGATGAAAACTAGGGTTTCCAAGAAAATTCTCAGGTAAGGCATTATGGTTACTTCTATGAACCTATAATTTTCAAAAAATTGTTTGGGGTTTCTTTAAAGGGGTTTTAAAAAGGTTTTTACTTTTCTATTCTAATAGTGAAAAGGAATTAAAATACTAGGTTAATTAAAAATTATTTCCAAAAAACCCTAGTTGTTTGAGAACTTCAAAATGAGTGATTGAAACACTATGTCAAGGGGAGTACAAATATTTCTCTAAGATGAATTTGTAGTGTAGGAAAATGTATCCCTTTAAATTTTCACACTTGTTTGGGCCCTCCCTATTAAAATCAGATTCATTTATGCCTTATTTGGTCCTATTTTGCATCCACAAGCCTTATTAAATGCATTTTTTTAAGGATAATCTTGACACTTAACAAATGATAAATCATAATTCAATGTTTGAGGTTATGTGTTCCAGATCTAGTGATCTGGGACTCATATGCCACCTTGGGTATATGGGTCCCACCTAGGTCCCGGGGCCTAATTTTAAATGTTGCATTGAACTTAACACTTCTAGAAAAAAAATTCCTAGGTTTTCCATTGGGACTCATATGCCCAACTTGGCATATGAGTCCCGCTTTAACTTGGACCTACTTTGTTCATGTGAAAGGGGTAATTTATCTAACTAGTTCATTTTTAGCTAGTTCTCCACTAAAGTCATCTTCACACTAGCTTAACTTTACATAGGGATAAGGTGGTTGAGCCTTTAATGACATGAGTTGTCACACCTCATAGGATGCCAACACATGTCATGATTTGGTAGAATCTATCTCTCCCCTTGACCTATATAACCAAGGCATTTCCTTTCTAATCTCAATTCTCAAGATGAATATAGCTTTACATTCTTTAGAGGAATATAGTTTATTCCTCCTCATATTTTTGGTTTTGCTTTCCTTCAGTCATTACATTCTTGGGTAGGCTAATTAGGAAATTTCACATGGTATCAGAGCCAAAATTGAGTTGTGGGTTAGCATTTCTTTAAGAAATCTAAGTGTAAAGCTTTTTTTTTTCAAAAAAATTGAATATGCTCTTCTCTTGAATCCCTAGATGGTCTAGAGAATCAAAAAGGTGTGAAAAAAATCACTTTATGGGGGTCTCATACATTGAATTATCAGTTACAAGTCTTTTGAAGCTTCCTCGAGAGATTATGAGCTCACCATTGAGTTCAGAGCAGCTGAGACAATCAAATTTTCCCTTTATTTCACCTGAAATGAACAGTGAAGGCTAGATCTACAACAATTTGAAGTGAGAGGTTCATTGCCAGATTCGGCAAGGAGCCATCATTTCAGAGAATTTTGGGTCAAATCTAACCCTGCCATCACGCTTAGAAGGCTTGAAAACCATAAAATTGACTATCAAACATCAATTTTGGACAAAGTTGTTAAGTAAGGATTTTTTTTTTGTCTAGGGAGCCATTTGGCCCCCATCAATACATTAATTTAGAAAATAATATTTTTTATTCTAAAATAAAATTAAAAAAATTGTTTTAAAATAATTTTTTTAAAAACAATTTGCAAAAAAAAAATATATTTTTTTCTTTTTAAACCAAAAAAATATTGCAAAAAGCATAGGGGAGAAGACCCAGTATCCACCAGGGCTAACTTCGTGCAACCATACAATCTAAACCATACGTCAAATTGAAAAAAAAATTATGGGTTTTTTCGCTCACGAGTTAAGAGCTTATAACTAAGGTTTTGGCTTTTGGGCAATTCAGTAGAGTGTGGGAGCATTGGATATGCGCGTGAAGGTCAAAAAGACACCTTTTAGAGGTGTTGTCTGCTCCCTGCCACCTAACGTCCCAGTACCCACCAGCTATAACCACCAATTTTTTTTTTTAAAAACACCTAAATATATCACTATTAACATTTAAATAAAACTATTATATCATTCAAATCCGCTCAAAAGTCAATGGGTCTAATTCACGTTGGCACCTTAAAAAATCAATTTTGTGCCCATAAAAAATCACTCCTACATATTAATCTCCCTACTTTAGCACCAGACACTAAACACATTACACCCTAATTAATCTTCATTTGGGGTCTGATTTAAGCATATGACTAATGTTTTTTTTAGTGGGCATGCCATTATTTTCCATCATTTTATCGTGCACGCTCTGTGGAAGGTTCTCACGATGATGGAAGCAAATGATGACTAGTCTCCACGGCTCTTGCATGCCTTCAGGTAACATCAAACATCATTTTCTTTTGAATATGCAAACAATGGTACCGGTTAATCATTTTCTTGCATCTTTCATGACCCATGAAGGGTTTATTCGATGATTGAAAAATTATTACTGCTTGTTTATGAAATAAATCATTCCTCTTACATGCATTTTCATCGTGTGCTATTTGATTTTGTTGGGTCATGGTGCTGGTGTTTTACACATGGGTTTTTTTGGGGTTAAATGATTTCCTCTCCTCATTTTACCGCACACTTTTAGCCTGGTAAAGTCAATTGTATCATGATTTTGTTTGCATAAATGATAGGGGAATTTCGCGGGTTTGAGCACATGTCTGCAAAAAATGATTAATGGTCTGTATCAACCTTTTTATAAAAAACCCATGTGAATACGAGCATAAATCAGCAAACCCATTTAGTATACACCATTTTTGCGAAAACCCTTGCTTTGTTTTTCCAAATACGGGTTTTTTTGGGGTTAAATGATTAAATACGACCTGGTAAAGTCGATTGTATCATGATATTGTCTCTAGAAATGATGAGGAATTTCGTGGGTTTTGACCACATGTCTGCAAAAAATTATTAATGGTCTGCATCGACCTTTTTATCAAAAACCCATGTGAATACGAACATAAATCGGAAAACCCATTTAGTATACACCATTTTTGCAAAAACCCTTGCATTATTTTTCCAAATATGGGTTTTCTTGGGGTTAAATAATTAAATACAACCTGGTAAAGTCGTCTGTCTCATGATATTGTCTCAAGAAATGATGAGCAATTTCGTGGGTTTTGACCACATGTCTGCTTCGACCTTTTTATAAAAACCCAGTACACAATGGGAAAAAATTGACAAACTCATTTAAAATGCATGTGTATTTGTGAAAACCCTTGCTTGGTTTTTTCCAAATTTGTGTGCTTAATGAATTTATCTCATGAAACCCTTGCCTAGAATATTTCGCATCTATGTGAAAACACACTTTTGTATTCCTCCGAGTGAGGAATTACTGTTATGAAACCCTTCATTAATTTCTTGTACACATTTATAAAAACCCAAGTGTGTAATCGATCTACTTCTATTAAAACTAATATCCTATTGTTGAATATAGCACAGCTTCTTTCATTTACTGTACAATGTGCTTTGTACATTCTACTTATAGTTATTTTAATGAGTTGTGCATTTAACATTTATATTTATGCATTGTCTTTTTACTTTACTTTATAAGTAAATGAAGGTCTTTTTTGTTGTCTTTACAAGATCTACAAAACGAATTCTCCTAAGTTTTGCAGCAATTCTTTTATATCATTTACTACGTTTTCTTTGGCTATCCAATACAACAAACTAGTATTTTAATACATTTCCTTTGGCTGTCCAATACAACAGACAAGCATTTATTTATATTTTTATACTTTCCATTGCACATATAGTAAGCCAACATACATATATTTGTCATTTTACATTTTGTGTCTCTTGTTCATTCAACAAATCGATATATATGTGTGTATCATTTGCCTATCCTTTGGCAATGCAAACAATGGTACTAGTTAATCATTTTCTTCTGCATCTTATTGAATTTGTAAAAGAATGTGTACAATGTTATTTATATATATATATATATATATATATATACCTATAAAACACACATTAAGCAGTGTGTTTCAAATTGTAAATGAATCTGTGCAATGTTTTATACATTCATTTACAAATTATGTGTCTATTGTCTCTTGTTCATTGAGCAGATTGATATATATGTTTGTTTCCTTTAACTATCCTTTGAAAATGCAAATAATGGTACTGGTTAATCATTTTCTTCTGCATCTTTCATGACCCGTGAAGGGTTTATTTGATGATTGAAAAATTATTATTGCTTGTTTATGAAATAAATCATTCCTCTTACACACATTTTTGCCATGTGCTATTTGATTTTGTTGGGTCATGGTGCTATTTTTTTCTCCCACATTGCATGTATGTATGCATGTATATATAAAGTTGTATGTCCATGGTGTGAGTTAACAACAAACATCATTCTCCTTTCAAAGTGTATGTATGTATGCATTTACATACATATATATGTATGCATGTATGCATGTGCATACATACATACACATACATACATGCATACATACATATATATGTGTATGTATGTATGTATGTATGCACATTGTACACATTCTTTTACAAATTCAATAAAATACAGAAGAAAATGATTAACCAGTACCATTGTTTGCATTTTGAAAAGGATAGTTAAAGGATACATACATATATATGAATCTGCTCAGTGATTGTATGTGTATGTATGCACATACATACATATATATGTGTGTATGTATGCATGTATGTATGTATGTATGCATGCACATTCATACACACATATATATATGTGTGTATGAATGTGCATACATACACACATATATATGTATGTATGTATGTATGCATGTATGTATGTATGTGTATGTATGCACATACATACATATATATATATGTGTGTATGTATGTGCATTCGTATAGTATCTTTGTATGCACATACATACACACACATATATATATATATGTATGGTATGTATGCACATACATACATATATATGTGTGTATGTATGTGCATACATATATACGTATGTTTGTATGTATATACATACATAAATACATACATATAGATATTTATGAATGTATGTATGTATCTATGTCTGTATGTATGCACATACATACATACATACATACATATATTTATGATTGTATGTATATATTTATGAATGTATGTATGTATGTATGCACATACATATATATACCTTCCATCGTCATGAGAACCTTCCAGAGAGAGCGTGAGGTAAAATGATGGAAAATAATGGGGTACCCACCAAAAAAAGCATTAGTCATATGCTTAAATCGGACTTCAAATGAAGATTAATTGGGGTGTAATGTGTTTGGTGTTCGGTGCTAAAGTAAGGAGATTAATATGTAGGAGTGATTTTTAATGGGCATGAAATTGATTTTTTAAGGTGCCAACGTGAATTAGACCCATTGAATTTTGAGAGGATTTGAATGATATAATAGTTTTATTTAAATGTTAATAGTGACACATTTACGTGTTTTTTTTGCTTTGCAATGTATATCCGAGAATTTTTGCAATATATATGTATGTATATGTTTATATGAATACATGCATGTATGCTTGTTTTTCTATGAATGTTTACATGTATGCTTATGTTTGTATGACTATATGAATGCATACAAACATGCAAAAAATCACAGATATATAAGGCTCCCCAAATAAACATCAAATCTAAATATAATGCTGAATTCAGTCATATCATCTCTAAAAACCTACGTAAGTGGTAGCTACAAATTCAAATTCTATAACAAATTCAAATTTGAAACACAACAATCAAATTGAATGCATTGAATTGTCGGATTCAAATTTCTAAATAAGAGGGACAACATTCACAATGAATCTCCCCTAGTAATATCCTCTCCATACTACAGACCATTGAATGCCATCCTTTGCACATTCCTCATATATCCAAGGTTGATGAGAAACAATGAATATAAGTTGAATAAATCTTGGTATACAATTCTATTAACATTTATATATTTTTACATATATTTATCTATTCCATATGGATCTTTTAATATGTTGAACTTGATTAATTATGTGTTGTTGTACATGCCTTATTTCAAATGTTGTTTGATGTTTGTATGTTAGTAGCCTCAGTTGTGACTACCCGTGGTTGTAAATATTTTCTTGCAGGCACGAGAGAACAAGGAGTAGTGGTGCAACAATGTTCAGGGTGGGAAGTTTGGTAAATGTGTTTGTCAACACACCAAATACTTAAAGATTTTTTGTTCAAATGGTTATATGTTTCAATTATTTTTCTATATTGTTCACTAACTAGTATGTCGTTTTATTTATTTCAATAACTATTGTCCATGTTTTATTGTTCTATTATATTTGTTTTTTCTAGCAGGCATGTAAAATGGCTAGGAGGTTTTAAAGAGCATGTCAAATTGCAAGATTACATTTCAAGTAAAGTCTTTCAAGACTTTACTTTGGTTGTGACCTAGTAGACATAGTGTTCATTTATAATGCTCATTTTTCATATTCATTGTAAACTTACATTTAAAATTTATAATTAGATTGATTTCCAAGTGTAGGTGTTGAAAATTTTATAATTTCAAATAGATTAATTTTTGGATATGTTTCATATAGATGTATAGATATATGTATGCATATACTTAGTTGTGAATACATACGTACATATATGTATGTATGTATGTATGTATATACATACATACATATATATATATATATATGTTTACATATGTGTATGCATGTATACACAACTAGGAAGGTTATAAAGAGTATTCCAAATTAGAAGATGACATTTCAGATCAAGTCTTTCAAGAGTTTACTTTGGCTATGACCTAGTAGATGTTGTGTTCATATATGATCATTTTTCTTATTCATTGTAAACTTACACTTACAATTTACAATTAGATTGATTTCCACTTACACTTATAGTTACAATTTATGGATATGCTACATATACATGTATAGTAATATATATATGTATGCATATACTTAGTTGTGTATACATATATATATACACACACAAACACACACACAACTATGTATACACATACATAGTATATATATTTATATATGTACATAGTTTTCTTAACTTCAATTACATACATTTCTTAATGTACATTTATATTTTCAACAATGTTAGTTAGATGAATACAACAAACACATATCCAACAAAATGATAGATGAATACAACCAACACAAAATCAATTTTGAATCACAAAAGAATATATCATTAACTTTAAACATGATTAAGACACCATAAATATGATTAAGACAAAGTTGGAAAGAAGACAAGGAGTCTTCAGTCTTACAAAAAAGATACTCGCAGATATCAAAGTATATAAGTTGACTACAAACTACCATTCAGCTCTACAAAATTAGACAGTACTATCCTTTGGCTATCCAATACAATAGACTACTATCCTTTGGTTGTCCAATACAATAGACTAACATTCAATTTTACAAAAAACACTCTAGAACACTTCGAGATCAAAAGGTTGACAACAAAAACTCCTAATCAGACATCCATAGATCTAATTAAGAAGTGGTGTGTCCTTGAGGGCCACCTGACTCTGCATCAACTGGAGAAGATGTTAAGGACTACAGATGTTTCTATATGGTACTTGCAATGCATGATTTGCCTCTGGAGTGAGTTGTAACTATGGAGAGTAGTCTTCAGAAGATCCATTTTGTACGCTGCTAAGAGCAGCAAAGGCTGGAGCCAAAATGTTAACCATTTCCCTTAAAATTGGATGTTGACTTGGAAGAGGAGTTGTAGGAGTACTCTTACTTCTATTTCTTTCTGCTCTTTCTATCTACTTTTGGTTTTCCTTCAACTGTCAAGCAATCTTTGCTTTCTCCCTTTGAAGCTCCTTTTGATGTCGTTGCCTCAACTTCTCCTCTGCAATTTTCTATTTTTTTGCAGCACGCTCCAATCTCTTTGCCTCCCTTTGTGTGAGGATTGCTTCTCTTTTTTCCTTCTTTTCAGCCATTTGCTTCCTTTTCCTTTGCTGCAATTCTTCATTTTTTCATTTTTGTGCCTCTTGTTCATTCAACAAATTGAAGAAATCATCTGATGTCAAAATTTGAGACTGCCTACTAAGGCATAGGACCCCATTGCGACCTGTATTAGATGATTGGTGCACCCTTTTCATTGGGAGTTGCAAAAAACTGCTTCTCTCGCCTACTAGTTGTTGATCATTGACTTGTGTGCATGGCACATAGTCGGCCTCTTCGTCACTTGAGTCATTACCTTCGAGTCCATCCTCATCATCATTTTCAGCCTCCCAATTTCTCCCAGTTGTGAAGTAATGGATGACATCTTCAGGATCAACATCTGGTGGTGATGGCATGGACAACCCTTCATCCACTTGACTGAAATTGAGATGTACCCCTAGGTTCAAAGGTGCATCTTGAAATTCAGATGGCAGATTGAGACTCTCTTCATTTTCAGCTGCCTGATTACATGATTGAACGACTGGTTCTTGTTCAATTTCTCCTGCCTCAATGTTTTTTGTGCAATATTCTTCTTCATTTGTTGGATTTGGGGGTATGCTTGCAGAAAAGGTGTCCACAAACTGTCCAATCTGATCCTCATTCCAACTCCTATCCTCAAACATGTTTTCACTGCCATGAATTGTGCCTCATCATCAGCTATATCACCCTATGTTTATGCTCCCAATGTGGTTCCTTCCTCTTCAACCACGAAAGCTTGGCTTGGCCCCATATTGAAGTCAAGTGCATGTCTATCTAATGGCCAAATTCCCATTCTTCTAAAACCACTTGCAATATTATTAGAAGTCAAAGGCTGTGCAGAAGCTTTGCTAACAAGTGTTGCCAACTCTACCATTCCAATGTCAAGTTGAGGATTTTTAAAGAGCCATATACTCCTTTGCTATTTGAAGTAGTTCTTAAATGGTGAGAACACACTAACATCAAGGGGCTGCAATTTGTGGCTGCAATGTGCTGGAAGTGTGAGAAGATCTATTCCCATAGTCTTTGCTTCTTTAATCGTTTTGAATGCAACATGACTGCCATGACCATCAAAGATGAGAATTTTTCTATTGGTTGGTGACACCCCTCCTAGGACATTTCTTGCAAAGTTTTTTAACCATTCCACAAATAATTCTTTGGTCATCCAAGCATACTCTTGGATTTCCATGCATGCCCTTGGCTCACAGTTAATAATATAGTTTCTAATGTTCCCTTTGGACTTGAACAAATAGTAACCGAGTATAGCTTGACCTACTGCACTAACACAAGCTAGAACAGTGATCCATTCTTTGATTTTAGAAATTAATTGTGGAACACATTTCATCCCTGTTTTTGCAATAACTCTCATTGCACAGTTTCTACCAGCTTGCACACCTGTTTCATCACAGTTCCATATTTTGTTGGGCCCATAATTATGTTTGTTGTACAACTCCTCCAAGTTATCATAGAATGAAGAAACTATTTCTGGGCGTAGCATTATAGCTCAATCTATGTCCACTCCTTTGGGTGTTTGAATTGTTAGATCGGGATGCCTTTGATGAAAGCCAACCCACCATGACCTCCCTGGTATCCCATTTGTGAATGGGTTAGGCCTTGCTCCAACCATTTGGGCCACCGTTGACTTAAGTTGTGACACTTGAAGGCCATGGCCAATATTAGCCATATCTTTACACCACTGCACAATTTCAGCTTCTTCTTCATCAGTTAGGATTGTTTGGGCCCCCCTTCTTTTTGTGGATGTCACACCATTGAGCCATGCCTGCAAATTGCTAGGCGAGATTCCCCATTTGATCGTTGAGCCTCTGATTGACATTCGATTGTCCTCAATATCTGTAATGGCTTTTTCCACATCATCCATAGACCAATTTTTCATGCATAGATCTGGGGTTGTCACATGGTCAGCAGGTGGCAGTTCCATTTCTACCTCAGTATTATGAACAACAGTTTCAAAACCATCATTTTCATTGGTCTGTTGTACATTTTCAGAAATAACTTCCTCATTCATGTTCACTATTGGCTCTTCATCAACAACATCTAGAACATTGAATGTCACTCCATGAGGTACTCTAATCAAGTGCCTCCCAGTTGATCTTTTCCTCTTCTGCCCTGGTGCCATGATTGTCAGTGATCCTGTACATTGTAAGCCATAAAGAGTCAGAAAATTGTGATCATGTACATATAATTAGATAGATATAATTACAAAGAAAATAACTGATATACAGTGAAAAATAGAAAACAGTGCTAAATGTGTCACTATTAACATTTAAATAACACTATTATATCATTCAAATCCGCTCAAAAGTCAATGGGTCTAATTCATGTTGGCACCTTAAAAATCATTTTCGTGCCTATTAAAAATCACTCCTACATATTAATCTCCTTACTTTAGTAGTGGACACCAAACACATTACACCCTAATTAATCTTCATTTGGGGTTCGATTTAAGCATATGAATAATGTTTTCTATGGTGGGTACCCCATTCTTTTCCATCAATGTTCAAAGCACATTGTACAGAAAATGAAAGAAGTTGTGTTGTATTCAACAACAATAGGATATTAATTTTAATAGAGGTAGATTGATTACACACTTGGGTTTTCAGAAATGTGCACAAGAAATTAACCAAGGGTTTCATAATAGATGTGGAATATTCTAGGCAAGGGTTTCATGAGATTAATTTGTAGACATGTGGTCAGACCCAGGAAATTCCTCATCATTTCTTGAGACAATATCATGAGACAATCGACTTTACCAGGTCGTATTTAATCATTTAACCCCCAAAAAACCCATATTTGAAAAAACAAAGCAAGGGTTTTCACAAAACAATGGTGTATACTAAATGGGTTTGCCGATTTATGCTCGTATTCCCATGGTTTTTTTATAAAAAGGTCGATGTAGAACATTAATCATTTTTTGAAGACATGTGCTCAAACCCACGAAATTCCCCTATCATTTCTACAAACAAAATCATGATACAATGGACTTTACAAGGCCATGAGTACACAATAAAAGAGGGAGAGAAAATCATTTAACCCCAAAAAGAACCCTATGTAAAACACTAGCATATATATATATATGTGTGTGTGTGTGTGTGTGTGTGTGTGTGTGTATGTATGTGCATACATACATACATACACTTTGAAAGGAGAATGATGTTTGTTGTTACCTCACACCATGGACATACAGCTTTATATATACATACATACAAACATATATGTATACATATATATATGTATGTATGTGCATGCATACATACATACATACATACATGCAATGTGGGAGAAAAAAATAGCACCATGACCCAACAAAATCAAATAGCACACGGTGAAAATGCATGTAAGAGGAATGATTTATTTCATAAAAAAGTAGTAATAATTTTTCAGTCATCGAATAAACCTTTCATAGGTCATGAAAGATGCAAAAAAAAATGACTAACCAATACCATTGTTTGCATTTTCAAAGGATAGTTAAAGGAAACAAACATATATATCAATCTTCTCAATGAACAAGAGACAATAGACACATAATTTGTAAATGAATGTATAAAACATTGCACAGATTCATTTACAATTTGAAATACACTGCTTAATGTGTGTTTTATAGGTATATATATAAATAAAATTGTACACATTCTTTTACAAATTCAATAAGATGCAGAAGAAAATGACTAACTAGTACCATTGTTTGCATTGCCAAAGGATAAGCAAATGATACACACATATATATTGAATTGTTGAATGAACAAGAGACACAAAATGTAAAATGAAAAATATATGTATGCTGGCCTATTATATGTGCAATGGAAAGTATAAAAATATAAACAAATGCTAGTCTATTGTATTGGACAGCCAAAAGAAATGTATTGAAATGCTAGTCTATTGTATTGGACAACCAAAAGAAATGTAGTAAATGATATAAAATAATTGTTGCAAAACTTAGGAGAATTCATTTTGCAGATCTTGTAAAGACAACAAAAAAGACCTTCATTTACTTCTAAAGTAAAGTAAAAAGACAATGCATAAATATAAATGTTAATTGCACAATTCATGAAAGTAAGAAGACACTACATAAATATAAATGTTAAATGCACACTTCATGAAAATAACTATAAGTAGAATGTATAAAGTACCTACCTGAAACTATAGAGGAATGTGCAGAGGATGTCTGATGATGCTCTGAATTCTGCAGAGAATAAGTTGTCACAGATAACAAATGGCACTCGCTTCTTTCCCCCTCTTATTTAGGAATTCGAATGTGGCAATTGAATGCATTCAATTTGGTTGTTGAGTTTGAAATTTGAATTTGTAGATGCCAGTTACGTAGGTTTTTAGAGATGATATGAGTGAATTCTGCATTATATTTGGATTTGATGTTTTTTTGGGGAGCCTTACACCTGTATTTAATTATGTAGGTACCTATAGGAAATGAAGTAAATACATATATCTACTAGGGAGTGTGTGGAAGACTGTGCATTTCAAATCCCATAGAGTTAATAGGATATTGTGACTATGTCATGTAAAGCACCATTAAGTGTGCATGTGTAGTTGTAAATATAAAATGAGGGATAAAATTTTGCAAGTGGGGGTATTTGTAACAGTAAATGTTTTAAATTAAATTATAAATGAGCCCTTTTATGTGCAATTTGAATTTTTTTATAAATGTAAAAGCATGTTTGGCCAGGTCTATTATGATTGGTGAGTTACTCATTGTGTTATGAGCAGCCATTGGTGTTGTTGTAATTTTTTATTTGTTCAAATAAAGTTTTGTAATGGATCAAAGTTAAAAAAAAAATTGGGGGTTTAGTGAGCATGGAGGTGGCGGTTATTCAATGGGAGGCGGATACTGGGTCTTCTCCCCTATATTATTATTTTAAAAAAATTTGCATTTTTTTTTTTTGTTTTTTAAAAAATCTCCAAAAAACTATATTTGAATTTTATTTTATTTATTTAAAAAATATTGCATCAAGATATATTTTTTTTTAAATCAAAAATTCAAAACTAATAATTAAAATAAAAATTCTAAAACAATTGTTAAATAAAATAGAATAAAAATGAAAATTTAAAATTTTCACTAAGTTTTATTTTATTTTTTAAAATTTTGTTCAGCAGCCTTATGCCTCCTTCCATAACAAAGGCTTCAACCTTTTCTTGGAAAAAACAACCTTTTATAAATGCATTTTTTATCCAAAATAAACCTTCGCCTAAAAATATGTGCCTCTACTTTCTCTGGACTTCGTGCCATTGTCAAACTGTGAAAATTTTGGCTTCCATATTTTGTGCTCTTCAGCCTTTGTATATGCTATTCGGCCTTTGGGCTTTATAGTGTTCTTTATATTTTTTTACCATTTTTTTAATGTTTTTTAATACTAAAAAAAACAAATTTTTAAAGTGCAGTTGACACTTTTAATAATTTTAATATTTTTTAATTAAAAAAAACATAAAATTTGAAGCCCACCAACATATTTTTTCAATCCATGGCGACACTTTTAATAATATTTTAATATTTTATTAATTTAAAAAATATTAAAATCTCAAAGTCATCAAATTTGGAGGCGATTTTAGCGGATAGCTAAATTGGTGGATTACTAAATTTATTTGGCAGATTGCTACATTTGGTGGAGTTCTAAACTAGCTAGTACACATCTATATTTGGAAGACCGCTAAATTTGGTGGCAGATCTGCTAAATTTGGCAGATTTTTTTTAGGATTTTTATACCCCCTCTCTATTGATGCACTGATTTTTGAAGGTCAACTTTGAACACTCATAAGTTGGGTTCCAGAGTTCCAAATTTAGTGCAATTTTTTTTATTTGATTTAGTTTTTCATGCTCTATGCATTGGTGAAGTTGGTTTCAGATTTAGGCACACTTATTTTTCATAAATTTTTGATTCTTAGGGAGGACTCCTCATTTTTCTCATTTTGCAAACTTCAAAGCTACATAGCTTTTGTATATGAGCTCAGATCGAGTTGATTCTTTTTTTGAAAGTTCATTATTTTTTATGTAATTCACATTGGATTTGTTTATTTCATATTAAATTGTACTAAATATATACTTTCAACACATGGTCATTTCTTGAGGATTTGAAAAAGCATAAGAAATCTGCAACTGCACTAAATATAAAGTGACAAATCATTTATTTTTGGGGGGATTTTTTGATTGAGTAAAGAAGGGGGGTCTCTTATTGTTATTTTTTCTTGAACATATCTCATAATTTGTTCTTTTTTTTTTCCTTCACTATGGGTACATTTAAATTTCCATTGTTGGGTATGTCCAGGATCATGATGGGCCAAAAAGTGGCGATATGCAAGCCATATGATGACCCATGTGGCTGATGACTTTTTTCAAACCCAAAATAACGGAAAGGGTTTTTAGAGGAGATTCTCAGCTTTCCAAAAATATAAATTATGCTTTACTTTGAATTTAATAAATAATTATTATTCATTTTCTATTAGAATTATGAATAAAGTCCTGATTGATAAGCTGACTGAAAAACATCTATAACTTTCAAACGGTATCACATTTTTTGAATCCGAAACATGCGTCATATCCATGATTTTCATACTATAGGACTAAAAAAAAAAATTGAATTTCATGAATTTTTGACCAAGTTAAGGTGGTTAGACAAACGAGCTTTTATATTTTTTAAAATTTGTAATAAAAAAATCATAATTAATTATTTACTGGGAAAAAAATTATAAAAAATAAGCATCACATCGGGACATGAGTCCTCTACTTATCTCTAAATCCTTAATAAAAAAATATTACCATTTTATTGTGGTTAGGGTGGTCAGACAAACACCTACTTCTTATTTTTGCCCTGAAATTTAAATACTACTACATTGAAATTTCAAATTTTCACCAAATAGAATTTTTTTTATAAATAAAGGTCTAGTAATTTAGAAACTACATTCAATTTTCTACAGATTCAATTTTTACATTTTTTTGAAATAATATAGATAACTTATTCAAATTTTTACGTCAAGTTGTCTAACTCTGATTTTCTATCTTTTTATTGCCACTTAAGGGCCTGTTTTTTCCATGATGATCCTGCACATACCCTACTCATGCCCTACAACTACAACACATGGCATCAAAATGCATGAAATGCCTTAATGCAACTAGGATACAGACCTTATGTTGAGAAAAAGGTAACTGAACCCACAAATGATAAGGAAAATCTACTCTGGATGTTTGAACATACAAAAGCTCTTGGTTGTCTAAGGAGTTTAGTTTCTCTTGATATAATGTTTCAGATTGAAGCATGTAAAGATTCACATGATGCATGGGAGAAATTAAAAAATATTTATGTTACAACTAATGAAGTTTGTGGTTATCAAATTGACAACAAACTAATGAGTCTTGATCCAAAGTCTTTTGATAACATCCAAGATTATGTAACAAATTTCAATGACCTTAGAGCACAATGTAAATCATGTGGCTTAGAGAAGAAAGACATTCAAATTGTCTATAACACTCTAAAAAAATTTGGACCTGAATTTGTAGCTTTTGTTTCTATCTTTCATACTAATAGGTTGACAATGTGATCCACATTCACTACACCTTCTTTTGCTTCATTTTTTGAAATGTTGATGCAAGAACAAGGTAAGCGTATTTCAATGGGTCTTCTTAAACCTTCACACTCACAAGATTTGATGGTTGTTCAACCAAAGGGTAAAAAAGAATAAAGGAAACCTGACAACAAACAAAAGCAGTTCAAGAAGAAGTCACATAGAGATCAAGCATAGTCATCTTCAACAAAAAATGTTTACTCCATATCCTCCTCTTCAAAGGGGGATTTTAAAAAGAAGGAAAGGCCAACTTGTAGCCATTATAAGAATCCTAGTTATGAGGAGCATTCTTGTCATAAGAAGCATATCGATGAGTTAAAGCATCTTCCTAAAACGAACAACATTAATTTTCCTTATTTTGTTGTTCAACAATCCTCTACTCCAAAATCAGGTAAAGGGAAATCACATGCACTTGTTGATATTACTAATTCTTCAAAAGAGTGGATTCTTGACTCGGGTGCATCACATCACATGGGTTCTATTAAAGAACAATTTTCTTTGTTGGAGCCTTGTTCTATCCCCCACATTCTCATCAGGGATGATTCTTGAGTGGATGTAACTGGGAAGGGTTCAATTGATACTATAAATGGTACATTTGAGGATGTTCTCTACATGCCTGATCTATCATCCAACCTTCTCTTCGTCTACCAAATCACTCAAAATGGTGGAAAAGTTGAATTCACTCCAGATTCTGTCTGAATCAGAAATCTTGAAGGTAATGCATTCCTTGTAGTTGGTAAGGCCAATAATGACTCTCACTTGTATGCTTTCTCTCATTTTGTACCCGATTCACATTCAACTACATTTCTCACCCATTCAAATTTTATGAGAAAACTATGGCATGAGCAGTTTGGCCATCTCAACTACTGCTATCTTTAGCAACTCAACAAATAAAATATAGTCACGGGTCTTTCTCAAAACAATTTTTCTAATGGTGTATGTTCGGGTTGCGCCTTTGGGAAAACATCTTGATGACATGTTTGGCAAAGAGAAGGCTTGGAGGGCTTCAAAAGTGTTTGACTTGGTTCATAGTGACTTGGCGGGTCCTTTTCCATCATTCTTTTAGTAAGGCTTGTTATTTTCTCACCTTCATTGATGACTAGATTCCAGATACACATGGGTCTACTTTCAAGAATTCTTTGATAGATTTCAAGAATTTAAGGCTCTTGCTAAGAAGCAATCTAGAAAGTGTGTCAAAATTCTCTACACTGATAATGGCAGAGAATATGTGAACCAATGATTTGAGAAATTTTGTACTCTTGAAGGGATTAATCTTCAACATACGGTTGCCTACACACCACAGCAAAATGGTGTAGCTAAGAGGAAAAGTAGGATCCTGAAAGAGATGGCTAGCTACATGATCCACACTTGCTCCCTTGCACCTGCATATTGGGTAGAAGCTATCAACTATATTTCTCACATCCAGAATAGATTTCTACATAAGGCATTGAAGGGTATCACTCCCTTCGAAGCTTGGTGTGGTAGGAAACCCGTTGTGGGGCACTTTAGAGTTTTTGGCTCCCCAACATGAGCACATATTCCTTTCGAGAAGCGCAAGGCCTTATAACCTCAGAGTCAACCTTGTATATTTGTTGGTTACCCTAATGGTGTCAAAGGATATCAACTAATGGATCCTATTGGTGGAGCTTTTATTTTCTTCCCCTCTGTGGTATGTTTTTATGTTACCTCTAACTGGTCTAGGTCTTGGGGTTTTCTTTTTGAGTGTTGACTTGTTATCAGTGGTGATCAGTCACTTAAGTGGTGTTCTATCCCTCTTTGGCCGTGACTTTATCAGCCCTTTTACCCATCCTTTTAGTTTTGCGTCATGACCTTATTGTTCCTATGGTATTGGGATGATGAATTGCTATAAATTAACAATTGAATAATCTTTTCGACCTCGAGGGTCATTTTCCCGTCCACCTAGTTAGTCCCCTTCTTTAAGAATAACTATTTTGCATGTGTAGATTACATGGCTATCGGATGAAATAATTCTAATCTTAACCATTCATCGCATACCTCGCAAGGTTATTGCTTACATCATGAGAAATGTTGTGAGGCTTGCAAGATGCTTCAACCTGTTGCATTTGATGGTGGGGACCACTTTTGATCACTGACTGAGGATGGATGCTAATGCCGACAGCTATTTACCTATCGATGCATCACGGTCATTCCTCGCTGACCTCACGCAATTAAAGCTTCAGTTTTAATAATGTTGCGAGGTGTGCGAATTGTTGACGCGTGGACGCCGATGTTATCGATGGATGAATGTGGTGGGACCTATTCCATGCTGATGTGGTGCCTAATAGGTGGATTTTCTGTTCACCTGATGACTGGAAGGCAGATGTGGAATTTTCAAATTGTTTTGACTTAATCTAGGTTGTTCGCCTAGCCAACATTGCTTTTGATCAATGACTCGTTTTGAAATGAACTGGTGTTGTACTATAGCCGTTCTATCTCGCATGAGTGAATAGTAATGGTCAAGTTTGACTGAGCCTGCATAATTAAATGCCAAAAGGATCAGTAAATTACTATTTCAATGCTGCATTTCTAGATTGAAGAAGAATTGTCTGGTGCCAAAGTAAAGCAAGCCATTATTGCAATTCTCTAGTCTCACTGCATTTGACGCTCTGCAAGATAAACCATAAGTACTAGGTATGCCTTTTCTTGTGTTTTCAGAAGGTGTTAGCATTGCTTATTGAACAATTGATGATTGTCTTCTTTTCCATTCCTAAAGAATTGTTTGAGTAAATTCGCTTTTAGAGCTTGTCTAGGTAATTGCTATAGATTTTGAATATAGAAGAATTTTCTGTGGTGGCAATAGAAAGAAAAGTGTAATTGTTTACCATTTAAAAAAAAAAGAAAACCCTAGCTCGAATTATCATCTGTTTGGTATAAATGGCACCCAAGGCACGAATTGTTGGTTCTGAAGCTACATCTAGGGGTTTTTCCCAAGACGTTATTGATTTGCTGAAGCCCTCTACAAGTAAGAAGCAGGAGGGAAAAGTATTGTTCTACGGGCCCTTGCTTTTGGAAGGATTAGTGGATAAGCAGTGTGCAATTTGCGATGCCAAATTTCCATACACTAGCTGGTAGTTGTTTTCCAACTGGTTTGGGAACATAAATTTAGCAGTTCCTCTATGTAATCCATGGAGATTGGACTTGGGTAAGCTGGTGGTACCCAATGCCTACGAGGATGTAGACCTATTGAAGGATATTGCTATGAGGTATGACCCTGTGGCCCAAATGGTTAGAACATATCTTGGCAAGCAAATTATCAAAGTAACCAAGGAGGAAATCACAGAGATTTTTGGTTTGCACAAATGGAGCCAAGATATGATTCCTATCAACTTGGAGGTCTTCAGGGAGGAATACGGAAACACCAAGGGTTTTTTCAGAACATCCTTTTTGATACGTGGTCCCATTTGGTTGTGTTAGGAAGAGGCAAGAACTAAAGGAAAGTTGTTATTGGCAGGAATGAGCCTGAACCTTTCCTAGTGGACTATTTTGCCATCCATTTCAAGAAGACTGTTTGTGCATTGTGTCAAGTCCTAGGGATAAATTTGAAGAAGACTTTGCCTATCAAAGTGATGTATATGGCTTTAAACCTCCAACACCTGGGCTATAACGTGGGTAAGAGTGTGTTCGAGAAAGATATGAAATTGAAGAAAAGAGAAGGAGACATTGAGATGCATGTCCAGTATTGGACTAGGGTCCTAGACATGCATGATCATAAGTTCGATTATGTAACCTTTCACAATTTTTTCGGATCCAAGTTAAGAAGGGCCTTGGTTTTTTATTCCCCCAGGATTCCAAAAGAAATTCATGATTTCCTAAGACCTATGGAGAGGAGGCCTGAGTTGAATTTAACACATAACTGGGGGGATATTATTGCCAATCACAGCACAATAGTTTTCAGGGTTTTTGGCACAAATTCCACCCCATTTGTTTTACCAAGGGAGGTCCTCGTTAGACTTGGTTTCATAGAAATCATGAGGCAGTTGGGAGCATCTCATGATTTCCATTTTCCTATTGAACAGAAGAAGGGATCTTTCTTGCCTGAATATACAACTTTCGTCGATTTTGTCATGACAAAGGGAGGGTGGAAGAATTTGCACTTATTGCTCAATCCATATAGGCTAAGAACTATACGCCCTATGAATCATGATCCTAAGGGTTTTATCTCCCAAATGAAGGCTAAGCACCGAGCTGGGACCTTCGAACACAACTTTTACTTTCCTGAAGATATCATCAGGAACATTTTTTATCTAAACTTACAAGATGAGAGCAAGGCAATGTTCATTGCCTATTCAAAAATGGTGAGAAGTAAACATGAAAAGATGCTTGGTTTTGATCCTATACTTGGTGCCAAAGATGAGCTTAGTAGGGAAATTTATTCTCTTGACAAATTTGAGAGTCTAGTAGGGGTCTTAAAGGATAAAACGATTATGGAAGAAAGGGGCATAAATTACTGAGGAGTACCCTGAGGTAAGAGTTGAAGAGAGGCCTACTTATCAGCCTCAAAATAAGATAAAGGTATTTTCTAGGAGAAAGGGAAGTAGGAAAGAGGAGGTTACAATGAGTGGCGCACCATCTATCCCAAGGAAATCAGTGCTAGGTATTGTTGACCTAGATTCTCCTCCAAGGTTTTCAGAACAGATTCACCCACCATCCCCAAAGAGGCAGAAGACTAAAAGTGTAGGGGATGTTGGCCGTGAGGGTAATGATGAGGAGGACATCATTGTAACTCCAAATGAAATGAATCCGAAGGTTCCATTAAACCGAGCTGACACTACAATGAGTTCGGGGGCAATTACCCTAAGATTGGGAAAGGATGAGATCAAAGAGATTACAAATAATGACGATTTGAGAATGGAAGCTTGCAAAGAGTTCATGATGGATGACTCTTTTATTCATACTAATGCTTTTAAGGATTTTGTATGGAGAGATCATCTTTCATTATATTCTGAGAAGGTTGCACATGAGAGAAGTCTGCATCCAGAGGTCCCATAGCAGGTAATCCAGTCAAGGGTTAGAGTACAGATGAAGGAAAGGTTTAAGGAAATCGCACCAGAACAGGGCAGGGCATTGGTTCAAAAGTGTGGAATATTGCTACTCCCTGAATGAGATATTGTTGATGCTGTGGTATTTGACATAGTAAGAAGGGCCAATAGGCCGCTTCTTGCAACAGAGGAGGAGGCTGCATTGGCACTTAAAGGATCAACCTTTAGTGAGGAATGGGATGCTATGGCAATATGGTCACTATCCACTGGGTCTCAAAAACCTGTTCTTGTAGAAACATCTGACTTCAGTGCTCATTTGATTGTAAAAAGAGTTCCTGACACTCCTACATTAGAGGTTGTTGACATGGTTGTGAATGTTGCCAAATTCACTAGGGCAACTTTGGAGGACTTAACTAAAAATTTAGATACTCTGAGGAGCCGGTATAATGAAATTATTATTGAGTATAGTAAGAGTCAACAAAGGGTGGTAGAATTGGAAACTGAGATGGCCTTATTGAGACAACACTTGAAAACCTTGAGGTCTCAAAGGCAGGCTAGCTTTAGCCATACTATTTGTGACCCACCAACAGAGCAACCTCAACCTTCTGCATAGGAGCAATCTTGGGCTATTGTCCCATATAATATGGGACAAGTGCCTATTGTAATTTAAAAGGCTAGTGGCTCAGGTGGAGATTTTTCTAGGGAAGAGTTAATCAGCAGGTTGAAAAATATAAGGAGATGGTAAACCAAATCCGAGATGTAGCAGGAAGGAATAACTCAGAAATTGTTGATACTGTGTTAAGGCATTTACATAAACGAGTCCAGAGTAAGCTGAACAGTGTTCATGCAAATTATTCCTTGATGTTTCAAGCACTTGAATTGTTTCCAAGGGATAGAGAATTGGCTACCCCTTGCTAAGTAGATGGAGCCCTAGAATGGAGAAGTTAAATTTTATGGTAGTTGGGGAAAAACAACATGGGGAAAAATACCCTATAGTCATAAAAACATATCAATTTGTCAAGGGTATTGTGGAGCAAAAGTTCCAGGGATCTGTTGCTCCTATGGAGTCCAAAATCAAAACATTGAAGGATATTTATGATGGAAAGGAATTGACTCCACTACCTCATATTTTGCATAGTCAGGATAAGGTCAAGCCTTTGCAGGCATGGACAGAGCAGGTGAGTAATATAATGATTTCTCAAACACATGAGATATGCAAAAATGTTGATATCCGCATGTTGGAAAACACATTGGAAAAGTTGTCGTTTGTCATTAGTTTCTTGGAGAACTTTGATAAAAGGGCCACATCATTGATGATAAAGTATGCACCTTATCAAAACATGGTGGATCAGGTGCTGGCTTTCAATTGGCCGTCTAAAGAGGATTTCAAGTCATGGAAAAGGGTGTTCACTGATGAACTTGAATTGTGAATGTCCTAACCAAGAATTGCAATTTGGTCACAAAAACTACTAGTCTGGCCTTGGATATTATATTTTAAAATGCATTCTCTCTTCGAATTCAAGTATAGTATGTTCAAATGAAATAAGTGCAAAAAATGGTTAAAGATGCTTTGGTGTAAGGTGAGCGACTCTTGGAGCAACAATTTTCTTTCTACACAGCAAACTAATGATCATTTTTGCTTTGGCTTTTCCTCTTTGACCAACAAATAATGTAAAGATAACTGACTAGGGATTAGCAGTCCAGTGAAAAATGGACATGTGTACTCTCGGGCCTGAAGCATGTGGGCGCCCTTGTTTTTATAAAAGGGAATTCTGGGCTGAGAGAAGGGTCTTTTGAAATACTCAAGACACGTGAGATAAGAGTGAATTAGATAGAGAGAAAAATATGTCTAGGTTTTGAAGTTTTGATTCAGATTTGAGAACTTAGTAAATCATGGGGTTCTTGAGCATGCTTATGTTAACCTTGTGATTGTTTTGAGTTTATTTTCTCTCCTATTGTAATAGTTTGCATGAATTATTAATGAATTATCGATCCAAGATGATTTTCATTAATTTCCATTTGTTATTTACTGTGGATTATGTTTGGCTATAGCTCTGGTTCAAAGGACTGGTTAAATGCTTCAGTTATCCAGTAAGTTCATGTGAATTAATACATAGTATTTATCAAGGAGTAATAAATTCAAGCATTGATGTATGGATTGTAATGCCATTCATACAGATCATAGTTGCTTTAGATGAAAGTTACCTTGTAGTTCAGTCTCCTTTTTGACTCTGTGCTTTAGGATATGGCACTAGAACTCTGATTGCTTTTCATCCTTTGTATTTTGTTATGGCTTCAAGAAATTTCATTCAAATAATTCATATCAATGCACTTAGGTGTAATTTCAATTCCTTGTTAAATAGATCTGAACTCTTCTAAGAAGCAACCAATTTCTTAAAGGTTTATCTCTTTTTAACAGTGGCGGGAATTTATGTGTTGTTTTACCGTGTACGAGAAAATCATTTCAATCATAAATGACAACATATTTTAGGAAAACCCTCTTGGATTTTACAGAGTCCGAAGTGTAGGAGAGATAGCAGCTTTACTACTATCTTCTCGTTAAGTTGGCACAGTGCTTTCAAGACTTTAATAATTGAGTGTGGAAATTTCATAGAAGATCTTGTGATTTTTGCTTGGGTTTTTATAAAAAATGCCAACACGTACAACACTTGATCTCTTCATTGAGCATAGTGTGCATTTTGAGGAATTCTCTTCTAGCTCATCCTCTACTCTTCCTTCCTCCACAGTGGATTTAGAGGATTCTTACATCGAGGATTTTCCTCAAGCTTCCTCTAGTCAGCGCATTGATCATGATATTTCATCTTCCTCTTCAAAGAGTTTGGAATCTCCTCCTCCATCCCCTACCATGCCTTGTTGGGCTTGTTAAAAAATTGAGTCTACAGGCACTCTTGTTGGAGATCCTTCAAGTTCACAGAGGACTCAATCAAAACATCATGATATTCTACATTCCTACATTGCCACAACTTTAGATCCACAATCATTTCCTAAAGCTTCTAGTATTGCTAAGTGGGATTCTGCAATGGAGGAAGAGTGAAACTCTTTAATATGGAATGAAACATGGGATCTTATTACACTTCATAAGGGAAGAAAACTAGTTTGGTGTAAGTGGATTTATCAAACCAAAATTGTAGTGGATGGCTTAGTTGACAAGTATAAAGCACGACTTGTGGCCAAAGTTTTATCTCAAGTACCTGGTATTGACTACACTAAGGCCTTTGCCCCTATTGCCAAAATGAACTCTATTTGCTTGCTACTTGTTATTTTTGCAGCTCATGGTTGGGTTGTACATCAAATGGATGTGAAGAGTGCATTTCTTCATGAAGATCTACATTTCAAACTCTTCTAAGAAGCAACCAATTTCTTAAAGGTTTATCTCTTTTTAACACTGGCAGGAATTTATCTTTTGTTTTTCTGTGTACGAGCAAATCATTTCAATCATAAATGATAACATATTTTAGGAAAGCCCTCCTAGATTTTAGAGAGTCTGAAGTGTAGGAGAGATAGCAACTTTACTACTATCTTCTTGTTAAGTTGGCACATTGCTTTCAAGACTTTAATAATTGAGCACAGAAAGTTTATAGAAGCTCTTGTGAGTTCTACTTGGGTTGTTATAAAAAATGCAAACAAAATGGCGAGTTTATTGGGGAACTAATGAATGAATAGTCTCTAAGTGCAAATCTGGTTTAAGTCAGAGTTAATTTTTATAATATAATTTTTTTGTCCTATCACTGCATTTATTATGTTGAACACATGCGTCTAGTTTTCATGTGTTCCTTGTTAGTGTGTCGGGTGATGTTTTAAATCTTGTCCAAAGTCACAAGTGCAAAAGAGAAGTGCAAACACTTCATCATTCCCAATATTTTGGGTGGTGACTCTAATATCTCAAATAACAAATTTCACACAAAGTGCTATAAACAACGTGCAAAGGAAAGTTCTCAAACATCGGGGGGCATGAAGAAGACAAGAAATTATACAAAAAAGAATCCTGAGCCAATGATAGAGCTCGAGCCAAGATAGGACAAGAAATGGGTAAAAGTAAATGATACCCCACGTAAGTCTGTTTCATCTCCTATTGCTTCTTCTCCTACTTTAAATACCGAGATGAATAGTGCTTTTGTAAGTGAAAATTCCTTAGATACTATTATGTCTAAATTGGATCATGGTAGTTTTCCTTTTGAAATGACATGAGAAATTGAAGTTGATATGTCTAAAGAGGAGGAGTGATGGGGTTTCTGGGAACAAGATAAAACGTTCCTAGAAGCCACAACTCTCGGTACCATGTCCATTTTCACTGGGCAAAATTTTAAACCCAGAGGAACACCTATAAGTGAGGGGATACCTTTCACTCAAGAAGAAGATCAGGTAGAACAACCTTATTACGATATATGATATGCATGCATGCATGAATTCTTACATACACTAGAACACAATAAACATAGTATATTCTACACATTACATTTTCCCATGTCTCTACAATTATCTTATCAACTTATTGCAAAAATTATCTATAGGCAACTGTTTATCAACATATCCATGTTTTTAAAGTTGTCATAGGAAAAAAATAGTATAATATAAGAAATCATATATGGAAACAAAAAAATTCTTGTACTTCACCATTTTCTGATTATGGATATGGCTCCATTAAATTTTTGATGGGCTTTGCATAATTTTCTTGCTCGGGGGTTTGGCTAGAGCCCATGAGGCTTCATGATTTCTATGGCAGGGAGGAGAATGAGCATGGGTTCTGTGGTTTATCCTTTCACCATCATACATTGGCTCCTAAAAATACACAATTGATTGTATTCTACCAACTACATTTCTCCATGCTTATAGAGCTATCTTTTCATCTTCCTAATTCAACTATTTAAACCTGGTTCTTTATCATGATATGTATTTTTTGTAGGTTATGACAACAATTATATGATGAGATCCTAAATGTTTTTATGTAAAGAAAACCTTGCCCATCTCTTAAAACCTCTAAGAAAATTTGAAACATATTGATACAAGATTCAAGCTATGTCCTTTGGTGGTAAATATTGAAGACAAATAGAGAATTGTATAAGAGGTATTAGAATAACACTAATTTGCTACTAAATATGATAGAAAAAGAACTGCATTCAATAGATTTTTAAAATATGGAGCATAGGAGAGGAAAACTACAACAATGAATTGTTTGTTATTGGGAACTAAAAAGAACAATATTGATGGGCGAGGTCATTGATGTCTCAACTCACATCATTTAATTCTTTATTTATCAAACTAGGTGTGTCTCAGAGCAATATACGATAAGGAGGACTCCAAAAATTGGGGGTTTTAGACTGTGAACAGTGACTTTGATTTCAGTCAATGTCCTTTGGGAGCTCTTAGGAGTGATTAGGAGTGGTTTGGGAGTAGAACATGGTACCTAATTTCTAAGGATCAATCTAGCTTACTGGTTAACTAATGCTTACTTGAATCGATTCTAATCCTAATGACTTAGCTTAGATGTTACCTTAATTTCAATTGGTTCATTAAGAGATTTACAAAGCCAATTAAATTGATTCTAAGTCTAACAATGGGGTAGGTGCATGGAAATGGGTAGCAATTTCATGGAAAACTTACTTTTTCATCCCGAAACAGCAAAAACCAGAACGCGTTATAGTAAAATGTGCTCGCGTTATGGCTTGGTAATGACCGAACCTAGGCTCAGTCATTACCGAGCCTAACATGGGTGTTTTAAAAAGCGAGCACGTTATAACACGTTAAGGTTTAAATTTCAAAAAATCCACACGCATTTTGAGTTCAAAAATGTGCATTTTTTGAAATGAAAAAAAACATTTCCAGAACGCAAGCGCATTATAACGCGCTTGCGTTTTGGTCTACATTGAAAATATCTTCTTGTCTTTTTCTTCTTGTTATCTTTTAGGGAAACTATATACATGAAAGTATAAGTTGACATTTATATATGGAAATTTACTTTCTTATACTTTAAGTTATATTTTATGTATATACTTCCAGGATGTTTGAGAGTGGTTTCAGATCTCTAGGAGTTATAATGCAAATTCTAGTTTTTGGAAGATCTTTAAAATTTCAGACTTAGTCAAATTTCAGTAATCAGCATGTCAAATTTTAGTAATCAGAAGGTCAGATTTTATTAGTCAACAAGTTCTATCATCTTTCTCTCTCACTCTCTCCTTCTCTCTACTATTTATCTCTCCACTCTCTCTCTCTCCCTTCCTCCCTCTCTCCCCTCTCTCTTCTAGCTTTTGGAAGATCTCACAAATTCCAAACTTAGTCAAATTTCAATAATCAGGAGGGCAAATTTCAGTAGTCAAAAAATTGTATTATTTCTCTCTCTATCTCACTCATTTTTATCCCTTACACTCTAGACCTCTCTCTCACTATGTATATCCCTTTTTCTAACTCTCTCCCTTGATCTCAAGAAATCTCTCTCTTTGTCTCTCTCTCCTTTTCCCTCTAATTCTCTCTACCTCACTTATCTCTCCCTCTCTCCCACCTTCCCTCTCTACTTGTCTCTATCTCCCTCCCCCCCTCTCTCTCTCTACCTACCTACCTCTCCCTCCATCATGCCCTACCACTCTCTCTATTTCTCTCTAGCTAACCTCTCTCTCACCTCCCTCTCTCTCCCTCCATACTTCTCTCTCCCTATCTACTCTCTATCTCCCATCTCTCTTTACCTACCTCTACATCCATCAAACATTACCACTCTCTCTACACCTCTCTCCCTCCCTCCCTCATTCCCTCTCTACTTCTCTCTATCTCACCTCTCTCTCTACCTCTCCTTTCATCTCTACTTATCTTTATCTCATCTCTTCCTCTCTCTACCTACCTCTCCTTCAAACACTCTTTATTTCTCTCTATCTCACCTCTCTCTCCCTCCCTCTCTACCTAGCTCTCCATCCATCAAAACCTACCACTCTCTCTCCATTACTCTCTATCTAACCTCCCACTCTCTCCATCCATACCTCTCCCTCTCCTTCCCTCTCTACTCTCTACCTCCCTAATCCTTCTCTACCTACTTCTCCATCCATCACTCCCTAACATTATCTCTACACCTCTCTATATTGCTTCTCTCCCTCCCTCCCTCATTCCCTCTCTACTCTCTCTCTACCTCTCCTTCCCTCTCTAATTATCTTTATCTCCCCTATCCCTCTCTCTCTCACTAGATGTCTCCCTCCCTACCTTTTCCCCTATCTACTCTCTATCTCTCCTCTCCCTCCCTTACCCTCTTTCTCTCTCACTATCTCTTTATCTCATGATTCTCTCTTTCCCTCTTTGTAACTCTCCACTTCTCTATATGTCACCATTCTCTCTCTACATATCTTTCTCTCACCCACCCTCCCTCCTTCCCTCTATCACCCACCCTCGCTCCTTCCCTCTATCTCTATCTCTCTCTACTTCTCTCTATCTCACCTATCCCTCTCTAGCTGCATATCCCTCCATCACTCCCTACCACACTCTCTCTATTGCTCTATATCTCACCTCTCTCTCACCTCCCTCTCTCCCCCTCCATACCTCTCCCTCTACTTCCCTCTCTACTCTCTATCTCCCTAATACCTCTCTACCTACCTCTCCATCCATCACTCCCCACCACTCTCTCTATACCTCTCTATATCGATTCTCTCCCTCCCTTATTCTCTTTCTACTTCTCTCTACCTCTTTGTCTTTCTCTAATTATCTTTATCTCCCCTAGCCCTCTCTCACTAGATATCTCTCTCCCTACCTTTTCCCCTATCTACTCTTTATCTCTCCTCTCCCTCCCTCTACCTCTCTCTCTCACTCTCTCTCACTCCTCCCTCACCCTCTTTCTCTCTCACTCTCTCCTCTCTATCTCACCATTCTCTCTTTCCCTCTCTATAACTCTCTCCTCTATATGTCACCATTCTCTCTCTACTTATCTTTATCTCACATATCCCTCTTTACCTCTCCCTTCCTCCCCTCTCTCGCCCACCCTCCCTCCTTCCCTCTATCTCTATCTCTCTACTTCTCTCTATCTCACCTATCCCTCTCTACCTGCATATCCCTCTATCACTCCCTACCAAACTCTCTTTATTTCTCTCTATCTCACCTCTCTCTCACCTCCCTCTCTCTCCCTCCATACCTCTCCCTCCATCTATACTTACTTATCTACTCTTTATCTCTCATGTATCTCTACCTCTCCTTCCCTCTCTACTTATCTTTATCTCCCAT
>CM021108.1:580768458-580836062 GCA_007115665.2 Sequoiadendron giganteum | reverse complement strand
TTAAGTGTATAGGGTATATGGATTATGGTTTAGGATATTGGGTTGAGGATATTAGGTTTAGGGTTGATGGTTTAGGTTTTAGGATTTATGTACAAGTTTAATGGTTGAGGGTTGAGGTATAGTGTTTAGGGTTAAGGGTATGAGGTTAAGTGTATAGGGTATAGGGATTACGGTTTAGGTTGTAGGGTTCAGGGTATAAGTATAGGGTTAAGACTTGAGATTGTAGGGTTTTTTGTATAACATTATTCCTGAACCCTAAACCCTAAACATTATCCTTGAACCCTTAACCCTATAATTAAACACTAAATCCTACATTAAACCTTGTACCCTCAACCCTATACCGAATATTCTAAACCCTAATCCCTATAATCTATACAGTTAACCCTATACCCCCAACCTTGAACACTATACCTCAACCCTACACCTAAAACCCTCATCCTTATACCCTATACCCTCAACCTTATAACCTAAGCCCTGAACATCATCCCCCAACCCTATACTTAAACCCTAAACCCTACATTCAACCTTGTACACTAAACCCTAAACCCTAAACCTCAATCTGAAACCCAATACCCTCAACCCTATACCCATTATTCTAAACCTTAATCGCTATACCCTATACACTTAGCCCTATACCCTCAACCCTATACCCATTATTCTAAACCCTAATCCCTATACCCTATACACTTAGCCCTATACCCTCAACCTTGAACACTATCCCTCAACCCTCAAGCCTCGTCTCTTTACCCTACATCCTCAACCTTATATCCTAAACCATAAACATTATCCCTCAACCCTATACTTAAACAGAAAACCCTACAATCTCAAGTCTTAACCCTATACCTTATACCCTTAACCCTACAACCTAAACCGTAATCCCTATAACCTATACACTTAACCTCATACCCTTAACCTTGAACATTATAACTCAACCCTCAACCCTTAAACTTGTACATAAATCCTAAAACCTAAATCATCAACCCTAAACCTAATATCCTCAACCCAATACCCTCAACTATATACCTAATATCCTAAACCATAATCCATATACCCTATACACTTAACCTTATACCCTCAACCCTAAACACTATCGCTCAACCCTCAACCCTCAACCCTATACCTTAAACCCTAAACCCTCATCCATCATCCCTATACCATATACCCTCAACTTTATACCTAATATCCTAAACCCTAAACCTTATTCCCTATACAATTAACCCTATAATCTCAACCCTATACCTTAAACACTAAACCTTACACTCTCAACCCTCATAGGGGGAGAGAGAAATAGGGGGAGGGAGGGATTGGGGAGAGAGAGAGAGGTTGGGAGGGAAAGAGGAGATAAAGATAAGTAGAGAGGGAAGGAGAGGTAGAGATACATTAGAGATAGAGAGTAGATAAGGAAGTATAGATGGAGGGAGAGGTATGGAGGGAGAGAGAGGGAGGTGAGAGAGAGGTGAGATAGAGAGAAATAAAGAGAGTTTGGTAGAGAGTGATAGAGGGATATGCAGGTAGAGAGGGATAGGTGAGATAGAGAGAAGAAGAGAGAGATAGAGATAGAGGGAAGGAGGGAGGGTGGGTGAGAGAGGGGAGGAAGGGAGAGGTAAAGAGGGATATGTGACATAAAGATTGTTGGGAATCATGCCTCAACTTTTTGGTGACCCCATTTGAAGACTTAGGTGAAGTATCTTGTTTCCTTGGCAAAGTATTTTGTTCTGGCGGAGGCAAAACCGGGATGGAACTTGGCATTGTTCCATTTGCCTTGTTCTGGGTCTTGTTCCCGTTTCGTCTCCAGCTCTTCTCCCTACTTTCTTGGATCTTCGAGTTTTGTTCTGGTGGAGGCAGAACTGGATTGGAACTTGGCATTGTTCCTTTTTTCATGTTCTGGGTTTGGCTCTGGATCCGACAGTCTGTTGCTCTCTACTTGGTTCTAGCGGAGGCAGAACCAGTTTTGGAAGTTGGCAATATCTATTTGCCATGTTCCTATTTCTATTCCTGTTCTGACTCTGGGTCCAACTCCTTCTTTTGTGATCTAGTTCCTCTGGATGTTTGGATTCTCCTCGGGGAGTTTTCCTCCGCTTTTTCCATGTTCTAGATTGTTGTTTCTTGTAGTTGGCGGAGGCGGAACCGGAACCAGTTTGGTTCCTGATCTTGGACTTTTGGTAAAGTCTTGTTTCTATTCCTGTTCCATCCCCGACTCCGACTCTGATCTTTTGTGCTCCCGTCTTGGTTTGACCCTGGGTTGACTTTACCAGGTCAGTCCTATTTCTAATGTGTTCCTATTTGCCATGGGTAGACACGGAACCGAATTGGTTCCTGAACCTATAATTTTGGTGGAGTCATGTTTCGACTCCAGTTCCGTCTCCGTCTCCAACTCTGGCTCCGGTAGTGTCCTTTTTCGGTGGAGTCGTATTTTGACTCCTGTTCCGACATTGGCTCCAACAATGTTAGGTTTGGCTTGAAGCCTTAGACACACCCAATGTTTGTTTGACCGTTTTGGTTGCTTTGTTAGCTATGATTGCTGATGGCTCTTGGACGCATGGCACCTAGTTGAATAGTGATTGGATGGTTACCTAACTTGTTGTGCTGCATGTTTAGTCAATGAAGGTTGGCGGAGCTGAACCCATTTTTGGAATGGCATTGAATGCCTGGGCGGCTCATTGTAGGGAGATCTGTTAGATCCGACCAGATGCATGATTTGCATATGGTATTCTTTGCTCTTGTTGAGTTGGTTACATAATGGATGAGAGATGTATTATTTCTCAAGCAAGTAAGTATGATGATTCTGCAAGAGTCGTGGGTTGCAAAACAAGTATGAGATGTGTGAGCTGAATGCATGACCATCAGACTATGAGCAGAATGCATGGGCATGTGAATGTGTGAGCATGGGGCTACAAGCATAATGCATGATGCATGATGTGAGATTGTAGCAGTTGGACATGCAGGTTGGAGAGCTAAAACTGTGAAGAGATTTGTAGAGAGATGGCAAGGGTGTTCAAGCAGTTTGCTTAGGCATTGTAACTGTGAACACTCTATCTCTCAAATCTAGGCATGAGAATCATTGGAGACCGAATGACTAGGCTGGCTGTGATAGTCATCTGAGGAACTGAGAAGGATCTTGCGAGTACCTGTTACTTCTCCAGTAGAACAAGATGTAACTCCTGTATTGGCTTTGAGCCTGATATTGTATTGTAACTGGTTTTGTGTTACTGAATAATACAATGGCTCAAAATTTTGGAGTGTAGGGTTTTTACCTAAAAGGGTTTTCCCCACGTATATCTTTATGTATTCTTTTTGTCTTTCATGGTATCTGTTTATGTTGAATCTGTTTCTTGTTGCATTCACTTCTCTCAGAGGATCAATGGGGGATCAACTGTGCTTGTTTCCGCTTTATAGCATAGTTCGTTGTGTCTTTGTTGTGATTTTGAATTGAAATCACTAAGGCACTACTGTCTTAAATGCCTATCTTGATGACAGACCGAATCCTTATCCCCGACAAGTGGTATCAGAGCTGGTAGCTTGTTGCTCGTGATACCAATAAGTGGTATTAGAGCATGATTAAGGGAGGTGATGGCTTGATGATATCGACAGTGGTATCAGATCCTTCTCCTGGTTGCTGAAGTTATGGGTTTTCTCCTGTGGTGATTTCTTAGCCTGACAAGCTTGAGGAAGTCTGGAGAAATTGGTTGGTGATTGGTCCTTTGGTGAGTGGAAGTGTGTGCTTCATTAATTCAACATACAATTTGAAAGACGCTGGAAAAGTATGGAGTGGGTCACGTTGTAGCAACATGATCTGGAGCTCCTGACTAGTAACATTGTTCCTGATGCAAAGGGCATGAGATGTGTTCATGGTTGTGTTGCAGCAAAGTGTGGTGTTCATACTGGGTGTCTGTGTGAGAGGTTGGTTGGTGGTATGGACTAGCTTGTGTTGTTGTTCAGCTATGGATTATTGTGCTTATGCTAGGTGTTTCTGACTTAGCACTAAAGGAATTTTCTCTGGTGCTCTGATTGCATGGAGGCTATGAGGTGACCTTGGTGGTTTGCAACTTCTAGATAGCCTAGCTCTTCCTTGTGCTTGTGCATGATTGTGGCATTGAAACTAGTCTGGAACAGACTTGTTGTTCCTATGTGCCTCTTTCTTGCACTTGCATGGTTCAGATTCATGTCTTTGGCTCTGAAGGTTTTGTGTATATTTTCCTAAAAATTCAACAATGTATTCTCTTGTTCTTTCATTGTTCTGGTTTACAATGATGGTTGTGTGCAAACTCCTGAATTGTCCAGATGAGCAGTAAATATGGAGGTGCATGGGTGTTTTGGAAACACTGTGGTTTTTTGCAGGTTTTGCACGGTCAAGGAAAAATTGTGTTTTGTGGAACTGTTGTTTGTTATTTTTCTAGATCCTAGTTTCTGGGGTGTGACTGGATGAGATAGCTGTAGTTCGACTGGTTTTGACGAGTGGTGTCTTCTTTGCATGGGAGTGTTGGTATGTTTTTCCTTTAGCATTCTTGTGGTATGCTTTGATGGTTTTCTAGACTTTGGTGCTTGGGTTGTGGACTTGACTAGCAAATTAGATTTGTTGCTGATCTGGTGTTTGAGTCATGATTGTCTACTTTGGTTGTTCTCTTTGATTATCTCAGTTTTGCAGTTTCCAGTGCAATGATAGATTTGCAGGTTTACTTTTGGTTGCATCCATGGGTTGTGCAATATTGTAGGCTGTCCTTACCTACATGCTTGTTGTGAGACAACTCGGAAGTGGAATATCTATATCCACAAGGGTGTAATCGTGTTGTGCAGATATATTAGTTGACCTTGTCTTTGGTCACTTGTGCATTGGTGTGGCTGTTTTGAGATGAGAGGAGGAATTGTGTTTTGAGTACCTAAATAGTCAGTGATGGGGACCTGAAGCATTTGGATCATGATGTCATGGAGAGCTGGGTACACTAGCATAATGTAAGCTTTTGATAGTGATGGTGTGGTCAGTCATGGTGCTTGGAAAGCTCAGTGTCATGTTTCAGTGGGAGCTTTAGTAATGACTGGTGTCTTCTTTGGTGTTGTAGAATTTGCATCTGCATGTTCACTATTTGAAGATGTGCAACACTTTGGAGACATGAAGGACCTTGGTAGTCTTTGGCTGAGTTGTTGGTGGTGCTTTACAGGTGATGTTGGTTTAGAGTTGTTTGCTTTATGTCATGGTATACTCTTGCTTGTGCATTAGAGTTTTGGCATGTTGTTTTTCTCTTGAAGACCATGGACAGTTCACTTGAAGCATGGTATCTCCCTTGGAGATGTGTAGATCATGGTGTCATGATAAGTTCCTATTCTAGGTTATGGAACTTTGACAGTGGTCTGGGGGTTCTCTTTACTTTGAGTACACTGGTCATATGCTGGAGGACTTCTGGTTATTACATTGCTGCAGTTTGGAGTTAGCATGAGATGACAGGTGTTGATACTCATGGATGCATGGAGAATAAAGGTGAGGCTTGAATTCTTAAGTGAATTTTGTTGTTACAACTGAAATTCCAAGAAGCTTGCACTTTGGTTGAATGTAAACTCAACAAAGATCTTGAAGGAGAATGCTCTTAGGTTAGCCATGGTGGCTTGTATATCTTGGATGAGCATGTTTCTTTCTTCTTCTTGATCTGCTTGGAAGTGGTGTCATTGTGAAAGGTATTTACCCATTATACTTTTCAAGTGCTTTATATTTTATCTTTCATGTTATGAATCTTGAGTTGGTTTAGATTCTAGAGGATTCATAATGAAAGGTTGGAAAACATAGTTTATCTCCTTGTGCTTTTGAGGACTGAAAGGAGATGGTTATATGGGTAGGTGTGATATTCTTTGAAGAGCTTACATCCATGTTTTGTTGGATGTTTTCAAGGCTTTTCCCTTTGGGATGTAAAGAAGATTATTCTTGACACAACTAGCATTTAGAAGTGTTTGTAGAAGGACATGTTTCTTGTTGATTTTCAGTTTCTCTCTTATCTGGTCTTGTTCTTCCTTATTGCTCTTGTGACTTTAGATGTGAGTTGCCTTTGTGGTACCGGATTGGTCACTATTTGTGGTCATGTGTTGTCACCTGGGTGATGACACGAAGGTGCCTATGCTTCTTTCTTCAGTCAACTTTGGAGGTGTTTGGAAGAACCGTGGAAGACAGTTGAGAGAAATTTTTCTTGCAGCGGGTGGTTGCAGATGTTGCAGATTAGTATGAATGTTCCTTGGAACTACATGGTTACATTTATTTTTGCTAGGTTTGGTGGACTTGGTATGCCTAGATCATTTGTGATGGTGCTCTGTTTGCACTCATCTGGATAGTGCCCTTGCAGTGGGAGTACTTGGATGTGTTTGGTCTATGACTGGTTTACATAGGGTGCTTTTTTGCTGCTCGGATGGGTGGTTTTCTTTTGATGGCATGAGTTCACTTTTAGGTCATACCTTTAAGGTATGGGTGGTTGGATGTTTCAGCATGAGCTGTGGGTGCTGGTTTTCAGTCACGTGGGTTTGATCAATTGGATGAGAATAGTCTGTCCTTGGTTTCCTTTCTAGCTAGTCAGTTTTTTCTTGTTCTGGAGTTTTGGTTGGAGTGGTGCTTTGCTATTTTTTGCCTTTGCCATCTGGAGGATCTTTTGCTTTCATTCCTAATACTATTGCTATTTCACCTTGGTGTGTTCCTATGTTTGGAGCTGTTACTTAAGGTGGTGGACATCTTTTTGATGTTGTTGTAGTGGTCTTGATTGGAGTGTGAGAGCATATGTTGGTCCTTTTTCGGGCTTGTTTGGAGGATGTCTGAAAGTCTTCGACAAGTGGGAGATTGTTGGGAATTATGCCTCAACTTTTTGGTGACCCCCTTTGAAGAATTAAGTGAATTCTCTTATTTCCTTGGCAAAGTCTTTTGTTCTGGTGGAGGCAGAACCAGGATGGAACTTGGCATTGTTCTGTTTGCCTTGTTTCAGGTCTTGATCCCATTCCGTCTCCAGCTCTTCTCCCCGCTTTATTGGATCTTTAAGTTTTGTTTAGGAGGAGGCGGAACCGGATTGGAACTTGGCATTGTTCCTTTTGTCATGTTCCAGGTTTGGCTCTAGATCTAGCTCCGGCTCTAGTTCTGGCAGTCTGTTGCTCTCTGCTTGGTTCTGGAGGAGGCAGAACCAGCTTTGGAAGTTGGCAATATCTGTTTTCCATGTTCTTGTTTTGACTCCAGGTCTAACTCCTGCTTTTGTGATCTAGTTCCTCTGGATGTTTGGATTCTCCTCAAGGAGTTTTCCTCCACTTTGTCCATGTTCTGGATTGTTGTTTCCTATAGTTGGCGGAGGTGAAATCGGAACCGGTTTGGTTCCTTATCTTGGAATTTTGGTAAAGTCTTGTTTTTGTTCCTGTTCTGTCCCCGACTCCGACTTTGATCTTTTGTGCTCCCATCTTGGTTTGACCTTGGGTTGACTTTACCCGGTCAATCCTATTTCTGATGTGTTCCTCTTTGCCGCGGGCGGACATGGAACCAAATTGGTTCCTGAACCTGTAATTTCGGTGGAGTCATGTTTCGACTCCAGTTCCATCTTCGTTCCCGACTCCGACACTGGTAGTGTGCTTTTTCGGTGGAGTCTTGTTTTGACTCCTGTTCCTACTCCGGCTCCGGCAGTGTTAGGTTTGGCTTGAAGCCTTGGATGCGCCCGATGTCTGTTTGACCATTTTGGTTGCTCTATCAGCTACAATTGCTAATGGGTCTTGGACGTGTGGCACCTGGTTGAATATTGATTGGATGGTTACCTAACTTGTTGTGTTGCATGTTTAGTCAACGAAGGTTGGCGGAGCTGAACCCATTTTTGGAATGGCATTGAATGCCTGGGTGGCTCGTTGCAGGGAGATCTGTCAGATCAGACCAGATGCGTGATTTTCATATAGTTTTCTTTGCTCTTGTTGAGTCAATTACATAATGGATGAGAGATGTATTATTTTTCAAGCAAGTAAGTTTGACGAGTCTGCAAGAGTCATGGGTTGCAGAGCAAGTGCGAGATGTGCGAGCTGAATGCGCGACCATGAGACTGTGAGCAGGATACGTGAGCATGTGAATGTGTGAGCATAGGGCTACAAGCATAATTCATGATGCATGATGCAAGATTGCAGTAGTTGGACTTGCAAGTTGCAGAGCCGAAACTGTGAAGAGATTTGTAGAGAGATGGAGAGGGTGTTCGAGTAGTTTGCAATGTAACTGTGAACACTCTATCTCTCGGATCTAGGCATGGGAATCATTGGAGATCGAATGACTGGATTGGCCATGAGGCTGGCTATGACAGTCATCTGAGGAGCTGAGAAGGATCTTGTGGGTACCTATTACTTCTCCAGTAGAACAAGGTGTAACTCCTGTATTGGCTTTGAGCCTAATATTGTATTGTAACTGGTTTTGCATTGTTGAATAATACAATGGCTCAAAATTTTGGAGTGTGGGGTTTTTACCTGAAAGGGTTTTCCCCACGTATATCTTTGTGTATTCTTTTTGTCTTTCATAGTATCTATTTATGTTGAATCTATTTCTTGTTGCATTCACTTCTCTCAAAGGATCAATGGGGTATCAACTGTGCTTGTTTCCACTTTATAGCATAGCTGGTTGTGTCTTTGTTGTGATTTTGAATTGAAATCACTAAGGCACTACTGTCTTAGATGCCTATCTTGAGGATAGATCGAATCCTTATCCCCAACAAACATAAGTAGAGAGAGAATGGTGACATATAGAGAAGTGGAGAGTTACAAAGAGGGAAAGAGAGAATGGTGAGATAGAGAGGAGAGAGTGAGAGAGAAAGAGGGTGAGGGAGGAGTGAGAGAGAGTGAGAGTTAGAGAGAGGTAGAGGGAGGGAGAGGAGAGATAAGAGTAGATAGGGGAAAATGTAGGGAGAGAGATATCTAGTGAGAGAGAGAGAGGGATAGGGGAGATAAAGATAATTAGAGAGGAAAGGAGAGGTAGAGAGAGAGTAGAGAGGTAATGAGGGAGGGAGGGAGAGAATCAATATAGAGAGGTGTAGAGAGAATGTTAGGGACTGATGGATGGAGAAGTAGGTAGAGAAGGATTAGGGAGGTAGAGGGTAGAGAGGGAAGGAGAGGGAGAGGTATGGATGGAGAGAGTGGGAGGTTAGATAGAGAGTAATGGAGAGAGAGTGGTAGGTTGTGATGGATGGAGAGCTAGGTAGAGAGGGAGAGGGGATATATATATGTAGAGAGGGAGGGAGAGAGAGAGATAGGTGAGATAGAGAGAAATAAAGAGTGTTTGAAGGAGAGGTAGGTAGAGAGAGGGAGAGAGGGAGAGATAGGTGAGATAGAGAGAAAATAAAGAGTTTTTGAAGGAGAGGTAGGTAGAGAGAGGGAGAGAGGAGATAAAGATAAGTAGAGATGGAAGGAGAGGTAGAGAGAGAGGTGAGATAGAGAGAAGTAGAGAGGGAATGAGGGAGGGAGGGAGAGAGGTGTAGAGAGAGTGGTAAGGTTTGATGGATGTAGAGGTAGGTGAAGAGAGATGGGAGATAGAGAGTAGATAGAGAAGAAGAGAGGGAGAGATAAGTATGGAGGGAGAGAGAGGGAGGTGAGAGAGAGGTTAGCTAGAGAGAAATAGAGAGAGTGGTAGGATGTGATGGAGGGAGAGGTAGGTAGGTAGGTAGAGAGAGAGAGGGGGAGGGAGATAGAGACAAGTAGAGAGGGAAGGTGGGAGAGAGAGAGAGATAAGTGAGGTAGAGAGAATTAGAGGGAAAAGCAGAGAGAGATAGAGAGAGATTTCTTGAGATCAAGGGAGAGAGAGTCAGAAAAAGGGATAGAGATAGTGAGAGAGAGGTCTAGAGTGTGAGGGATAAAAATGAGTGAGATAGAGAGAAATAATACAATTTTTGATTACTGAAATTTGACCTCCTGATTATTGAAATTTGACTAAGTTTGAAAATTGTGAAATCTTCCAAAAAATAGAAGAGAGAGAGGGGAGAGAGGGAGGAAGGGAGAGAGAGAGGGAGTGGAGAGATAAAGAGTAGAGAGAAGGAGAGAGTGAGAGAGAAAGATGATAGAACTTGTTGACTACTAAAATATGACCTCCTGATTACTGAAATTTGACATGCTGATTACTGAAATTTGACTGTCAAAAATTTTAAGGATCTTCCAAAAACTAGAAATTGCATTATAGCTCCTAGAGATCTGAAACCACTCTCAAACATCCTAGAAGTATATACATGAAATATAACTTAAAGTATAAGAAAGTAAATGTCCATATATAAATGAAATGTAACTATATACATGTTTATTTCATGTATATAGTTTCCCTAAAAGATAACAAGAGGAAAGAGATAAGAAAAAGAGAAGAAAAAAATTCAATGTAGACCAAAATGTGAGTGTGTTATAACATGCTCACATTTTGTCAATGCATTCACAAAACGTAAAAAATGTATTCACAAAACACGTCAAAACTAAGATATAACGCGAGTGCATTATTCCATGAGCGTGTTATAATGCGCTCACATTATATCTTGCTTTGGGAATTCTTGAGCCTTAGGCTTGGTATTTGCCTTGGAATACCAACCCAAAGGCTTGGAGGGCATTCCCAATGACTAGAGACGTGTTTTTAAAAATCTTCCATATTTCACATAATCGAGTTCGTGCTCACCATCAAGATTGCACGTGGTTCAATATCAAAAAAATCAAGCACATGGATAATGTTGGGTTCTCTCTTAGCTATCCAACGATGTAATTTTTTTCACTTTTTGAAAATATTAAGCCTTTCATCCATAATTTATTTTATTTGTATGTCTTTTTTTGCCAAAAAGTAGTGTTTGGTAATTTTTTCATTATAAAGTAAACATTAATCGATTTTTTAAATAAATTATTTTTTTAGAAACTAGACTCCATTCTACAAATTTCAAAAAATAAATAAAAATAAATTCAATTAGTTTCCAAAATTTGTAGGGGTAGCACGGCCAAAATTTTATTTTTCAGGAAATTTCCACTTCGAAAATTAGTAAAAAATTAAATATTCATTAAAAAATTATCAGAAAAATTGTGCATCAACTACATACTGTTAGCTAACTTCTAACTATTGTGATTTTAAAAATACTAAAAAAATGTTTACCGTATGAGGGTCGTACAAGAGTTGCTATGCTATGTTTTTCTAACAAAAACAACACCAATGTGTGTACATCTCTCATTTGAACGCCTTAATCTCAACCGTTTTCAAAATAAATTAGTAGTTTAGAAATTAGGCTCAGAGAACTTGAATCCTTCTTTTTGTTCCATCTATAAATTTTGAGTGTAAGTATCCTCAATTTCACATCCAAGATCAGTATTTCCTGATTTCAGAAAAAAGTTGTCCACTTAAGTCCCCTTTTTGGGAACCATCTTGGTGCACTTACCCAATGCATAATTCAAAGTTGTTGCAAAGAAATATAATTACGCTTTCAAGTAATGAAATTTAATCTAGAAAATAGTGAACCTATCTATATTGCAAAAAATTGAACATTAAGTCTAGAAAGCAATAACATAAACTGCCAAGAAAATTTTCCAATTTAGCTTCAGCTCTATCCTTACATAAGTCATGATTACCAATTCTATTACAACTATGTACATCTATGAATGAATACTTAATGGAATCTACGGTAAAATATCTTAATCCATTTAAATTATAACAATTTAATCTAAGTAAATACTTTAGTTGAACATCAATAAACCAAGATTGAACTGCTAACTTCAAACCAATTATAAAAAAATAGAATTAACTAAACCGAATAAAAATGCCATAGGATCACTTCCTTTAGTTGAGCAGGCCCTGCTCTTCCTCTGGTGGGTTCTCAACACAGTGATTTAGATCAACTTTATATTTTCATTCGAATTGGCCAAAATTGGCGAGTGAAAGAAAAGTACTAAGTACCAAAAATTACAATTTCTAGCAAAATATCGACTAACTCAAATCAAACCTAAGGATGGATATTTATAAGAATATACCTTATTTTTGAATTCAAAACACTGGCACTAGCCGCCACTTATAGAGTGAAAAGACAAATGAAATTCTAATTGAAAGTATCAAGAGAATCTCACATTATTCCAGTTGTAGCAGTAGTTCCAAAATCGACAGAGAGAGCCAATCCAGAATTATAGAAGTTCAATATCTTTCTAAAGTTTTCAAGAGTATTATTATCATCATGCTATTAAATAGAGAGTCTAGCAGTTCCAACTCAATAGTTAGAATTAAAGTTCTTGCACGAAATCCTCAAAGATATATTACATTCATGATAGTTTATGTTTCAATTTGCACAATTATCTCTTAATTAACACCACTAAAAGAAGCACATTCAATGTAAATCACATTCTAATATATCCTTCAATTAGTCAAATATAACATAAAACAAGAAAATATTAAACATATTATCTACCTCCATAATAGTTAAATAATAATATAATAGTCTTTTGAGTTTATAAAAAGGATTAATTAAATAGTATTCTTGAGCACTCATCATCCTCCCCCTCTTGATATAAACCGTGTCCTCATGGTGGACAGTTTGGAAAATCCATGTTCCTTGCTATCAACCAAGCAATTAAGTCTCCTAGATCAACATCATGTAGCACACAATCCAAGAATTCTTTTTGACAAGCATATCCATTCATCTTTTCAAGTGTTGCCATCCACTCCCTCAGATTTTCCCCAATAAACTGTGGTGGTGCATCAAATATTGGTGCTGTCATGATGATAAGAGGAGCTATGGACCTCATTCTTATCTAGTTTGTTTGTTGCTCCTCAATAATATCAATTACAATTCTTATTCTAGTCAAGCTCCAAGTGATATTTTTGGGTGAAATTTGTTCTCTTCTTCTCAGCTGTGGTGGGATAGTTTTGAATGTCTCTTGTTGAACTCAAGGCTCTCATTGGTAGATGATCTTGAACCCTTTTAAACACTTGGGTACTCTCATTTAGATTTATTCTATAAGCAGGAGCTAAATTCTCTGATGTGGCAAAGAATCTAAAGTGAGTTGTGAAAGGTCTAGACCATGGAATTTCATTCCTCATTGGCAATCCAATTTTCAATTGTGCTTCTTTATATTTAGTATCCTTGTGTTCCCACTCCACCTAGTTTTGTAGCAATGAAACAAAAGATCTTATTTGAAGCTCTCTTATGAAAATATTAAGAAATTATTGTGGAAAGTTACCAAGCAAGAAGACATGTTGAAAGTACTTGCAAATTTGATTCTGGATAGTGGGATGACTATTGAAGAAATCCTCAAGGAATTCCCTATCATCCTCATAATCTATTTTTCTCTTGAGTAATAACTACTTTATCTTCCATTGAAGAAACCTCTCCCTCAGAAAGAGTGCATAAGATCTTGAAGGTTTCCTCATTGATAGCATTGCACAAGATAGTTCTACCATATATTGTAATCTTTCATACATTTGATTTTTTTCTCTTTCCACATGTAGGTTCTGATTTCATAATTGCTCATTTTCATGTTTAAGTTGAATAGCAGCTAATCAAAGATATCCGCTTGGAGCAGAGGGTTTGGAAGCTTCATATGATTGCAACATGTTGGATTGTTGTTTGAACTAGTGTTCCTTCTATTGTAATTCTTCTCTTAGCTTTCCTATCTCTTCAGTACTAAACCTTGTTGTTTCCTTCACTCTAGCTAATGCCTATGCATTAACTTGTTGCATGGTTTTTTCTATTTCACTTAGTTGTCCTTGTAGAGTACGCTCTTTTTCAGCCATTTCCTTTTCTAGTTGCTCCATTTTATTAATAGAATCTTGCAACTCCTCTTCTTTTCTTCTCAAATTTTCTTTGAGGAATTATACCCTCCTTTCCTCTTCCAATTCTATCTATATCCTTGACATAGCCATAGCTTTCGCTATTTTATTTTATTCCTCTAATTCTTCTTCATCTTGCAATTGAGTGGATTGTTCTTGTTGAGTCATTGGTTCTTTTCCTTCTCTTCTTTCAACAACTAGGGACTATGAAGGAGATTTTTCAACTTCCTCCTCCTCAAACTCCTTTGAGGCCTCCCTCTCTTCAGACTAAGAGTGAATTATTTTAGGGGAGTCAAAAGACTCTCCAACAAGTGTTATCTCAAGATATGGTAGTGGGGATTTAGGAGGACTATGAGGTTACTTTGGTAACTACACAGGTGGTTGGTCTTCCTCATGGACTTCCAAATTTTCGTATTGACCTTCAAAAACTAGGGTTTTCTTTCTCAGTATCTTGTTTCTTCTTTTTGGCTACACTATAGTTTACCCTAGCAGACTCTTGTGATCTCCTATTTTTCATATCCTTTTTCTATTTCCTACAACAAGATTCTCCTTTTGCCAACTTCTCTGTGGGTCCCATTGTGATTTTTGCTTTTTCTTTTTAACAGGTGTGGACAAAAATTCCAACCATCCTTGTTTACTAGTTTCTTTCTTTAAGAAATGGTGCTTGATTATCAAGTGTATTAACCCATGATATTTAATTCAAGACTCTCCTCTAGATTTTACCCTATTTATCATGGAGGAAATTTGGGAAAACAAAAATGCTGGTAAATTATTTTGGTGTAAAGGTCTGCATTTCCATACCTTAAATGTATTAACAATCACATTCCTAGACCCAAAATAGCACCATACTGACCTTCACAAGTGAACAAATTCATAAGACAGGTGACTATAGTTCTCCATGGTTCTTCCAAACTGTTGCGTGGAATTCCTCTCAGATCTCCTTTGTGCAATAGAATCTCTAGATTTTTCTAAGGTTCTTTGGAAAATACCACCACTAAATCTTCATACTTCACATTCCCTTTTTCCACTGGCTTTCCTTTAGCGGAATTCCAAAAATTTCACTTATAATTTCTGGAGTGACTTCAATTACTTCATCCTAGGCTCTAGTTACATTCACATGGAAATTTATCATGAATTCCTCAACTAACTCCTGCTAGAATCCATCATACTTTAAGACAAAATTCAACCACCCAAATTCTCTCAATAATATTTTTGTTTCTAGGTCGAGAATGAAATTATCTAGCTCAACATTTCGCTTGTTCCTCATTATGCTCTGCTTTGCAACTTTGTTAGAAGAAACTGGCTATCTCAATTTATTAAAAAAATAGAGTAACACCTTCTCTAACTGCAACAATTTTTTATAGAAAAACTTCACGTCAATCACACATTTTGTTACTTATTGCATTTAGCCATTTAGACAATTCACACGCCACCACCCTATACTTTGTATTTATAATTTGAAACTTTGGTGATGCAGCTGAAATTAGTGAATTTATTGATAGGGACATGTGCAACTCACTACTAACTTTCATTACTGTTGCAATCTCTTCAAAATATCCTCTTGATTCCCCCACCAGATTATAAATGATTATATTCATTTATTATAAATTAATAACTCTTTTGGCCCATATTCCTATGCTAATACTTAATTTATTTCAAATTATAATGACTAAATCAAAAATAAAATATTTTGAAATGACATTTCCAATAAGTGCGTACCCTTTAATAAATTCCAAAGCTAATTTGAGTGCACTAATTAACTCAGTTGGAATTTAATTCCAACGAATTAATTAAAGAAAAATGAAATTAACATCAAGGTAACTGGTAGAAACTTAAGATGTCCTCGGGAGTCATCATGAGCTTTCAGGAGCTCTCAGGAGTGAACTGACATTGATTCAGGAAGACTTCCATTTCTGGTTTTTAGCCATTCCTTCATTTTTTTTTCTTTTTTTCCTTTTTCTTTTTTCAAATTTTCAAAATTTCTAAGAGATAAACCACCATTTAATGGTTTCCAATTTATCTCCTTTATTCAGAAGGTAAACCACCATTTTTGGTTTTCATTCTACCTTTTGTTAATTCTTTCCTTCAAAAGGTTACTCAGGTGCATATTATGGAGTGGACTTCTTGTGTTTCATTTCATATTTCTATATGAAAGCTGCCATCATTGTAGACATGAACTTTGGTCCCTGATCATAAAAAAATTATCTTGGTGCACCGAACCTTTGAAGGATGTGCTTGTACAGAAAATCAGCCACCTTGTCTTCTCTTGCTACTGGCAAAGCTTTTACTTCTACCCACTTTGTAACATAAATTGTGCAAACCGAAACATAGTGTTGTCCCTTGGAAGGTGGATCAACATGCCCCACTTCTCAAATGATTCAAGAGCTATTTGAGGCTGTAGTGGAATCTCCATCATCGGTGTAGGTCATCCCATGCACTGGAACTCATCACAATGTCTCAAAAAGAATGAAACGTCCTTTGTCATAGTCGACCAGAAATAACCAACTCCTAAGAGCTTTTGAACAATCCTAATCACAAAGTAGTGTCCTCCATTTGGATCATGATGACATGCATGTACTACATCATAGACATCCATCTTAGCAACACACCTGCGAAGAACATGGTTAGGGAACATCCTAAATAACAAACCATTAATCATTGAAACCTAGAACTTTCATGAATTAACCTCTTTTTTTGTTTAAATCTGAAATGACTTGGGAAATTCCCTGTTACGAGGTAATTTGCAATGTCAAAAAACCATGGTGGATATATTGATATTGTAAATAAATCTTCATCTAGGAATGCATCATCAATTGGCTCCTGCTTACCCTATAAAACAATTCTTGACAAGAAATCAGCAACAACATTGTCCTTGCAAGATTTATCTATTATAGTTACATCAAATTCTTGCAAAAACAACAACCATCTTATGATCCATCCACCCACCATAGCCTTGTTCATGAGATATCTTATTGCAGCATGATCTATGTGGATGAATATCTTATAACCTGTAATATAATGCCTAAACTTGTTTATTACATAAATCACAACTAAGAATTATTTTTCAGCGGTTGTATAGTTTCTTTAAGCATGATTTAATTTTTTTCTAATATAATAGATTGCATGCATTGCATCATTGTCATATTTTTGTCCTAACACTGCACCAATTACAAAATTAGAAGTATTAGAATGAATATGAAATGGCATTCCCCATACAGGTCCTTTTATGACTGGGGAAGTTGTTAAGGCTTGTTTAAGTTTCTCAAAATATTGTTGAAAATCATCTATTCATAAGAATTTTGAGTCTTTCTTGAGTAATAAAAACAAAGGTTCAACAATCCTACTAAACCCTTCTATGAATATTCTATAATACCCAACATGTCCAATAAAAATTCAAACTCCTGTTTGATTTATTGGGACTTCAATCTTTTGTATGACTTCAACTTTCTTAGGGTCAACTTTAATCCCTTGTTTGGAAATATGGTGTCGAAGTACAATTCCCTCTGTCATCATCAAACAACATTTCTGATGGTTTAAAGATAACCTATGGTCTTTACACCTTTATAAACCTTTGTTTAAAATTTCAAGAGCTTACTCAAATATTTGTGCATGGACTATGAAATCATCCCTATACACCTCTACACATGAGGTTGTTAGATCAGTAAAGATAGCTAAAAAAACTCTTTGAAAGGTAGCTGGTGCATTACATAGCCTGAATGGTAAAACTGTGTAGGCATATGTACCCAAGGATAAGTGAAAGTAGTTTTGTCTTGGTCCTTAAGAGCAACTTGTATTTGGTTATAACCACTAAAATAATCCAAGAAGGAGAAATAACTACTGCCAGAAAGATTGTCAAGTACCTGATCAATGAATGGTAAGGGAAAATGATCCTTTTTTGTTGCTTTATTTAACTCTCAATAATCAACAAACACACACCACTTACCATTCTTCTTTAGAACAATAACCAACGGGGAAACCCATTGAATATTTGAGATTGGATAGATGAATCCTACTTTTAGCAGCTTTTCTATCTCTTGCTTGATAAGGTCTCTCAAAATAGGATTGATCCTCCTCTGCCCCTGCCTCACTAGCTTGATATCCTCTATATAAATATGGTTTGTACAAATGGAAGAATGGATTCCTCTCATATCCTTGTATTCCCATGCAAAATCTTCGATATTATTTTTGAAAGTTTTCTTTAATTTCTCTTCCTATGAAGAGGACAAGGATGAATTAATAAAGAGAGACATGTTTATCTCCTACTACAGTGATCTCCTTGGTTTCATTCTTTATATCAAGTGGGTATCCTACAAGTGTATTTAAAGGACAAGGATGGGAACCTTGCTGATGCAAGATTCCATGACAATCCTCTTTTTGTTTGACTTGTTTAACCTTCCCAAGACTAATATTTTATTCCTCACATTATTCAATATGTTCCATTAAGGTAACCATTGCTAATTCCACAATACCATCTCCTTCAGACTCCATATCCTCATCAACCCAAGGTTGAGTATTAGATTCAATTGATTGCTGAGTAGGAGGGTATAATGAAAATTCTTTCTTCTTTTTTCCATTATAAATAATCATGCTACCTGATCTACAGTCTATTAGTGTTGATGTTGTGCCCAACCATGGTCTACCTAAAATTATTGGATATCCAGAATCTTTCTTTCTATCTTTAAGGAATTCAAAGTCAATTGGATAGTCCCATGTGTCAATAGTGACCATGACATCCTCAATAACACCCTCAAGTTTAGTAGTGGATTGATCTACCAATTGTAAAACAATTGTTGTGGGTTGAATCTTTGTCATACCCAACATCTCAATAGTGTCTGAGGTTATTACATTAATAGTTGACCCTAGATCAATTATCACGATAGGGTTCTCAAATCCTCCTTTACTCAAGGTTATTACAAGGCTCCCAGGATCATTATATTTCTATGGAAGAAGCCTTCCTAATAGAACATTAGTGAGTTTAGTCCCTATTTCAAAGGTAGGAGGTAATTTCTTCTTTATACCTAGAGTTTTCATACAAAGAGATTTAACTAATTGATTGATTTCAGGAATATCCTTAATAGCCTGCAACAATGGTATTTCAATGTTAATCTTCTTTAGTTCTCTAAGAAGTTGAAAATCAACAAATTTCATGTAATTAGGTTGGGAGGTGTTAGGAGAAATTTGTCCTATCTTTAGGTGCTATGGGTAGGGTGCTTGATTAACTTCTTTCTCATTTTCAGAGTTTGATTTTTCATTCAAATTATCTTTTTCACTTTCCTTAGCCTCCTGATCCTTAGTGACTGGTACAAATGACACATTTTGGCTTCTTAACTAAATATCATTAGCATATAATCGATGGCATTCAAGGTAGGAGGATTTGTATCAGAGTAATTATTTTTTGAATTTGGGATAGGTTGCTCTAGAATTTGAGGTTGGTTTACCTTCTCATTTGAAGAAGTGGAACCCTGTGTCAATTATGGTGATGGTCCCTAAGAATGTCTAGGTGCCTAATTTTTCCATGGCTAAAACTATGTTTGGTTATGTTTCCATTGCGGCTGATTTGCTTGCCACTGAGGTTGATTTCACTAGGGATTCATCCACTCAAGTTGAACCTAGTAGGTAAGTGGAGGTTTTGATTGAAAGTAAGGATTCCCCTGATTTGGATTCTGCCAAGGGTTTTGGTTCTAGTTAGGTTTGGGACCATACTGCCCCTGATTAGGGTTGTATCCAGTGTTTTGAGACCTTTGTCCAACATAATTAAGTTCCTCTTCCACAATAGGTGGTTTCTTCAAGTGATTCTTAATCTCAAGTAAAAGAATACAAGAACTTGTATCATGTCGTTTCTCACAAACATCACATATATCAACCTAATTCAATGGACATTCCCTCAACAAAAACTTTTTCCTCTACACTTAGAACAATAAATAGATAAAGGTCCAGTGGTATTTTTATCTCCTTGCATATTAAGATGAAGGAGAAAATTGGTCTTCAAATTAGAAATCGCTTCCATCACCTAAGATACATCAGTGGTAAGAGCTTTGTTTCTTCTAGAGCCTCTAGACCTTACTCTAGTTCTAGAGTATTGTCTACAGATATCAACAATAGATTCCAAAGATAACTTGTTGATATATCCTTTCCCCATAAGATTCAAGGACTCCCTAGAGTCATCATCAATTCCCTTTAGGAAAATTGTTTTGCTAATCTCGTTGTCTAACCCACTTCTAGATCTCTTATGCACAAACTAGAATCTATCTACATAATCCTCCAAACTCTCATCTTCCATCTGCCTCATACAAAACAATTCTTCTTTCTTATCACTCACTCAGCAGTAATCTTGGTATTTATCCAAGAACTCAGTTTCCATCTCTTTCCAAGTTGAGATTGAATAGGCACCTAAAACCATGAACCATCATAAGGATGACTCTTTTAAGGTGGAAGGGAATAATTTCAGCTTCTAGTTGTAAGTTGTACAATCATAAGTTTGGCATAGAAATTTAAACGTGAAGAGGAATTGGTCAAGATCATCAATAGTCTTTCCCCTAAAAGTTGGTAAAACTGAAGGTGAGATATTTTTCATAGGGGGCTCATCAGGACCTCTGTTTAGATTAATGGAATATGGATATTCCTTGTTTGGTGGGGTATCATTATTTCCTCAGTCACCGATTTCTTCTCCTTGATTTTGTTCTGAATTTTCTACTTGATTCTCAATCTAATGTTCCAATTTTTTTTCTTCTTGATCAAAATCAATGTTGCATTGAAGAAACCTTCCTATATTATCTCTAGCTCATCTCTTCCACAAACTACTATCTTCCTTACCAACACTAAATCTTTAACTTAAAATCCATATCTTTAATGTTCCCCAACAATGGCGCCAAAAAATATGGGTGAGGTCGTGGATGTCACAACTTAGCTTAGATGTTACCTTACTTAATTGCAATTGGTTCATTGGGAGATCTACAAAGCCAATTAAATTGATTCTAAGTCTAACAATTCATAATTCAAATTTATTGAAAATAAATCTAATTACACTTTCAAGTAATGAACTTTAATCTAGAAAGCAGTGAACCTATCTATACTGTAGAAAATTGAACATTAAGTCTAGAAAGAAATAACACAAACTCCCAAGAACATTTTCCAATTAAGCTTCAGCTCTATCCTTACATTAGTCATGATTACCAATTCTATTACAACTACATGCATATGTGAATGAATTAATTCCTAATCCACATTGAAATATCTTAATCAATATAAATCATAAAAATTTAATCTATGTAAATACTTCTATTGAACATAAATAAACCAGGATTGAACTACTAACTTCAAACCAATTACAACAAAACAAAATTAACTAAACCAAATAACAATGACATAGGATCACCTCCTTTGGTTGTGCGGGCCCCGCTCTTCCTCTAGTGGGTCCTCAACACAATCACTCAAATAAACTTTCTATTTTCCTTCAAATTGGCCAAAATTGGTGAGTGAAACAAAATTACTGAGTACCAAAAGTTACAATTTCTAGAAAAGTTTCGACTAACTCAAATCAAACCTAAGGACATATATTTATGAGAATATCCCTTATTTTTGAATTCAAAACAATGGTGCTAGCCGCCAATTACAGAGTGCAAAGAAAAATGAAACTCTAGCTGAAAGTATCAAGAGAATCTCACATTATTCCAATTGTAGCAACAATTCCAAAATTGACAGAGAGAGCCAATCCAAAATTATAGCAGTTCAAGATCTTTCTAGAGCTTTTAGGAGTGTGATTATCATCATAATGTTAAACGGAGAGTCTAATAGTTCCATCTCAATCATCAGCATTAAAGTTCTTGCATGAAATCCTCAAAGATGTGTTGCATTCATGATAGTAGATGTTTCGATTTGCACAATTATCTCTTTATTAAAACCACTAAAAGATGCACATTCAATGTAAAATATCACATTCTAATATACCCTTCAATTAGTCAAATATAAGATAAAACAAGCAAATATTAAACATATTATCTACCCCCATAATATAATATAATAGTCTTTTGAGTTTATAAAAAGGATTAATTAAATAGTATTCTTGAGCACTCATCAAATATCATGAAGAACAATTTGTTATCACAAACTTGAAACAAATGAGGAAAAAACAATATCATGAAACATATTGATACAAGACATACAACATGTTCCATCCAAAAAAAATACCACATACACAAAGAAAAACAACTTGAAAGTAGTGCAAACATACAGGTGAATGTGATGTTTGTAATTTATACCAATCTACAAAATCTCAAAATTTTGAAACTTAAAAATAATAGTTCTTTTATAATTTCTCATTTTTGTCTACAATATTCAGTGCCAAATAATGTAGCTTGAATTTTGAATTGAGAAGCCAACTATTACATAGATTGCTTGTGTTGTATCAATATCCACTTGTCCATAACAAACTGTTCATTATTATAGTTCACCTCTTATATTCTCCATGTTCTTAAGTTCTATTTATTGTGTCCTCCCATTTTAATGTTCACTATGGGATGGTAAAACTTCTGTTTTTCAAATATGAACGTAATTTATTCCTATTTTTTCATATATATATATATATATTCATTGAGCTTTTCCACTCTTTGCACAAGATATACCTGCATTTTATTTATGTGATCTCTTCTATTGCAAATCCATTACATATTATTTGTTATAAACTATACAATTGTTTACATTTCCTAATTTACATATGATCTACCAATTACACATGTCTGCTACACTAAACTTCAAATTTTCCTTGTGACTAACTATATCTGATTAAAACCATTTTAGATTACAAATATTCTCAACTGTAACTATACATCTCCACAACACTAAATAACTTTTTGATGACATGTTTAGCATAGCGTACAAGCTGCAACTACATTCTATTTATATAGAAAGTAAGGGTATATATCCTTTATTCCATCTCTTATTTCATGACTACATGTCAAATTCTTTGTCATAAATGGTAAAACTATAATTTTTTACAAAAATGTATAACACTGATTTCAAATAAAGAAAATTCCGAGGTTAATAATATGGGATTTCCATAATCTATAATGCTTAAGATTTTTTAATTATGGATATTTGATTGTGTTTCTATTTTTAGATGGAAAAAATCAAACACAATAAAATATCCAGAAACAACAAACTTAGGTACCCAAACATTGGCTTCACCATTGATCATAGTGGTGGGAAATGTATGCTTTTTCTTAGGGGCTTGGTGATAGCCCATGAGACTGCATGAGCCAATATGGCAGGGTGGATACCAGGCCTTCTTTTGTTATGTTCATACTACATCTAGTTGCACCTAGAGGGTATGCTTACATCTTATCTAAGACTTCTGTTTTGCAAATATGAACATAATTTATTGCTATGTTTGCATATATATATATATATTCACACATTGATTCAACTCCCATGATTTTGATTTTAATATGGTGCCATCTCTTATACGTGCCCAAACACAAACACAATCAAATGCCCAAAAACAACAAACTTAGGTACCCAAACATTGGCTTCGCCATTGATCATAGTGGTGGGAAATGTATGTTTTTTTCTTGGGGGCTTGGTGACATCCCATGAGGCTACATGACCCAATATGGTTTTGTGGATAACAGGCCTTCTTTTGTTCTATTCATACTACATCCAATTTCACCTAGAGGGTATGCCTACATCTTATCTAAGACTTATGTTTTGCAAATATGAACGTAATTTATTCCTATGTTTTCATATATATTCACACATTGATTGAGCTCTGATACATTTGATTTTAATATGGTTTCATCTCTTATAGGTTCCCAAACATTAGCTTCACCATTGATTATAATGGCAGGCAATGTATGTTCTTGCTTAGGAGTTTGGTGATTGCCTATGAGGCTGCATGACCCAATATGGTAGGGTGGAGAGTAGGCCTTCTTTTCTTCTATTCAATCTACATCTAGATGCACCCAAAAGGTATGCCTACATCTAATCTAAGACTTATGTTTTGAAAACATGAATGTAATTTATTCATATGCTTATATATAAATATTTGCACATTAATTGAGCTCCCATTCTTTTGATTTTAATATGGTGCCCACATTGTTTTTAGTCTGCTAAGAATTAGAGTAATTGTGTAAGAAGAGTTGCATTATCTGGTATTCAGTATTATAGAGAAATAGGGAAATTATAATAGAGCTATTAGTAAAACATACATACATATATTTATGCATATATACATATATAGAAACATGTATATATATGTGTATATATATGTGTATATAAATGTGTGTATAAATATATATATACATGTCTATATGTGTATATATATATATGTATACATGTATATATGTGTGTGTGTGTGTATGTCTGTGTATTTGTGTGTATGTGTGTATGTGTATATATATACAACTCACAGGTTTTGGAGCACAACAATTTTAACACCCTCCCATTTGCTATAAAATAGAGGCAGAGCAAACGATTTTTATAATAGCTTGCTATCAAACCAATGCCGCTATGTATATACACATCTATACATGTATACATGTGTATATATATACATTTATACATGTGTGTATATATACATGTATACATATATATGTATACATATATATGTATACATATATGTATATATATGTATACATATATGTATATATATGTATACATATATGTATATATATGTGTGTGTGTGTGTATCTATACAACTCATAGGCTTTGGAGCACAATGGTTTTAACACTCTCCAATTTGATATAAAACAGAGGTGGAGTGAATGCTTTTACAATAGTCTACTATCAAATCAATACCACTGTGCGACCAAGAAAAAAAAAGAGTAGGACACAATTCTTAATTGAATGCACACAAATCTCTTTATGAGATTTAGTGTGAAATAATGTAGCTTGAATTTTCAATTGGTAACCCAACTATTACATACATTCTTATCTTCTATCAATATGTTTCATGATATGCTCTTCTCCTCATCTATTTTAAGCTCTGTGTAACAAATTATTTATTCCCATAGTTTAGCTCTCATGTTCTTCATATCTTAGGCTAGGTAAATATTTTTGTGGATTTGTTTTTGCAAATATGAACTTAATTTATTCCTATGTTTGCATATATATATTCACACATTCATTAAACTCCCATGCTTTTTATTTTAATATGGTGCCCACATTGTTTTTAGTCTGCTATAAAATAGAGTAGCTGTATAAGAGGAGTTGCACTATTTGGCATTCAGTATTATAGAGAAATGGGGAAATTGTAACAAAACTATTAGTAAAACATACATACATATATTTATGCATATATATGTGTATATAAATATATATATGCACATGTATATATATGTGTATATAAAAAAGAGGCAAAGCGAACAATTTTTACAATAGTCTGCTATCAAACCAATACCACTGTCATGCCAAGCAAAAAAAAAGGATCATGACACAATTATTAATTAAATGCACAAAAATCTCTTTTATAGTTTCCATGTTTGTCTATAACATTTAGTTCCAAATAATGTAGCTTGAATTTTGAATTGACAAGCCAACTGTTACATATATTCCTTGTCTTATGTTGATATGTTTCATGATATACTCTTCTCCTCATCGGTTTTAAGCTTTGTCTAACAAACTATTGATTCCCACAATTTAGCTCTTGTATTTTTCATATCTTAGGCCAAGTAAATATTTTTTATGCATTTAACTAATAATTGTAGACACGTAAAATATACATGCACTGATTCAAATCCTACTATGTTCATCGTTTCGTCTTGAATCATACTCTTAGCTTATCAACATCTTTCATCCCTTAATTAAATAAATCATTATTTATTTAATTAGGTCTTCCTCCTCCAGTGATTAAATTAATCAATTTAATTTAATTAATCATCTTTCTCTGTTCATTTAAATAATTCATTTTATTTAAATGAAATCTCTAAAGTCCTCTTAATAAATTGAATAAATTAAAACATTATTTAATTTAATCTAACATATTCCTCCTTAGTTAAATAAATCAAAATCATTTATTTAATTAATCATTTCCTCTCAATTTGATTTAAATCAATTCATAAATTTAAGTCTAAATTGTCACATCTCCTAATTCCTCATTAAATTAATCAAATCCTTGATTAAGTTAATCCCTCTCACTAAAATCCTCTAGAGAATGCAACTTGCACAATAAATCAATTACTTTGATTTATTTAATTGTCTATTTTCTCTCAACATGGAATAAGGAAGGAATATTCCCTCAAGTTTGAATTCAAAAATGCAAGTGGATGGGTACTTCCAACAAGGAATTTAATGTCTCTTACATGTCCTTGTGCATTGATCCAAGTGACATTAACTCCATTTCTTTCATCCCCCCTAAACATGTCACTTCATCAAATTCAAATTTCAAACTTGCACATTGATCAAAATGTGCTCAACCTTCAACCATTCACATCTTGACAAGTGGCACTTGGCCATTGGATGTTGAATGATCCCACATTGCTCAATTTCATTCATTCTTCCATTTTGGAGATCTATAAATGAGAGACTCTTCCTCTCATTCTATCATCCACAATTTGAGTAAAATTACTATACTCAAATCCATCTTCAAGCATAGCCATTTCATCTAGTTTTATCAAGCTCTTAGCTAGGTTATGCAAAAATTCAACCAAGGTGGATCAATCTTCATCAAATCATCAAGCTTACAAAGGAGTTGGGAAAGGGCTGATTTCGGCATACCAATCGGCACCAACTCCCCCATGGGATCAAGAGTTTGCATACTTAATTAGGATTTAATTGCTTTCTTTGTTCATCTTTTATTCATTTTCCTATTTTAAGTTTTGCAAATGTATTTCATGGGGAATCCTTGTTTTACCTTGCATATGATCTAATAACATGTTTGTTTGCTTTGTTTATGCAGGTATCAAATTGGGGTTCACATTTTGGCGCTGGAAGGAGGGCAATCTCGAGTTTTAATCAAGTTTTTTTTTTTAAATTTCATGTTTTTTTCATTTTTTGCAGGTCACAAGAAAACTGCGCTGCTTTCAGTTTCGCGGTGCTATATTGCACCACTTCTAGAGGCGTGACGTAATACTGCACCGCTTTCAGAGAAGTGGTGCTATACTGAACTGTGCACAATTTCCAAACCGCGCTGCTTCTTTTCGTACCTGTCATTTTTAAAATTTCCTAACTATGCTACTTTCATTTTCGTGATGCCATATCGAACCGCTCTCAACACTGCGGTGCCATATTCCACCACTTTTCTTCCAAACTGCACCGCTTCTACTTTACCGCTTGTCAAATTCAAAATTTCAAACAAAGTCGCTTCACAAATTGCGTTGCTTGACCATATCACGCTGATTATTCACTCTTTATTTCTGCAGAGTGCCACCCACAGTCAACCGCGCAGTGCTATATAGCACCGCTTTTGTCCAAACTATTGCTTTTACAAACTGCGCTGCACCTACAAATTTTTGGTTTTTTTTTAACTTTTTTGTGATGTAGGAAACTTCCTGAGGTCATAGCTTTTGACTCAGATATGGGTTTTGGCTGAAATTTTACAGGTGGTTTCTTTATGAGGTGGCATATGGATTGCCAACCTAGCGATTTTGGCACATTGTTGGGGCTTGAAATTTTCATCTTGGCCCTCAAAATGACATTTTAGTGTTTTTTCCTAGTTTTTTGAAAGTTATTTTTGTTAATAACTCAAAACCCATGTTTCCAATTTCATATGTTAGTTGGCAATTCATTCTATCTTAGTTTTATTAAGCTTTCGAGAAAAAATAGGACTCTCAAAGTCATGTATGCAAAGTTTCCAAAAATGGAAAAAATCTAACAATTGTTGAAATCTACCAAAAAAGGAAATTTCTTGATCAAAAGTGAAGGAAGAAAAACGAAGGCCAAAGGTTCTCTATGAATTTATCATATCATTGTAGCAAGTGTTTTAAAATACTTTGGGAGAACTTATAATCCCTTTCTAAGAAATTTGTTTACTTTCATGCTCTTAAGACACTAAAATTTCTTTTGGGCTCTAAAAAGAACAAACAAAATTTATTTTCCAAAGTTTGCAAAAGGCTAAAAAGAACCTTAGGAACAACATACTAGATTTTGTTTAAAGGTTTAAGAATTGAACAAGGAAACTTTCACACTTCAAAGTTGGTGCTTTAAAAACAACTCATTATTGCTTTGAAGGATTAAAATGAACATGTGTTTTTAATGTTTTGTGATCCTTTTAACAAAGTAATATCATCTAAAAGGCGTATGTGCTTCTCTCGCACCTTACGGCGATCTTGAGAATCAAAAGTCTTTTTGTGATATTAAGTTGTCAAAAATATTACCTCCACACTTCATTTTTTGGGTTTAAAATTGAACAAAACACTTTGTGTGTGTGAATAGACTTATGGCGTGTGCTCTCCCTTTGTTTCTAAATAAAGGTTGATCGAACTACAAATAAGTGTACTCGATTTTGTTTATCTTAGAGGGCATACCTTGTGGGAAAAAAAACTCACCCAACTGGGAACACGCTAAAGCCAAGTGACTTCCAACCGGTATATAAGTGTGGATTCTTGAGAAAAGTTCAAGAATCATGAGGATTATTCTGATGAGATGGACAAAAATGGACTCTCGTCGATGTTGGATAATCCCCCACGAATGGAATGCCCGCATTAGAACCCTTTTTTGAGAAAGAGGCCAAATCCTTTTCTATTTTGTTGCTGCAAAAGGTCATGTTCTTTGAAGCCACCCCATGTTATACATGTGGTTTTGTTGTAGAGATGGAAAGTATGCCATGGGAGATTCATGGGTACTAATGCTTGGCTGACTCGAGAAGTGTGTGTTGTGGAGGGGAGCTAGTGTGGTCAAGCATTTAGCCATCACAAAATATGTGCAGCTGGATTCATCCAAGTGGGAACCCAACAAAATATTGTCTAATCATCCTAGGGTTGTAAAAAATTGCTTGGAGATATACATTGCTTGGTCCTCAAAAATTTTGCAAAATGAACATTCACAAGACCTCCAAACTTCAAACCCCTTTTAGGAAACAAATATCCCTTGACAAATTCAAGCACTCTTGCTTTCCCTAGGGATCATATCCTTAGAGGTTTTAAAGTGCTTGGATTCTATCATCATTTGTTTTCAATAAGGTTCAACAAAGGAGACTTTTGCCCTATTTTCCTTTATTTCCACATAATGGACCTTGTGGGATGAAAATGAAAGTGGGATATTAGACATACATTTTGAAACATAATCAAGAAAGTTTTTTGTGGTAAAAGGAACCGAATTTAAGCAAAATAATAGATAATTGAACCACACATGTGCTTGCAAACTTTTGTCATTTGGTTTCCATGCGAACATTGATCTTTTGGTTTGAACTACTTCTAGGGAAAAGCATGTTCTTCATAACCTTGGTCTTGTAAGTAAGTCCTCATAGGGTCATCTAGGATCAAGTCAAAACACTTCATCCATCTCAAACATTTATCAAAATCCAATCTCACCAAAAAACTTTTGGAACTTTGAAAAAACATCATGCATGCTAGACTTTTGGAAAATCAACATCACCTTGTTTGACTGAACACACCTAGTCAAATAATCAATCTTCTTAAACAAATTTTGTTAGGGTAAAGGTCTTAACTTAATTATGTTGATTAAGTTACCTTTATTCCCTTCTTAAGATTTCATGTTAGTTTGCATAAAGTGACATTTAATAATTATATTAATTATTAAATGTTTTCCTATTAGGGCTTCTATTAGGGTTTTTCCTATTAGGGTTTTATTAGGGTTTGCATATCTCCTTTTTATAAGGATTGATCCCATTGTATTTCATATCAATTCATTCTCTCATTCTCTCTGATATATACATTTTCATTTTTCAAAGAACCCTTGCTTGTTTGTCTCCATCTCTTCTTTTGTGATAGGTTATTTGCATGCAGGTGATCTTTGGGGTTTGTGGTGTTGTATTTTCTCAACTCCTACAAATTTTCCTCTAGGATAATGCAACTTCCTGAGGTCTACTAGTTCATGATCACTTTGATTGGCTTAACACACTTAACCAATTCATTCTCTTATGCGAGTTTTCCCTAGGATAACACAACTTCCTAGGGTTTACAAGTTCACCATCATCTTGTTTGACTTAACACACCTAGTAAAACTATCCACAATCAAAATCAAATAAAAATAACTCCTAAAGTCTAGCATTGATCCAAAGCTCCTAAAATTTCAAACACCCATTTCATTCCTTCATCTCATCATTGGTCCTAAACCCCTCAGAGGTCAGCAAGATCACAACACAAGAAGAACGTGGAATATAAACTTGACTCATACATCATGACTAATCCAATTCAACCAAACTATCCAAGTCTCACAATGCCAATTGATTATCGAAACTCACATTTATGCATGGAATCATTATCTCCTCCAAACTTCAACGATACGAATGTGAGTATGCCTAACCTAAAGTTTGGAACACCTTTCCCAATGATAGATTTAAATCCAAGTCCAAATTTGCAAATATATAAACCAAATGCTCAATGCATGAGTTTTATAAACAACATTATCCCACCAAATCCATACATGCCAAGTACAACTTTACCAAACATGACCATTTCAAATCCACACTTGGTAAACTTTGGGGTAGACATGTTTGCAAATCCCATCAATGTTGTTCAAAATCCAGCAATATGTTGACGACTCTAGGTATTGATCCAAGTGAAGGTAACACCATGCAAAATCAAAGTTACGTAAATCAAGGAAATATGATTCTCAACCACAACAATGTTCAATTTCAATCTATCATGCCAAATCAAAACATCATACAAAATCATCCCATTTTGCCATCGATATCGCAACAACTGGTGGCAACCATCCAAAAAATCCCAACAATCAACACCATCCCCAACCCACCACCACCACCGTCACCAAAACACAACATGACAAATTCATTCTCCACTGACCAATGATAATGTTGAAAATGTCTCTACATCACCTAATGAGTTAGAGGACATATCTCAAGAATTTACTCCAAAGCCTGATGAACATCTTTCACCAAGGTCTAGCAATGATCATTTCCAAAACATATGGACATATTTTGACCTCATAACATTTGATAAACTTCATATGCCTAGTGAAGATATCCAAGAAAGCAATCCATTCTTTGAAATTGACCCATGTCAAGAACCTAATCCAAATCATGTCAAAAGCAATTCCGAAATCATTCGAGATCAATAATTTGCATCTCCAAGCTACTACAATGATATAATGGACACTCTCCTATCCATACAAGATGACCACATCCTAGGACATACACCTCCATCTACCCATGAGATGCTTTCTTTGGATGGACACGTGGATGATCTTCATTCAAAACAAGAGTCTCATACTCTTGAAATCATTACCAATGAACAAGATTCTCCTACTCTTAACATTTCTACACATGATCAAGATATAGAGAAATGTAGAGACATATCAGAAATTGGTCATGAAGAAGGTTTCTATAGAAGTTGTGAATCAGAAACATCATGTGAAAGCATATCAAGAATAAATCATGAGGAAGACTTTTACAAGGACAGTGAATCATCAATACCTCTGGAAGAAGCACTACAATCTGATATCTCACAAGATCAAGCTAAAGATATCAATCAGACATTCATTCCACATATGGAGGATCCTATCACTTATAAAGTTGGATCACTTACCTTTCTTAGGGAAATCTACCTCATCAATAAAGAAGTTGTCACTTTTGAAGATCCACCACAAAGCAGAGAAGGAATAACACCTTGTTTCCAAGGTAGATCATATCCTATTGCAAATAAACTTTTCCAATAGATGAATTATCAAGGTAGAGGATTATGCCTACATGAACAAGGTATCTTGGAACCAATGCAGATTGTTGTCAATCCTAAGCATCAAGGCCTTGGTTATTCGACAAGCAAGGGATATGAACATACTTCCACAAAACTGGGGGCAACTTTGTCACAAGCAAACATCAACATAGGGAGCACAAAGAATCCTTATGATGAAACCAATGCCAATACTACAACCCGCCATGTCATGAATCTTCATCTACCCATCACCCCATCCACAAATTGGGACCAATGTCAAAAGAAAGATTTGAATCGGAGCGTGAAGAATGTTATCAAGGAAAAAGAAGCTAAGAAGCATGAAGGACAAATCAAATACATATGGATACCAAAGAACACAAAAAAAGATTATCCCTATCAAATTCCATCAGTCAAAGAAACTATGGGGCAAAATAAAAAAGGGAAAAGTATCCATCAAAGATGTTCACAAAAGAGAAAACATTCTTCTCAAGAAACATACAAAGTATATCAGGAAGATGGTCCTAATTCCACACACACTTTCGTATCCATCCATTGCTCATCTTCCCAAGTTTGGAGAGTCAAAGGTTCCAAACTATCAACCAATCCATATTTTATCCCTAAACACACTCCATCCATGCCTCCACACATGATATCTAATTCTCACATTGACCATGTGTTGGCACCGACCCTTCATCATAAGGATTCAGAAGGCACTCTATTGCGATGTGCACACAAAGACAGAGTTAACTCCTGTATCAACAAAGCAGATCAGGGATCTCAAAAGCTGTATTCAAGTGCACGTATCTTGGTAAAACAACTTCTTCAAGAAGGATACTGATGACATGTTATGACATAAGCATCAACATTAGCACCACCAGGTGGTTCAACATCAGCTTAAAATCTCTCAAAAAATACAAAAAATTCAAAAAAAATAAATCCAAAAAAAATTAGAAAAAGGATTGAAAATAGTAAAGAAAAAAATCATCCTCTAGTGAACACCAGAAATAAGCGTCACTCATAATAAATCAATCATCGCCTTCACCCTTTGGTGAATCATTCAAAAGCAAGTCTAGCAGGTTCAAAAGTGAACACCTAATTGTCAAAGTTTCAAAAGTCTAAGTCAGTAAGCAAGCAAGTTGGTCAACTCAGAGTATCAATAGTTTATCACCCAATTAGTCCCACCAAAACCTTGATCACAATATTTTCTAGGATGAAGCGTTCCTGTGATGGACATAAGTGTTAGGTACCCCCCAGTAGTTTAGCCTTGGCTAGCAGTATGAAGAACATTAGCTTGTTTGTTTACTTTGTCTTGGTCTTTTTTGACTTATCTTATTTTGCGCTCATTCCTAGGACCTCTTGATGATGCCTTAACAAAATAGGTTTAGAGAGAAAGGAATGGGGCAATGATCATTATCTTTTTTATCTGATGCACTTGTAGGATACACTTGTAAAATAACTTAGCCATGCGTCCATTTTTTGGTTTGTAGCAAGGATGTTTTAGGTATCTTTTTGACCACATAAGGAAGCTTGCTTTCCTATGTTTTGGCCCGAGATGTTTAGAATATTTGAACTACATCTTGAATGAAGGATGGATGCTAAGTGTGAACAAGAATACTCCTATCTGATTGACGAGTCAAAGTCCATCACACTAGGTACAACGCCATCCTAGTCCTTTATACCTTGATGCATCGTACCTATGTGTGTTATCAAACATTAAGTAATTGGCCCTTTGAAAATTCCAACTCCTTGTAAGCAATACATCATCATCATCGATAATAATGTGAACTTGTGTGGGTCCTCCTTCCATCCATCTTATTCTTCTTATTCTTCTATCTTTACTAACATTTCTATCTAAAATTAGTGTGTTGTATCAAAATATACATGAGGCTACCCATGGCCGATGATTGTCCATACATCATTAGAATTGTCTATATCCAAGAATTATCTTTTGTCCTCTGATCAATAGAACCACTCCTCTTGCATTTTATCACAATCTTGACAAGAAAATCATACATTTGTGCTCAATCTCTTGAGAGGGTAGTATATCCAACATTATCCTTCCGCTAGGATAGCAGTGGGGCATCTGCAAAATTCAAGAAAATTTTGAACTTTTGATCATGACAGTTTATTCTTTGAATCAATGCAACAAGTACATTGCTTCAAATAGGGACAAAATGTAGACACGTAAAATATACATGCACTTGATTCTGATCCTACTAACATTGTTTTGTCTTGAATCATACTCTTAGCTTATCAATACCTTTCATCCCTTAATTAAATAAATCATTATTTACTTAATTAGGTCTTCCTCCTCCAGTGATTAAATTAATCAATTTAATTTAATTAATCATCTTTCTTTGTTCATTTAAATAATTCATTTTATTTAAATTAAATCTCTAAAGTCCTTATTAAATTGAATAAATTAAAACATTATTTAATTTAATCTAACATATTCCTCCTTAGTTAAATAAATCAAAATCATTTATTTAATTAATCATTTCCTCTCAATTTGATTTAAATCAATTCATAAATTTAAGTCTAAATTGTCACATCTCCTAATTCCTCATTTAATTAATCAAATCCTTGATTAAGTTAATCCATCTCACTAAAATCCTCTAGAGAATGCAACTTGCACAATAAATCAATTACTTTGATTTATATAATTGCCTATTTTCTCTCAACATGGAATAAGGAAGTAATATTCCCTCAAGTTTGAATTCAAAAATGCAAGTGGATGGGTACTTCCAACAAGGCATTTAATGTCTCTTACATTTCCTTGTGCATTGAGCCAAGTGACATTAACTCCATTTCTTTCATCCCCCCTAAACATGTCACTTCATCAAATTCAAATTTCAAACTTGCACATTGATCAAAATATGCTCAACCTTCAACCATTCACATCTTGACAAGTGGCAATTGGCCATTGGATGTTGAATGATCCCACATTGTTCAATTTCATTCATTTTTCCATTTTGGAAATCTATAAATGAGAGACTCTTCCTCTCATTCTATCATCCACAATTTGAGTAAAATTACTACACTCAAATCCATCTTCAAGCATAGCCATTTCATCTAGTTTTATCAAGCTCTTAGCTAGGTTATGCAAAAATTCAACCAAGGTAGATCAATCTTCATCAAATCATCAAGCTTACAAAGGAGTTGGGAAAGGACTGATTTCGACATACCAATTGGCACCAACCCCCCCATGGAATCAAGAGTTTGCATACTTAATTAGGATTTAATTGCTTTCTTTGTTCATCTTTTGTTCATTTTCCTATTTTAAGTTTTGCAAATGGATTTCATGGGGAATCCTTGTTTTACCTTTCATATGATCTAATAACATGTTTGTTTGCTTTGTTTATGCTAGTATCAAATTGGGGTTCACAATAATTATGTCCTTGTGTTATTTTTTTTTGCTTGGCATGACACTTTAGGATTTTCTTATTTTATTCTCCCTCTAACAAGAATTATTTTTGAGTTTCAAAATTCTGAAATTTCATTCTATTTTTAACTCTTTTTATATTAAAATCTACATAAATACAAATAAAGATAGCATACACAATTGTTTAGACATACATGTGTATATATAGATGGCTTTTGTATTGTGAAATGAACCATACTGGTCTTGGTCTATATATATGGATATATATTCTTAAAAATGAAATGGGGATTTCAATATATATATATGCGTATATGTATATCTCTATAATTCAAGGAATTCAATACCGTTTCCCTTTTTGTCAATAATATTTACAATAAGTGTGCCTTTTTCGCTTGGGGGTTTGTCTATAGCCCACGAGGCTTCATGATGTGAATATGGGAGGGAGAAGAATGGATGTGTGTTTGGAGCTTTTTCTTTCCACCATCATATATTTATTGAAAGATACATATACATATATATATTGAAGAAAAATAAACCAATTGTATAAGAAGTGTTGGAATAACACTTATTCAGTACTAAATATTAGACAAAAAGTAAAATTGGGAAAAATGGATGGTGGTGACTGAGTTGCTTGCCTCGGGGTGCGGAAAGAGCATGGTAAGTGTTTTCTCATACAAGGGTTAATGCATCCTACTATTGTTGTATGATGGAACATATTGTTACAAGGCAAGCAACCTATGTAGCAGTTGTAAGAGGTATTGCAATAACATTTAACAATCATGCATAAATGACAGATGGATGGAAACCTTTGCCTTGCTTTCTATTTATTTGGTCTGTGTATGTTTTCATATCATTTTTCATTTACCTGTGACTCTTGTCTATTTTCCTAATTGGTACAAGATGAAAATTCTATCCAAGTATTGGCTTCTCAATTCTAAATTCAAGCTACACTATTTGGCACTAAACACTATACATGATTATGTAACTTGTAAAAGAACTATTAGGAAAATACTTGAGAACCATAGGAAAATAATAGATGGTCGTAAATCAACTTTAAAATATGGAGCATAGAAGAGGAAAACTACGATAATCAATAGTTTGTTATGGGAAACTAAAAATATAATATCATGAAGAACACTTTGTTATTGCGAACTCTGAACATATGAGAAGAAAAGAATATCATGAAACATATTGATACAAGACATATAACATGTTCCATGCAAACAAAATAACCACATAAATTTTTTCAGAATTTTAAAAATTGAAAACAATCCTTCTTATAAAAGAAATAGAATAATTTATTCGAGGACCTTCAAATAGATGACGCAAAAATAATATCATCACAAACATATTGATACAAGACAAGCAATCTATGCAACAATTTGATTGTCAATTGTAAATTCATATTTTTTTTGCAATTCTTATAAACCAATGAGGCACATTTGGCAGCATACTTTGTTGAAGAGGTAAGCTCCACACCATCATAAGAAACCTTGGGCAAGTCTCCTCTATTTATTTATAATATTTAGTACCACTGAGTGATGTAGCTTGAATTACCAATTAAATTTTTGATGTTATAACCATTTTGCACAGATTATTGCTACCCATTGCCTTTACAAGTTCTCTTTGATGTGGGTTTAGTTCCAAATAATGTACTCCAAATTTTTAATCGACATCTCGACTATTACAGAGACTGTTTTTCTTGTATGAATTGTTATCTTTGTCCATGTTTATGCACCTTTTTAGTCATTATATAATCTTTATGGATGGCTCTCTAGTTCAAACAGACGAGAAAAAAGAAATATCATAAAACATATCAATACAAGATTCGAGCTACATTCTTTGGTAATAAATATTGAAGACAAGTAGAGAAATTGTAAAAGAGGTGTTAGAGTGATTAATTTTTTGTTCATGTGTTTTTCTCTCTGGTTATTATTCCTTGTTAGGTGTTTCTATCTTTGACATTATACCCATTTTGGAGACTTCAAAGAGATTATGCCTTTGTATGGATGGAGAAATTATAGTTAAATCTCCTTTCTTTCATCAATAAATATGGCCAAGGTTAGTAATTTTCTCTCCCTTTGTTTATTGTTCGTAGTTATCTATGTGCACCTTTGGCATTATAGCCATTAACATAGGAGAAATTGCGGATTAATATAGGATTAATTGCATATATATATATATATATGCAAAGGGTTAGTATGAAAGCATAAACATTTTGGAGATAAAAATAGTTTAGTGGGTGTGAAGTGTTATTCTAATAGTTGTTTTACAATTTCTCTATTCGCTTATAATATTTAGTTGGAAGTAATGTACCTCAAATTTTCAATTAATTTTGTGGCCTTGTAGCCATTTTTCACAGGTTATTGGAACCAAGTGGCTTTACCACTTCTATTTAATGTGGGTTGACTACCAAAGAACGTAGCTCAAATTTTCAATTGACAACTCAACTCTAACATAGACTGCTTATCTTGTATTAATATGAGTCTCTTTTCAAATTGCTTGATAGATTTCTTACATACAACTCTTTGCCAAGATTCCATGTATTTAAAATGTTCCATTTTATCTCTTTCTGTTTACAACAGATAATGCTAACCTCTTTTACTCTATATCTATATGATTTATTTTATAATGTTGCACACATACAATAGACATTCAAGAAAATTAGTGTGTTATAAATTCTCTATTTCAAATTCTTTCATGGTCCAACAACTTGATCCAATCCTGCTCACCCTTGTCCAACACCAACAACAATACATGTAAGTACAAAACTTTTCCATTTTCAATAAATAGATCTAGTGAAGCAATTGTAAATATTATTAATTATTTTTAAATTCTGATTGTCTATATTGATGTCTTAACTGCTTTCCTAATATCTCTTTTATAATTCCCCTTTTTTCCTATAATATTTAGTACCAAATAATGTAGCTTGAATCTTCAATTGACAAGCTAGCTATTACACAACTCATGTGTTTCAATATGTATCACACTATTTATTTCTCCTAGTTTTCCATAACAATATGCTCCTTATCGTAGTTTTCCTCTTTTGTTTTCCATACATTCAAGTTCTTAAGTCCTTTCCTAACAACTCTTTTACAATTTCTCAATCTCTTTATGATATTTAGTACCACATAATGTAGCTTGAACCTTGAATTAACAATTCAACTACTAGGTACATTGCTTGTCTTGTATCAATTTGTTTAATGTGGGTTTCTTACCATCTATCACTTACTTGTGATTCTTAGGTGTTTTTCTAATAGTTGTTTTGGAATTTTTTTATTTTTGTTATTGTGTGATATATGATAAGACTCCTTGAGATTATAGATAATGTAGCTCAAAATTTTGATTAACAAGCCAACTCTTAGGTATAATGCTTGTCTTGTATCAACCTATTTAATGTGGGTTTCTGACCATCTATCACTTACTTGTGATTCTTAAGTATTTTTCTAAAAGTTGTTTTAGAGTTTCTCTATTTTTTTAATTGTGTGATATATGATAAGATTCCTTGAGATTTTCCATGGACCTTATCTTCCTTGCTTGCTCGGGGGTTTGGCTAGAGCCCCCGAGGCTTCATGATGCCAATATGGTAGGGATGAGAACAAGCATGGGTTTACTATTTTTCGCCTCTATCGTCATATATTTGTTGTTGTTTCTATCCATTGTATTTGTCATTAATTCCACAGCTCTCTTTTCAACTTCTTCAATAGATTTATTTATACACAATTCTTTACCAGGATCCCATGTATTGAAAATGTTTTATTCTCTCTCTTTCTAATTAGAACAAATAATGCTAACCTATTTTATTATATATCTATATTTTTTCCTTCATAATGTTGTGCAAATACAATAGAAATTCAAGAAAATTAGTGTATTGTAAATTGTGCATTTCAAATTCTTTCATGGTCCAACAAGTTGATCTAATGTTACTCGCTTTTGTTGAACACCAATAGACCCTATAAGTACAAAATTTTCCCATTATTAAATATTATTAATAAATAGATTCGATGAAACAATTATAAATATTATTAATTATTTCTCTCTTTCCTTGCAATAGAATGTAATTTTGCTAGGAATCTACCTTTCCAGATAGATAAATCAACATAGTGAATGACATCCTATGTAATTCATAAACATGAAACTATTTCTTGTTGATGAGCATCTTGCTTTTGTAGGTGGATATCTCCATAATTGTAGTCACCAGATATGCAGTTCATTGGATAAATATTTGTGAAGCACATATTCCATTTAAAATCATGAGGATGAAGAAACAAAAGTAGCTATTTTGGCCTACAAAGAATGCAAGGAAATGTTATAAAAGTCATGGTATATGTAATGATTTTATAATTCATCACATTTGCCAAGAGATTCTAAGTTATGTTGTTTGACATGGATTTTATAACATTTCTTACTGCATGCTTTGCAGCCCAAGAGTGCTTTCATGTCCATGCCTCAAATTTTCCACATGGTGATTATGCCAATTGCAGGCTACATATATGTCTACTTTAGCATGACTACTCCAAAAAATATGTTCATCACTCCCAACTATATAATGCTAGCATATCAATAAATAGATTCGGTGAACCAATTGTAAATACCATTATTTATTTTTAGTTTTGCATTGTCTTTATTGGTTTTGCACATATACTTACTTTTTTATTCCAATGGGTTGAGTAGAATATAATATTTGAAGTCAAATAAATGATTCTTTCCCCACAAACCAAGGCATACATTTTAATTCAATTATTCTAAAGATGCAAAATATGTGTGTCATGTCATCACATTCTCCTTTTCCTGAGGTTTCTTTATTTGTTTTCGATAAAAAATGCTCTAAGTTAGCCTTCGATTCGACTATGCACATATTTACTTTGTAAGTGCTATTTGCCTCTATATAATTCTTTTTTTGGTTCATAAAATGGTATAAAATTTATCAATATAATATTTTCACTTTCTTCCTGAATAAAAGCATTTACATATTTTTTTAATTAGGAGAACAATTCAATTTGTTATCCTATTTTATCATCTATTTATTATTTTTTTTTAGCTAAGTGCTAATTTTTGTTCATACACCAATTATACAACATATTTTAACTAGAATCATCAATGAAAATCTAATATTTTGTATTTTCAATTTCCTTGGAATGGACTACTTCGGAATCCTTTCTACTTGTGACCATTTTATTTTACTGTTACCAACCCGTAAAGTGCATGGATAATAATTCTTTTATTTACAAAATTTTGGACTAAATAGTATTTATAAAAAGTATTCTTATATTAAATATATTTCTTTTTTGAAAAAAATATTAGTGCTAACCATAATAACTAATATTCAAATGAGAAATAATCACAATAAATAACATGAAAGCAATAAATTATCTAGTATCACACAAGGATTACAATAAATATGCAATACCTAAATTTATGGACTAAGTTTTTTTAAGAATTTTTTATTATTCAATATTACTAATTAAATTTTTTATTCAATAATAGTAATTAAAGGGATAACTAACAACTCTTTAAAAAATGACAATTGTTAAATGTTCCATACTTTTTATAAATATTAGTTAATCCATAACTTGAGGTTTTCCATGTACTACTATCCATATCTATCTTAAGATGTTAAATAATAATCAATCAATTAATTGATTAACCAGGACAAATACATCAAATATAGATGTGCATCTAGGCCTAACAACTATTAAACTAAAATACATATAAATTATATCATACCTTAAATTTTGGAGAGAAATCATCATTAGTAACAAAACTAATCATTTAAAAATTTAAATTGTATTTAATTTTCTAATGTAATTTATTAAGAAAAAAATATTGTTATTAAAATTATTAAATATTCCATGTTGATAAGGAAAAAATTTCTTGATGTTTAATTGCTTAAGATTGCAGTTCATAATCAATTTCTAACTAAAACTTATTGATGTGGAAACACAAAGATCAATTTCTTGTTCTATGCAAATCATTCTTAATCTCTGATGCATTGCGTTATCTTAAGATAATTAAATAATAATCAATCAATTCATTGATTAACCTACACAAATATATCAAACATCAATTTCCTCTTTTATGCAAATGGTTGTTAATTTCGCATGCATTGCCTTATCTTAAAATAATTAAATAATAATTAATCGATTGATTGATTGATTAACCTAGGCAAAAGATGCCAAATATAGATGTGCATTTATGACTAACAACTATTAAACTATAGTATATATAAAATTATATCATACCTTAAATTTTGAAGACATATTATTATTATTTACAAAACTAATTATTTGAAAATTAAAATTGTATTTAATTTACCAAATTTAATTTATTAAGAATTTTTTTATTAAAAAATCATTCTCTTAATATTATTAATTAAAATCATTTTAAAAGAATTAAATTGTAATTCAAATTAGTGATGACTAATTTCTTGAGATTGCAATTAATGGATACATTCCAAATAATGAAGATGGCCTATGGTTTTATTTTACATTTTCATAATCAATTTTCAACTAAAAATAATTGATGTGGGAACACAAAGATCAATTTCCCATTTTATGGAAATTGTTCTTAATCTCCCATGCTTTTCCCGTCAATAACAATAAATAAGTGAACTATAACATGGGGTTTAAAATGTTGTACAATGGTCCAATTAAATGTAGAGATATAAAATTATTTGTTCACCAAATTTAAGTGTTTTATAACATCTTCAAGTTATGTAAGTTGAATTCATATCTTTTAATGCACACATAGCTTTGCTTTAATTGATCTTATATCCATCTAATTATCCATAAAAAATATATAAATTGATTTTCAAATATCGTTGTTCATTACAATGTGCTCAATGAATCTTATCCACGATAAACCTCCTACTATAAAATAACCTTACATTATTCCATATTGAATTATTAACATGCTTTCCCTTACTTGACTTATTCAAACAATAGCAAATATTTCTCAATATTTATACTTCACACTGCATTACAAAAACAAGTTTTTTATTTGCTTTCTATTGAATAGTCATTTGCGGTGGACCCCTATCGGCTGATCATTGCATGTCTGTGCATGTGACTGCTAGTTATTTCGTATATACACTCAAAACAACAATTAACATTTTACAATAATAACTAAAATAATAAGACACATAGGTTCTACCAATATAATCAAAGATTTTACAATAATAACTAAAAAAATAAGACACATAGATTCCATCAATGTAATCATAATTAAACAAAATAAAAAGATACCTATTGATGTCACTTTGACTTCAACTTTAACATTTAATAAAATAAATAAATTAAAAAATAAATGATAGACAAAGAATACAATAATTTATTTTATTTAAAATTATATATCTAAAGATTAGAATTGTAGAAGAAATAGAAGCAGATCAACGCTCTATACCTGATTAAAGAAGCTTTCTTTCTATGTGAATTTAGCATTTACTTATTGTTTATGTAAGTCACCTATCTATGTTAAAGGCTCTAGAGTCTATTAAGAAATAATCTTTCACCCATGTACAATGAAATTCTCATAATCATTATTTGCCTTAACTTTATTTTTTTTCAATGAGTTGCGTTCCCTGCCATAACTATTTGCTGAGACTCCATCTCTCGACCGTCCGACATGCTGGAAGTTTGATCGCCATCTGCAACCCGATTTTCTCTATAGTAGTACCGAGATGCACAGAACATGAAATAGAGCACGTTGATGCCCTCTATCGCTGACGAGAGCCAGTAGAAATAATCGAGTCGGCCCCGGTTGAGGTTATCGTCAAGCCAATCGGTCTTCCCGTTACCACCCGTGGTTCTGTGAATGAGCGAGATAAAAACGGCGCTTAAATAGTCCCCCACCGCATACATGCATGAGGCCAGCGCTAAAGCCGTGCTACGCAAGTTGGTTGGAAACTCGTTATAGAAAAAGTTCAAATAGCCCACCACGTGAAAGCAATAGCCCAGACCTTGTATACAAAACTGAGGGACAAGCCAAAACACGGAAATTGGAACTACGGCCAAGGGGTCGTCCAGGAGCCCGTGGCTTTTGGCCACGTTTCGTCTCTTCACTTCAACGAAACCGGCTACCAACATGGAGAAGGATGAAATAGCGTAGCCGATACCCATTCTCTGAAGCGGCGTGATTCCCCTTTCATGTTTTGTTACCCGCCTGGTAAGTGGTACCAACACTCGGTCGTAGAGTGGAAGCCATATGATCACTACTAATGTAGAGAAAACATCGATGGAAGCGGCGGGTATTTTGAAACTGGTAGAGCCCAGGCGTCGACTCATTGTGAGGGCCTGGAAAACCGCAAAGTCTTGTCCTCCTGCGATTGAATCGATAATTAAGCAGGAGTATATGGGTAGAATTGCGAAGAGGACTTTCAAATCCTCTACTTTGTCGATAGAAGCGAGGCGCCAGGGCCGAGCCACGGAGCCGTCTGCTTGCATGTCTCCTTCTGTTGGTATGGCGGCCTTGTTGAGGAACCTGATTTTTAAATTGAGAAATGACAGGAAGGTGAGTAAAGGGAGTGAGGTCCCTGTTGTTTTTAGGGAAGGAAGATAAATTAATAGTAAAGTTCGTAAACAGTGGGTGTGGGTGGTTTTAAGTGGTTTGTTTGAAATCATATTAATAGATTGATTTTATTGAAGATAAATTATATTAATAGATGGTTTAAACAGATCAGTCTAACATTTGATTTGTTTTTGTAATCACATTAATAGAAGGATTTTACTGAAAATAAATCACATAATTAATAGATGATTTAAACACCATATTCTAAACATTAATTTATTTAGCTGGTTTGTCTGAAATCACATTAATTTTGGTTTCCATTGAAAATAAATTACATTAATAGATGGTTGAAACAAAACATTCTAAATTTCAACTTGTTTAAGTGATTTGTGTGATTTCAAATGAACTACTTAAATAACATTTAAAATATATTATTTAAACTTATAGTTAAAGATATCCAATTGAATAACCCCACAATGCACCTGTTGCATAAACACTTCGAAAAATGTATGATTTGATAAATATTAGGTACCTGAATTTACGTGTTGCAGCAATTTTTGGGCCGCTTTGGTCGGAATAAAACAATGCCGGATCAGAGGGCAGAGGTAAACTCCTTTTCTTGATGAATGCAACCATTATCTGTTCGATACCTGTGAAAGGACTGCCCTTTGGAACTTCACGGTGGAAAATGGAAGTCCCAACAGTGAAGGCAATAATTGACATGAGCATGAGAAGAGTACAGACACCGAAGCCCAAGCTCCAACTCACGTTGCTCTGAAGGTAAACAATAGAAGTGCCGGCTACCAGTACGGTCGCCGAGCTTGCAAGATAATACCAATTAAAGAAACTCTGTAAACTTTTCTTTTGCTGGGTTGCTTCTGTTCCTTGAAACTGGTCTGCTCCGAACGCCAATACACATGGTCTTATTCCGGCTGACCCAATGGACATGAATATTAACGCCACCACAAGAAAAAACATCTGTTCTATTGAAGCACTTTTGCATCCTCCAAGCTTTGCTTGCGAGTCACTGCAGTCTGAGGGTCGCAGTGCCGGAACCAGAGCCGTGAGAGTCCAAAGAGCCATTCCCTGCACCTCAATCAAAATGATTATTATGGCAATCCAAGCTATTAAATAAAATAAAATAAAATTATTGCTTGGAAATGCAGAGGCCTTGTCCTGTTTTGTGGGGTTTTTCCTGTGACTTTAATCTATGGGATCTCATTTTGTCATTTCTATTTACTTAGACGAATTAAAAATATTAAAAAGTGATAACTTCGGAGAAAAACTGAAGTTATCCTTACGATAAAATATGAAAGAGAGGCAATGACTATGGTCAGATATCGGCCAATATAAGAATCTGCAAGAAAGGCTCCACCCAGGGTTGCGAAGCTTGTTGTACCATGCCAAATATTCAGAAGATTTACAACTTTAACTATCTTCATGTTGTATTTCGTTTTTAAATAGATCGACATATTGGACAGCAGCCCAACAGCTGCTAGCTTCTCGCAGCTCTCATTTCCTGTGCATAAAATCTCTCTTAAAACTTTTCAGCAGCATATTTTATTGTTTACAAATCCTAAAGCCCAAAAAAAACAGATTTCAAACTGCAGATCAATAAATTAATGAGCAGCACCCTCAGAAAAGTTTATAACAGTGGCTAAAAATATTTTACAAGAAAAATAACAAGCTTACCTATTATATAAGGCATGGTTTTCCAACCTCCTTTTGTTCTCTTTTTACAGACCTCTTTATCTTCATCATCAGCACTCTTCACAGCATTCGTTTTTGTGCATGGCAGAGCAAAGCAATTAAAGTGATTAAGAATGGGAATACTACGCCAAGATTTCTTCTCTGCCATTCTTCAAATTGCTCAACACCAAACTCGCAATTGCTGAGAAACTTTTGTGGCAGGCATGACAGAGCTCATCAAGAAGCTCATTATTTATATTACTGTAAATAACCCTTCTTACGTCACCGTCGAAATGCTAAACCATAGCATCCCAAAAAAGTCACAATTAGATGGGTATTATCTATTGTCTTAGAAATAAATATACTAATTAACTTCACCTTCTTCCACCAACAGAATAATAATATGACCGGCTTAATAATAATATGATTCTCTTTGTCCTTGCCACTGGAAAAGAATAACAGAGAAAAATTCAAGTGTTTGTCCTACCATAACTAGAAAATGGTATATTCATGTCCTACTTATTCGGCGTGGGACGGATTTCATCTCAAATATTTGGCTGATATGCCAAACAACAACTTCCATGAAAAGCGACCGATTGTATGTTTATATAAAAAAGCCTAAGATTTAAAAGTAGGGATAGAAGTAGTCTTTAGTGGGTTTCACATTGGAGCATCTTTTATCCAATTGCAAAACACTTTTTTCCATAAAGCACATAATCCTACAAATCATGTGATGCGACATCAGTGTAACATATTCACATGACTTAGTGCCCTACTATTGGATTCTATGTGGTTTAACAAAAAACATGCTGATGCGGCATCATATTTGATGATGTGAATCTTTTTTTTTTTTTTTTTGAAGTAGATGATTTGGCAAATAAACTGTTGTACAAAATTGAGACTTTTTAAAAATCATATGCTATGAATTTCAATAACCCAGAGATAGAGTGTCCTACTATGGGCCCCTCTCCCCTAACATCACACTCTTCGATCTTTGAATAACTGGAAAAAACTTATTAAACTGATGTAATAGTAATACCATTCTCTTTTCAATTTATAGTCGAAAATATTCATTATGATGTTTTATTTACCTAGAAAATATTCATTATTCAACAAATTTGCTAAGTAAAGCGATAAACTATCTATATTCTTAATTATTTTGTGAAAAAATAGTATACAACTCATAAATTTTCTTTAATAAAAATAATCGTATGAATAAAAAAAATTCTATATATAAAGATTCTAAAAAGAAGGCAAGTTATTATAAGATTCAAATTTAAAATTATAAATAAAGGTTTTGAAAGAATCTATATTGTAATTATTGGTTTAGACATTTAGGATTGATCGTTTACATTTGGTTAATTTATCTTTAATTTATTCAATTTATTATCTTTTATATTGATTAAATAGTATTTCTATTATTTAGTTAATATTCACTTTATGGTATTTATTCAATTTAATTCCTTACATCAACCCTAAATTCTAAGGTAAATAGTAAAATTTGATTTTTTTTCTATAACCATCCTTCCTTAGCTCTTCACTCCCATAAATTAAATATCTCCATCACATGTTCCATCCTCCATTTTTTATTAGCTTCCCTAATCTAATCTTAATCTCTCCCTTAAGCATTTGCACACAATGAATGTTTGATTAAATGGGGTCAACCATCCCCATCAAATCATGCACATGATCCCTTCAACATGTGACATGGACTTGGTACCATGTCACATGGGTCTTGTCCCCTCAAAGTACACAATTTTTTTTTAATTTATTTATTCCCCTCACATCATCTCCTTTGGAGTGTGAAGACAAATCTTGTCTTCATGGTAGAGATCTAATTCCGCACTCCAAAGTACCTTCCCCCTCTCAACTCGCTGCATGGTACCACTTAGCACTATTCCATGAGGTGAAAGGAAAAAATCATCTTCCACATTTGATCTTCCTCTTTCAATCTTGTCCACACATCCATTGTTTCACCTCTATCATAAATATCCATGACTTTTCCATTTTAAGGCATCAATCCCATTTTTCAACTAAGTGTTATGCTATTGAAATTGTGAATGATCACACATCGAATCAAACATCTAGGGAAAATATACATAACATGGATTCTAACATACTTTAATTTCATTGAATTGTAGGCTTGTTTGACTTTCTATATCTAATCTTGAGTTTTTTATTTGATCATTATGTTGTTTGATTTTATTACAATTTCATTCACCTTGACACAATTTTTATGTATAAATTGTTGGCACATCTGGTGGGACTCATGTCACAGGTGAACTAATCAAAATTTGTGTGTTTGGAGTCACTTTTACATTTGTAAGTTTCATAAAGGTGAATGTGTTGTTATTTAGATGAATGCGATCATACAAAGGCAAATGTGTGAGGAATTAAACTAACCTTTATGTGTTACAAGAACTAGGTGAAGCGTGAAAATGATGCCATGTGGCATATCAAGCAAATTGTTGGTGGAATGTAAACCATTTGTGGAACCCACCACTTCCACATGGTAAGTTTTTGAAGCATTTATTCATTTCATGGAGCTTCTTAAGGTGAGCCCACAATCACCCTATGAAAGCACAAAAGAGAGCCACGTGACATTTTTTTAACACTATTCTTCTAGCTTCACCCAATAGGCACCACGTAGCATTGATTCTTTATCTTTCACCATTCTGTGGAGAATTTTTATAGAGGCTTGTATAAGGCTACTGAATCATGAGAGGGTGACAAGTGTCAAGTTTTGAGCTACTAGGACATGTTTTGATCTCTCATATTTCTTAGTAGGTCTTTTTTATAATAAAAGGGTCTTAATGCATGATCATTTGATGCCACATGGTGTGATCTTAAGGAATTTTTTTCATTACACAAGATCTTTTTAGGTGCTTGATCTTGAGGCCATGAAAGCACGAAATCTACCATTTGGCCAAAAGGGAGTGTTTCTCTCAACGACAAGTATCTTATGTTGAGCTATAAAGGTAGTCCTACATGGAAGAATTCTATTGGTTGAAGATATTTTCAATGCATGTGACGAAATATTCAAACTAGTCTAATATATTCTAGCCATCAGATTGTGTCTTTTTCTTGAGGATTAATGACTCACATTAAAACTATAAAAATGGGTAGATGCATGCTCTGGCTCGCATGATCTAAGAGTAATGGCTGGAAAGATAGCTTTCAAGCTAGTAATTAATTATTTTTTCTCCATTAAATCTACAATCCAAGAAATTGAATTGTGAACTTAAGCATTCCAAGCATCTAGAGAGGAGAATTCACATCATTTAGCAATCTTTTTTTAGTGATTATAGTTTTTGGAGCACAAAAATAAGTAAGTTTGTTGTAACAAAAAAATAACTCAATTCACTATTGAAGGGTTTGCAATTATACTAAAATTATGTTGTAGAGTTTTAAATTAAGCTAGGGTTCTTAGTTTCTATCCTAAATTGTGTTTAATTCACCCTAGCCACTACTTGAGATTTTTGAAAAACCCTACAACCCGTCAGAAAAAACTTAGTCTCAAAATTAAGCTAGATTCTTGATTTTACCAAGAGGCCTATCATTAGCCCAAAATAGAGCCCTGCATGATGATGTAATTGCATAATTACTAGGATCATCTTCACAAAAGATTAAATTCCATGGTCCTAGTGCAAAAGGTGGTTTAGTTGATCAAGCACATGAGAGTAGAGATGCAAATATTCCTATGGGAGGGTTGTTATTTTTCCATATGTAAAAAGGAATTCCAAGGTTCCAATCTCTAATGTATGGACCTGCAACCTAAGAAAATTAATTTTTCCCAATGTCTTCATCGATGTAAACTTACTCAAAGAAATGGTGACCAATTATGATGAAAACTTACTAATTTAGAGAGGATAATTCACATCGTTTAGCAAGCCTTTTGCAGCAATTAGGGTTTTCGGAGCACAAAAATAAGTTTTTTGTAACCAAAAAATAACTCAATTGACTATGGAAGGGTTTGCAATTATACTAAAATTGTGTTCCAGAGTTTTAAATTAAGCTAGGGTTCTTAGTTTCTATCCTAAATTGTGTCTAATTCACCATAGTACTTGAGATTTTTGAAAAACCATAGAACCCATCGGAAAAACCCTAGTCTCAAAATTAAGTTAGAACCATAAGTTTTCCAAGAGGCCATCCCTCTTCATCGGCCCAAAATAAAGCCCTACATGATGATGTAATTGCAAAATTACTAAGATCATCTTCACAAAATATTATAGTCCATGGTCCTAGTGCAAAAGGTGGTTTAGTTTATGAAGCACATGAGTTTAGAGATGTAGATATTCCTATAGGATGGTGGTTGTTACTTTTCCATTGTTATGGAGAAAGGAATTCCAAGGTTCCAATCTCCAATGTATGGACCTGCGACCTAAGTAAATTAATTTTTCCCATCATCTTCATTGATGTAAACTTACTTAAAGCAATGGTGACCAATTATGATGACAAAATTAGAGAAATTAGGGCAGTAGATGATCAAATTCTAGTCATAATCGATAAGGTAGCTATATCTAAGGTTTTCAATGTTAACCAAGCTACATGTAAACCTATTGATTTTGATACTTTTAAACAAAAGTATTAATAATATAGAAGAAAGTTTGAGCAATTTTAGCTACGCAAGAACAAAGAAAAGGGTAACTTCAATGGAAAGTTATTCAAAATTCCCCCTAATGAGATAGAGCCTTTAAAACTTGATTCTTTTAATTATTTTATTAGAACTTATTATGAATTGTCTCAAGTTCTTGATGGAGACAAGCAAGAGAGAATCCACATTCATCTTATGTATATGGCAGTTTTTAGAATATAATGGTCAACAATAGATATGATTTTGCAAATTTTGTTGTTAATTCCATACATAAGCAATTATTAGAGCTTAATAAGAGCCACAAGATGGCTAATTTAAGATGGTTCTCCTTTTTTTGCAACATGTTATTGTTTAAAGGAAGAGGCGAATCTTGTTTTGCATTACAAATTTGTGACAATGATGGTGAAGGAAATGAAGTCCTTGTCCAATGTTGGACACATGTGTGGGATGTGAACTATGAGCAAGCTAGATTTTTCACTTTCAGAAATCATTTTGTTGGGAAGGTATTAACACTTTTGGAGGGTTTAGTGGACAAAGTGCCTAAGGAGATATTGGACTTCTTAAGAACTATGGAAAGGAGGCCACTAGGTATTCAACATAATTGGAGATATTTTTATCTCCACTCTCATTGCATAGTGTTGAGAGTATATGGATGCATTGCAGGACCCCATGACCTACCAAGATATGTGCCTTTAAGAATTGGATTTTTCTAGGTTATATGGAAACTAATGGGATCTAACAAGTATCACTTGGGAGGTTAGAAGAAATGATCCTTCTTCCCATATTTGATAGTTTTTTTTTAATTTTAGAATGAATGAGGAAGGATTTGATAAACTATACCCCAAGTTGAAAGCATATAAAATGGATCAAGAGAAGGTAATGATCTTTGATCTTGGAGGATTCATCCACCACCTTAGGACAAGTATCAGGAGGTCACAGTATGTTCATCAAACATACTTCAGTGAATATGTCCTAAAAAACATCCTTGATGATAAATAAATTAATGTGAGGAAGGTGAATTGGACAATATTCAAGAAGTTAGAGGATGCCAAAAATTAGAAGAATGTTGATTATTAGGGATATTATGTAGAAATTACTAACCCAATTTTGAGAATCCAAACAATTTTGCAAAATATAGATGTGATAATTAGGGATGGCCCTACTATTGAGGAAAGGGCACCAGGTAAATCTCTTTCCATTGAAGAGATTCCTTAATATCAACCTCCAAATGTTAATCTATTCATATATTATTTCAAAACAAGACCTAAGGGCATAACAATAAGGGAGCAAAATCAATAGTCTCCTGCACTAGCACAATTGCCTCCATTTCCTCCACCTTCACAATAGCACCCCCATCTCCATCTGATATATTTATTATTGATTCCCCTCCAAGGGAACCATCTCCAAAAAGAAGGAGAATTGACAAGTCACCACTTGTAACTTATCCTATTACCATTGAAGAAGATGATGGTATGGAAATAACCAATGAAGATGTAACTATCAAAATACATTCCCCATAGAGTGATCAAGATGTAAGGGGACCCCATAATAGGATTAATGCAAGTACCTTGTGAGGAAGAGACAATACAAATGAAATCAAGGATCTAGCTTGCAAAGATTTCATGGATGATGGACAGTTTATGAAAACTTAGGAATTTGTTGAGTTTTTTTTGAGAAGTAGAAGAGATAAGTGTATCACAAGGCTTGAAGAGGAAAAAGGAAAGGTCCCAATGAAGAAATTCAAGGAAGTCTCCTAGAAACTATTAGCAAAGATGATGATAAATACCAAAAGTATTGCCCTAGAGGAAGGAAGAAGAATGGTAAGAGAAAGTGGAACTTTGCTTCTCATTGAATGGGATTAGCCTCTACCATTTCTTTTAACATAATTAGAAGTCAGGATCAAGAAATATTCTCCTCTAGGGATGAGGCTATTATAATTTTGTCAAGTTTTGGGTTCAACCCAATCTGGGAGATGCTTTCTACTTGGGCCCTTTCTCTAAATATGAATAAACCACTTGTCACTAACCCATCCTAAGACATGAAAGGCAACTTGATAGTAAAAATAGTTTTTGATACTTCTATTGTGGATGCAATAACATTGGTAGTTGACATTGCCAAATTCAATAAGGCTACTGCAAAGGCCCTCCAAGCCAAGTATGACAAGTTATTACAATATCACATGCCCTTAACTCAAGAATACAATAGATTAAGGGTGATGGAGATATAGTTGCAATGAAAACAACAACATTTAGTAGCAACGCCTCCTCCATCAATTGCATTAGTGGTGAGATCTAGTACAATGGTGCCTAGTTCTTCTTCATCTCCACCACATTAAAAAATGGGTAAACAAAATGAAGAACTTAAGGAACAGATCAATGCTCTAGAGGTGATTATGATGAGTTTTTAGGATGATCAACATTATAAAAATTATCATGTTGTTTCGAAATTTTTTGGGACACTTAATGATAAAGTTCTTAAGGAAAGTGGAAAGTGTGCACAAAGATTACTCACAGATGATGATGGCAATCAAAAGAATTTTTTATGATAAGGAAAAGGTGAGAGTCCTACTAAATAAATGGGTCCCAAGAATTAGTTCTTTACAAGGAATGTAGAAGGTATCATTTAATGATCCCAATGCACATGAGAGTATAATCCATGCTTACAAAATGAAAAAGATAGTCGGGGAATTATAGGGATTCATGGATTAGTTTGAAGAAAATGCTAAGGCAAGAATTGAACAATTTGATAACATTGATATCAAGATCATGCTTGATATTATAAAGGATAATGGAGAAGTTAAGGCCCATTTTCTATGGTAGTCCCAATTGGAATTGATTACTCGAACACTAGCCTTCTTCATTTGTGATGGAAATAGGATTGATGTGGATCCTTTAAAGAGTAGCATGGATAAATTTTTTGAAACAAGTCAGCTTATGGAGGAATTTAAGAAAGAATTTTACTCCATTATATCCAACTATAATAGGTACACATCAAATATGGATTAATTCTTTGCTTTTCAATGGACATCATAAAGAATATATTAGGCCTAGGATGAAAAATATAATAATTTGCTAGAATTATAAATCTTTTGGTGACTTGGCATCCAAATATTCTTTCAATCTTTATGCAATTGAAGATGGGATATTATTTTTGTCCTTTTTGGTTCTACTCATCATTAGTAGGTACCTTCTTCAACTCTAACATGTATTTTGTCTTCTAGTGGACCCCTTTTTTGTCTCCTTGTACCTAGTTAGCACCTCTTGAGTTTTGAAAGATAAAGAAGGTGAAGAAAGAGAGCATCAAGTACATGTACACCCACCTTCTTCTTCAAGCATATTTTGAAGGCAACGAGGATCTCCTACAATTGCACATGCATCAACTTTTATATTTAGTGGAGAGTACTTGCTCCTTCATGAGGTAGTTTGTACTTGTATTTTTTTATGCATTGAAATTGTCAAATGTATATGTGACGCTTGTCAAAAGGCTTGAAGCTTTTTTTCTCTCCTATTTCTATAAAAGGGAATTCAAGGCTTTTTTTCTATGGATCTTGGATAATTTTTGTGTCAAGGTAATTTTGTAATGGAGTCAATACTTTTCTATCTAGGTTTTTTGAGAATTGATTTGATATATATATATATATATAAATGTTGTATGACAGTGCTAATTTCAAATTCAAATATACTATGAAGTTCAAAGCTAAATTGTCTCCTAGATTGTAATATTCATCTCATTTATGAATAAAATTTGATCAAGGATCATTTTGTTCATCTCCATAGTATTTCTTGTGTATGAATGCATTTATCATAACTTTCACTCAAGTAGTGAATTAAATATGCTTTATGAGAGATGTTGAATGTTTTGAATATCTGTAGGGAGTTATAAGTAGAAGTGGTTATAGTCTTTGTAGGGTAGCAATTTAATGCATTGTTGCAAGCCTAATTGAAGCTAGGTCAAGCATTATTGTGTAAGTTTCTAGTAATATCTTTCTTGACTCCATCACCTAGGTTTTAAGGCACCATTTTGTAGATCTTTTTTGTATGCCACTCCATGATCAATAAAATTTGAAAATGAATTTCTATTTTTGTAGTAATTAATTGCATAACTATATTTCTCATGTTCTCAAAGTGATGAATGCATAAAATCTTATGATCTAGCTCATCTCTTTGTTTTATCTATAATTCTTGGCTAAAATAGTGAGAAAATATCTACTTAAAATAATATTTGAAGATAATGATAGGGAATCTTAAGAAATATTGTAAAGGATTACCCTCTTGGATTCTCTAGAGCCTAAAGTGTAGAGGAATAGGTTTCTTTACCTTCTCCTATTCATTGGTCAACCCCTTGAGATAATCGATCATCTAAATTAGCTATTTGTCAAATTTTCATAAGATACTAGTTGGGAAAACTAAAACACAAACATAACATTGTATATTTTAGCTATCATTTTTATAGTTATTATTTTATGTATGGATTTTAAAGTATGATATATATAATTAATTATACTTAAAGTTGAAGTAGAATTATTATATTCAATTCTTGAATGGCTAAACCTAAACCTAACACTACAAATTTACACAATTACAAATATATTTTTTGAAAAAAAAAAATCCCTAATCATAAAAATCTACACATTTACAATTAATGTTTTTTTGGAAAAGCAACGAATTTACCTTAAAAAAAAAAACCCTATCCCTAAAAATTAAAAAGATGCATTAAAAAATGTTAAAAAAAACTTACCTGGACCTAAAGGAAGCTAACTTTGGAGGGAGGAGGAGAGATCATCTCAAAAAATAGAGTGTGAGGATGTTGTAAATCAAGTACATTTTTTGGTGGAGTCATTGACCTTCTCATTATTATCAATGGGAAATGAGCTCTTGCAAATCTTTTAATGAAAATAACTACTTTTTCAAATGGGACACACTCATAAGGGGCACCTTTTTGGTCAAAACCCTTATCCATAATGGGCACCCCTTTCTAATGTGTACATTTTTAGGATCGAGGCCCCAATCATAAATAGGTACACATTCCTTTGTTTCCTAATCTATCATGATTTTAAATGACCTATAAAATACACTTTGAACATTTTCCTACACCTTATAAGATAAGATAAAGATGTGATGACATATAGATATGCCAAAAATGTGTAATCAATGTTACTTTATGAAATTTCTATGTACATTGTTTACTTGTATATCGTTATAGAAGGTCAATTATTGCAAGTGTTGTATCTATTTGAAGTGATCATTATGTTCATTGATAGGGAAAATTTTTTCAAGTGGACTTACCTCAACATTCTAGATCTCCCCATAATAGATTGATGTATTTCAAGGATCTATGACAGTATGCCTCAAGATTTTTGATGTCACATTTTCTAACATGATGTATTAGGGATATGTTAGTGCCACAATATTGTTAATCATTTCAAATAATTTTTAGTAAGTTCTTCTTCAATGCATGTCAATTATTTCTAAGTTGTTGTGCATTATAATCACACTTCAATGTATACCTTGAAAAAGAAGGGTGTAATATAGTTCTTAATTTGATTTATGTAAATTTTTACACTCTTCTCTTGCTTAGAATTTGTTCCCAATTTTATAGGCATCAATATAGATGGTTGTTAGAAAAAAATTCATCAAATCAAATCCCAACTCCATTTTATGTTCATTGTTCCACAAAACTATGTAATATATTTGCTATATATCTTGAGTGCTTATGATTGACCATATCATTAATGGGTTTTGTTGCAAGGCATGCACCCTTGGTCTCCTAGTGTTGTGTAGCGCAATGCCCAAGTTCATGACATGGCTTAACTTCCTCCCATGGATTCATTAACTATGGCAATTGTATGAGGCATTAACAAGTCGATATTTTGGTGGAACGACAATCGTCCTTACAACAATTGGTATCATAGCCTAGTTCACAGGTTCAAACCCCTTGCTTGCACTTGGGGGGATTGTTGCAAGGTGTGCGACCTTGGTCTCCTTGTGTTGTGTAGCACAACACTCAATTTTGTGACATGGCTTAACTGCCTCTCATGGATTCATTACCTTTGGCGGTTGTATCAGGCATTAACAGGTTGATGTTTTGGTGCAATGACAACCATCCTTGCAATAGGTTGTTATGAATCCATGTACCACATGTTTATGATATGTTAAGGGACTTTTCTTTGTTGTTACAAAAATAAATTTTAGTGTCTAAATAGTAGCTAGTAAATGTATTTTCATTATTTTGTATATGCATTCAATAAAATAATTTGAGTTTCATAATAATAGTTTGAAATAAAGAACTTAGATTAAAACAAGACATAAAAATATCATTGCTTCAATCATAGTAAAATAAGCCCCAAAAGATATTCATCAACACCACCTTGACATCAAATTTAGTGTTAGAAAAGATATACATGAATTCAAGAGTAGGATAGACAAGGACACAATTATTGAATTTGGAGAGAATTATAATTTGAAGGTCAAAATCACATGAATGATTTAATTTGAATATTATGTAGAAATGAATGACATTTCCATTTAAATAAGAAAACATCTTAAATATAAAATTTAAGAATTATAAACAATCTAAAAGCACAATATTTAATAAATCTCAATACATCAAAACTCTATACTTAATTAAAAATGTCAATAACTTTCTATAATATTTCAATTTCAATTTACCATTTAATTATATTGTATGCAACTCAGCTTATGGTAGACTCTACGGTGTATAGCTTATTTAGTAATCATTCTTTACTTCCTTAGATTATCATATTTCTTTTAATAAGAAAAGCACTTTTTAACTCATGAAAAATGAAATTCTCATGTCCATTGTCAAACTTTCTTAAATTAAAAAACCTATGTTTGTTCCGTTTTATATTTCTATTTGCCTAGATTCCATCTCTCGACCGTCACACATGTCAGACATTTGAGCGGTATCTGGCGCTGGATTTTCTCTATAATTATACCGAGACGCACAGAACAAGAAATAGAACACATTGATGGCCTCCATGGCAGACAAAAGCCAGTAGAAATACTCGAGTCGGCCACGGTTGATGTTATTGTCAAGCCAATTGGGCTTCCCCTTGCTACCCGAGGTCTTGTGAACTAGTGTGATAAGAATGGCGCTCAAATAGTCCCCCACTGCATACATGCAAGAGGCCAGCGCCAAAGCTGTGCTACGTAGATTGGTTGGAAACTCATTATAGAAAAAATCCAAATAACCCACCGCGTGAAAGCAATTGGCCAGACCCTCTATACAAAACTGAGGGACAAGCCAGAACACAGAAATTGGAACTACAGCCAAGGGATCGTCCGTGAGGCCGTGGCTTTTGGCCGCATTCCGTCTCTTTACTTCAACGAAACCGGCTACCAACAAGGAGAGTGACGAAATGACATAGCCGATGCCCATTCTCTGAAGTGACGTGATTCCCCTGACCTGTTTTGTGACCCGCCTGGCAAATGGTACCACTACTCGGTCATAGAGTGGAAGCCACATGATCGCTGCCAAGAATGAGAAAACACTGATGGAAGCAGCGGGCACTTTGAAGCTGGTGGAGCCTAGATGTCGGTTCATACTGAGGGCTTGAAAAACCGCATATGTCGATTGTTCTCCGCCTGTAATTGCATTGCCGATTAAGCAGGAGAACATGGGTAAAATTGCGATGAGGACTTTCAGGTCCTCCACTTTGTGGATGGAAGAGAGTCTCCATGGTCGAGCCACAGAACCGTCCTCTTGTATGTCTCCTTCTGTCGGTATGGCGGCCTTCTCTAGAAATCTGGTTTTCAAATTAAGTGATGGACAATGTCAGTGAAGTGATTGAGATTTTTTTTGTTTGTAAACAACATATTCTAAGTTTTGATTTGTTTAGACAATTCATTTGAAATCACATTAATTTTTTCAGTAGAATCTGTCTTGATTTGAGATTAGCCATTTAAATAAATCAAAACTTAAAAGTGTTGTAAATATATAAGAAAATATTTAATTGTTTTCTATTCTTTCAAATAGACTATGTTTAAAAGGTTTGGTTTAGAATTGTTATTATCATTTTTGATAAGTAGGAGGTATTTTCTACATCGTGTCAAATTATGATACTGCAATTAGGATTCAATCATGTAGGCTTTTGAGGTATAGCTATCATTTTTGGATCAATGAATTTGACTAAAAATACTATACTATTGGATCTGATAGCAATATCATAATTTGACACATTGTGAAAGATACCTCCTACTTATCAATTGATGAGCTAAAGGGGCTTTATAATGAATGATTCATAAGACACAACACTCGCTAAAGATTTTACAAATGGGGTTGCAAGCTAAGCGGGTTTAAACTTGGGGAAAACTCCATGATTAAGTGTTCTTCAATTGGAATACTATTGGGATGGGTGACCTCCTAGGAAGGCCCAATGCTTCGCCTCCGTGAGCATCACCTAGATGCAATGAGTGCTAAGTAGACTACTCATCATCATGAAAGATGAGTTGTTGTGAACCACTACTCATTAAACTTGGATCAATGAATTTGACTCGAAAAACTACACGATTGAATCCTGATAACAATATTATAATTATCATTCTTGTTCAAAATAAAATGTAAAGTACCTGAATCTGGGTGTAACCGGGATCTTGGAGCTGGCTTGGTCATAATAAAGAAGTGCCGGATCAGAGGGTAGAGATAAGTTCCTCTTCTTGATGGATGCCACGACCAGCTGTGCAATAGCTGTGAAGGGGCTTCCCTGTGGAATTTCATAGTGGAAAATGGGCATCCCCAAAAGGAAGCCAACTATAGAAATGAGCATGAGAAGAGTACAGACACCAAAGCCCAGGCCCCAACTCACGTTGCTCTGGAGGTAAACAATAACAGTACTGCCCACCAGAATGATTGTGTAGTTTGCGAACATATACCAATTAAAGAAACTCTGTAGGCTTTTGTTTTGTTGGGGTGCTTTTGTTCCTCCTTGTTCAAACTGATCTGCCCCGAACGCCATGGCACAGGGTCTTATTCCAGCTGACCCAAGGGAAAGGAAAACTAGTGCCATCACAACAAAAAGCATCTGTACTTTCGAGGCATTTATGCATTCTCTCAACTTTGCTTGCTCGTCACTACAGTGTGGTGGTCGTAGTGCTGGGACTAGAGCCGTGATAGTCCAAAGAGTCATTCCCTGTACAATAATGAAAGAATAATTATAATGATAATCCAAAATCAGGAACAAATTTTTAATAAAAAACTGGATCCTGTTTTCTTTTTTTCAAAACAAAAAACAATCTGGTTTTTTGAAAAATAGAGTAAATAATGTATTTAAAAATATATTAACTTATGATCTTTTTAAACATTAAAAAGAAAAAGAAAATTTATATAATTATTTATTAATAACTTAATAAAATATTTAAAAATATATAGTTTCATTAATTTTTTTTTTAACTCATTAAAAAATTAACAATATTAATTGTGTTTCTTAGTGATGTAAAAGAAATGATAAAATATAATAAATATGTTAAAATATATATAGTATTTAGTAATTTTGTGCAAAAGCATAAGTGAGTAATGTTGTCTATATGTATGTTAAGTGTGAACATAAGTAAAGAGCTATTGATGGTTTTATATATCTATATCTATATGGAGCAATTCAACTAACATGAATGGTTTGTATTGGGAAGAATCTAGACTATAGTTATCTTGTAGTCAATACTATATATGTAGTCTACAAGATACTTGTGCTCTAAATTATTCCTAGTACAAATAAAACAATTAATGTTACTCAACTTGCTCCATCTTCTTAATAAAAAAACAAGGCATTGAGAAAGTTGGATATCATACTTACAATTAAATATGAAAAAGAAGCAATGAGTATTGTTAGAAATCGACCGGTGTAGGAATCTGCAAGAAAGGCTCCACCTAGGGTTGCAAAGCTTGTTGTACCAGAAAAAATATTGAACATATTTATCACTGTAACCATCTCCATATTGTATTTTGTTCTTAAATAAACAATTGTATTTGATAGCAACCCAACAATTGCTAGCCTCTCACAACCCTCATGTCCTGCAAATAAGATCTCATTTAAAATTATGAAGCAACACTTCTATTGCTTAAAATTTGAAAAAAAAAAAAGAGTTCTTAAGTTATAGACTAGTTAATGAAGCTTGGAAAATATTGCTTAGACGATTTATTTCTAATGGAGTGTATTACATGGTCATAAATTTTTTAGAGATATTGGTTTTCATTCTATTTTAATCTTGAACATATTCGGATCTAGTGCACTTTTATGATAGAAAGGTATAAATAAATCTTTGGAATCTATTAAGACCTACCTTATATGGAATAGCAATTATTTGTACAGATTTATTTATTAATCAATAGCCTATTTAGTTAATTTATTTAGTGGTCTTATATGATTACTTGTCAAGATTAGTGTCTTGCTAAAGTTCTATGAATTCATGTTTTGAAAAATTTCAATAGAAGTATTAAGGATCTTCCAAATCTCTTGAAAAATGACTAAGAATTTTATTTCCAACTTGATGTCAATGTAAACTATAAACTAACCAATTAGGATTTTGGATTATTCCAGATAATTGTTGAAATAGATGCTATATAAATTTTGGATTGTTTAAAATGTGAAGGGAAGATTAGAAATGATATCTTGATACATTATTTATTAACTACAAACCTCACAAAATATCTGGTTATCTTTCACCACGTTTTCATAAGGTGCAAAAGTTTAATTTTAGATGTTGGTTGCCTATCATTGAGATGAAGCTTACACATTTTGTATGGTGTACTCTTTGCAAGGTTCTTCATATTTTAAATGGCCACACAGCGGTAAGTTTCCTTGTTTTGGCTTGGCTCTTTCTCTTTCCAAAGTTGTTGATCAACTTCTTGATTGGAAAGAAGCTAATGATGGCGCTCTTACAAGTTGGGAGTTTATCCTAGAGAATCGAAATCGTCTTGACATGTAAAAGAAGTGTGGAACAAACCAGATAACCAGACTTGTGTCTTGCTGCTACATCTATACCTATAATTTTTGTACTTTTAAAAGACTTATACAGTACATATAAATCCCACTATTTTATAAAATAAGATAAAAATTGCAAACCAAAATACGTATTAGCGGCGGTTCTTCAGAAAACTTAAGACCATTGCATATAGATATTTTAGCCAAGATAATGATCTTACCCAGTATGTAGGGCATTGTTTTCCATCCTCCTTTTGTTCTCCTTTTACAGGACTCTTTATCTTCACCATCAGTACTGTCCACAGCGTTCGTTGTTGTGGATGACTGAGCAAAGCAATTAAAATGGTTAAGAATGGGAATATTATGCCAAGCTTTCTTCTCATCCATTCTTCAAATTTATGTTCACCAAACTTAGCGATTAGTGAGAAACGTTAGTAACAGGCATGACAGAATTCATCAAGCAGCTCACTATTTATACATCTAATAATATCCTTCATTCACCCGGCACGTTAGAAAACAATATTCGACCGGCCTAGTAATCATATCATTCTCTTTCGTATGGATGTTGATTATTCTGGATTTCGGTGCGACATAATTCATCTATGATTCTTAGTTTTGGATACTTGGAAGACATCTTTATCATGTCACCTGATTGAAGAATACAATGACATTATTAATTTCTCTTGATAGCTGGAGCAATCATAACGTCACATTATTCTTAGTCATTGGATTGTTACGGGCAACAAGTTCCGTGACCCTTGGAAGATGACAATTTAAATTCATCCAAAAATATAATAGCGCTATGTAGATCTTCATTATTGAGAATAAATTGTACTTAGAATGCTAATGAACATAGGGTGTATAGTGTTATATTGTGCTTTGGTGAATAAGAATGTTAATGTTGATCATGACTAGTTCGGTAAGAAGATCTCCAATGTTGTTAGCATTTATAAAGTTAGTAATTTTTTTTACTATCATGTAAAGGAACAATGTTGATGTGAGATTAATTATAGAATTCAGACTTTTATAGAATATTTAGTATGTATTGTATGTAAAGAGGTAATATAGTCCATTGATCATTTATTTGCTTCATTGCAAGTATGTAAGGAATATTTAGAATATTCTTCTTTCAAAGATAAATGAAACTTAAAGCAATCTATATATACTTAGTGAGATGTTATATTAATGAAATATAGGGTTTGTGAATTTCCATAGCCTTTGGTTGCCTCTCCAACAATCATGACTTCGAATATTTAGCCAGAAAGTACTAATAGAGGTTTTAAAGATAAATCATGGATATGTAGAACTAGTCAGAAAAGACAAAGTGTGTTATTTCTACTAGTATTTCATATTCACAAGTAATAAGTAACGAATTATTAATCTAAAAAATGATATTAATCATGAATTGGTGTAAGAGACTCTTAAAGTGAAATATTTGACATAGATCTTCTACAAATAAACTAAGAGTAATTGTGGTTGATTGTGTTATTAGATGTTAGTAGGGAAACTTTATATAAGAAAGTCTATTTTTCTACCAAATGAAACAAATAATGATGTATAGGTTATTAATCTTCTTGAAAGGGAAAAAGTAATATTGGAAAAGGGGTTTAATAATGTAGTTCTTGAAATAGATTTAATGGTGTATAGGAGCAAATTTGCACACCTTGTGTAAATTCCCCTTTTGCATCCTCTCACCTTAGAAAATCAAACCTGAATATGAAATTTCGCGTCACCCATCCAAAATGAATCCACTTGGCGCATATATTTTGTGTTAGTGGGGGAATATTTGTTAGGGACATGAGTGATATGTGTGGATGTCTACGCATTGCCATCACTAACAGATTCCTGCCACTAGAGTCTATAGGGACATTATGCTCTCCATTAAGCATGAAGCGTAATGCCTCTGTGTCGACCAGTCGTCCTGAAAATGGCTCTTTCCCTCTCATTTTAAGCTTGAAATGTGTATCTTGCTCGTTCAATCCATCTCTTTAGCATTTCTTGAACTCTTGAGGATTCAACTTCATTCTCTTAGCATTTTCACAATATTTTTCATTGAGGAATTCCATCCATCTTGCTGCACTTTTTCCATCATTGGAGTTGTGACTGAGTGTCCCGAGGGACTACTTCTTCATTGTTTTAGCATCAGAGACATTACCAAGTTCACATTCTCCTCTATGTGCTTGAGAGCACCTTGATTGGGAAGGTGATATTGCTTTTCTATTAACATAGAATAGTTCCTTTGTTATTGTTTAGTTTCTTTCCTTTGTTCTCTCTATCACATTTTCAATATCATGGATTTCTTGGTTGTTCGTGGAGGTCGAAACACCAAAGCAGGGGTTTGACTGAGGCAAACCCCTATACATCCCAACATTTTCCCCTCTCTTGGCTGTGTGTAGGTGTATGTGTATGTGGAGCTTACTAGCGAGCTGGACTTTTAGTGGGTTGGACTTCGTCACCTTTGTCTTCATCTACTTTCTTTAGCATATTCATAGTTATTTCTTTTGCTTATCATTTTATTTAGTTTATTAAATCTCATTAGCTAGACCATTAGTAGGTTTTATGGCATTTTATACTTTTCTTTTCACTTTCGGGTCATACGGATGCCAATGCACCAAAGAGACGCCAACATGCCATGTTGTTGTCCTTGACCCACATTGTCATCCTTAGGTAGAGAGTTGTCTGAGGTGCAGATCAAACTCCAAAAAATAACTTGTCTAGTCCCACTCAAGTTTACGGATCTAGAGAGTGACAGAAGCACTTGAGAGTGCTCTTCATTCTATATCCTTGACCTAAACACTCGCTTAGCTTGAGGTAAGATAGGGAAGCCCTCCACTCTTAGCTCTTTGTAACCTAGATCCTTGGTGTGGTTGGTCCGTCTACCTTACATTTTGGTGAATTTGATGTGAACCATTTTGGTTTCGTTTAGAAGTGCTTAAAGACCCTTTCCTCGTATCCTAGGAGCATTGTGGATGTGAGTGTTGTGAGGTGTGTCACCTTGCAACCCAACCTAGGACCCCTAGTGGCATAGTCAGAAGGTTTTGTAGGCATTATGAAATGAAACCTTAGTTGGGTCACTATCTAATTGCAAAACCTTTGGGGACTCTGTGAAAGTTTTGTCTAGTGTACGTGATGGCTTCTTTTTTGCATCTACCCATCCCATTCGTGTAACCTACAAGTAGTTCTCCTAGCATAACTTTCACATCACAGGACCTATCGATGGGTTATAACAGAGAGCCATCTCCTCTATACATCCTCACATGAATCAATGGAAACACTTTGATAGGTGTTCTTGTTGAACCCATGTGTCAGGTGAATGTCATAACTAAAGAGATTATGTTAATCACTTTCTTGCACAAAGATGGGTATGATGCATCTAATAGTACCATCCATACACATAGTGGACCTTTTGTAGCTCTCCTTGATTCCATCACCTTGTCCATTTTAGTTGGACCTAAATCTGGGAATTTTCTCTTTGACACAATCCCAAGGTTTGAACTCTTCAGGGTGAAACTGGGTATCCCTTGGTTGGTCGCTATGAACGTAGTTCCCTCAGTAGTGCATAAATGTTTGAAGTTCATCAATGAGGGTACAATGCATGTATTCCATGACATCAATTATAAATCGTCGGTTGCACATGGTAGCTATTCGTTGGATCACTTTTGGCCTACACTCGTTTGTCTGCTTCCTCCTAGGGTGAACCTCTTATATTAGACCTATACGAAGTATAAGAGTGAGTGATTAACACCTAAAGTGATATATCCTCCATCTCCTTATGCCATCTCACATAGGGCTTGCCTAAAGGCTGCTAGTGATTCCTCCTTGGCCCAAAAAAGAGAAAAGAAGAAGTGTGCTTAGTACTCTTCTTCTTCTGCGGCTATTGTCCCACCTGTCGCTTCCTCTCACCTTGCTACAACATCATCGAATTTTTCTCCTAGGCAGTTGCTGGAGAATCCTATGGGACCCACTTGGCAAAAGCCCAAGCATCCAATGCTTGAACTTCTTGTTCTACATATGGTGCCTAATCCCGTCGATATGGTAAGGGGAAGGGTCCCTGTGGGGAGTCCTCTATGACTTGGCCTCTGTGACCTCCCACTGCTCTTGCTCCCAAGGAAATGAATAGGAAGAGGTCCGCTATTGAGGCATTAGAGCTAATTCCCCCCATTTTTCTCCAATATCCTCTTTGTCTCTCCTTCCCGCTCCTATCTAGGAGTCTCTCCGTTTGTTGAAAATGACTATGATGGATACCCTGATGGCTAAGCATAAGAATTTTGTACCATCTCACCTCCCAACTTCTAGCTCTTAGATTTGTACGAACAACCTTGCACATGAGCACAAGAATCAACAAAAGGATTTGGTTGCTGAGTATATTGCTTTGGAAAGGAAGGAAGGGGAGTCGACTGCCCCTATCGCAGGACCTGCTATGGAGTCCTCCTCTCTCATCCCTCTAGTTCAGTTCAATCAGCCTTAGTATTACTTATAGCTCCTAGTATGAGTGTAAACACCTTCAACCCTTAAAAGGTGAAAGTTTTTATTTCTCTATCAGTCAAGCTGCCTCTCTTGATGTCCCTCCTAGACATTGCACTATTCTTAAATCTCGTGGATATGTTGAACACCTTGGTGGTGGCCATCACAGTTTTTTCCTCCTCCTCCATGTCTTATGCCTTGTCTATAGGGATCTCACATCCTCCAACAAAGTGGAAGATGGAGGGTGGCCCCGCTAGCAATGGGGGGCAAAAGAGGAGTCCACCCTCTTTAAAATGTGGTCATCTATCATCCTAGCAATGGAAGAAGTTATGGCATCCCTAGAGTTTTTCACTACTCCCAAGTCACTCGATGAGCCTCGCAGTGAATCTTGGGTGTTGCCTCCCTTGTCAGTTGAGGCAACACATGACACTACTATGAAGTGCATGCTTAACTCTTTTGATGAGGTCCCAACCCTTTCAATGATCTTCATGAATTCATTAGCCTTTAATCCATAAGAACCGAGTGGAGAAGAATGTGGGGCCTTCTTCCTTGGCTCTTGTTGCAAGATTGTCAGAGGGTTCCCCCCTTGACATTCTTCCCTTGCAAGCTTGTACACCTTCCCCATATAATGATCTACATTTGGAGGTTATTGACCTCTTGGTTGATGAGTGTTATGTGGGTGCCTCTTCTTTACCAATAGTGTAGTGTGTCTATGTGTGTTTGTGTTCCCCCTTGATGAAGTAAACATCTTTCACAAGGATTCCTTGATGTTGAATTGATTTACAAAAACACACCTACACTTTCAAACAATGCATCCCTTGAACATACCCCTTTTATTTTGAAGGGTTCTTGAGTGACCCCTTTGAAAGCTTTTCCTTCAAATTTTTGACTGTTTGTGTGACTGTATTCTTGTTTGCTTGCATGGCTATTTTTTGATTTCTAACATATTTTATCTGCTAGGTATGTCCAAGATCATCATGGAAAAAACAGGCCCTTAAGTGGCAATGAAAATTCAAAAAAATCAAAGTTAGGCAACTTGACGTAAAAATTTGATTAAGTTATCTATATTATTTCAAAAATATGTAAAAATAAAATTTGTGGAAAATTGAATGTAGTTTCTAAACTACTAGGTTAATTTTTGTAAAAAAAAAATCTATTTGGTGAAAAATTGAAATTTCAATGCAGTAGTACTTAAATTTCAAGGAAAAAATAAGAAGTAGGTGTCTCTCTGACCACCCTAACCATAATAAAATGATAATATTTTTTTACAAGATTTTAGATATAAGTAGGAGACTCATGTCCGGATGTGATGCATATTTTTTTGTAATTTTTTTTCAAATAAATAATTAATTATGAATCTTTTATTTAAAATTTTAAAAAATATAAAAAATCGTATGTTTGACCACCTTAACTTGGTCAAAAATTCATGAATTTTTATTTATTTATTTATAATCCTATAGTATGCCAAGCATAGAATGTGATGCATGGTTTGGATTCAAAAAATGTGATACCATTTGAAAGCTATAGATGTTTTTCTATCAGGGTATCAATCAAGACTTTAGTCATAATTCCAATAGAAAATGAATAATAATTATTTATTAGATTCAAAATAGAGTATAGTTTATATTCGTAGAAATCTGAGAAGCTCCTTTACAAATTCTTTTTGTTTCATCAATTTTAGCTAAAATAAAAGTCATCAACCACATGGGCGAAGTCTAGAAAAGCAAGGTAAGTTGTTAAACATGCTTTTCTTGTTGACTTCTTAGGATTGGCAGGTCCGAACCAAATTCTAAAGCAAGCCCAATCCTAATCCCTAGGAATTAAATTTTGTGTCATCAAATCGGATATCCGATTTGAACCTGATATCTTATATGTTTTAAGTATGAGTTTTAAAAAAATTATACAATTTTTAATATATGATTTCAAAAATGTAATAAAGTTTATAATTTAATATATATAATATAAAATATAGTTTATAATGTAATATATAATATACAATTTATGATAATCTCTTACCAAATTATCTATAATATTTAAATATTATTTTAATATTTTAGTTAATCTATAAATATTTAAATATATATATTATTAATATATATAAACTATTTAAATATTATCTCTTTCCTTCTCTCTCCACCTCTATCTCTCCCAAGTCTCTCACTCAATCACTCTTCTCTCTCCCTCTCTATCCCTCTATCCCTCTCTCCCTCAACCCTATCTCTCCCTCTCTCCCTCCCACTCTCCCTCTCTCCTTCCCACTCTCCCTCTCCTTCTCTCACTCTCCCACTCTCCCTCTCTCATTCTCCCACTCTCTCTCTCTCTCTCTCAACCCTAAACCATCTCTCTCTCCCTCTCCCCCTCTACCTCTCCTACTCTCCCTTTCTCTCTCTCACTCTCACACTCTCCCTCTCCCTCCCTCTCTCTCTCTCCCTCCCTCTCTCTCTCCCTCCCACTCTCCCTCTATCCCTCTCCCTCTCTCCCTCAACCCTAAACCCACTCTCTCTCTCCCT